>JABTXL010021306.1:1348530-1371030 GCA_025134845.1 Neodon shergylaensis | reverse complement strand
CTCTATTGTCTGCCTTTCTGTCGTTGGAGTTATACGTATATGTCACCCCATCATACATATAATTTTTGTGTGGGTAATGAGGGGTTTAATGCAGGTCCACATGATTGCAAGGCAAGGAACTTTTCAACTTTCCTGTCATGCAATCCCAGAAATTTCTCTGCTTTATATTCCGAGAGTTTGGTAACCAGTTAAAGAAAGGCACACTTGACTTTTTCTTCTGGGAAACAGTCTTGCTATGTAGTCAGACACAACCTGAGATGTCCTATGAGGCTCAAGACACAAAGTTTTGAACCTTCTGTCTCAGCCTACCAAGAGCTGGGTTTATGGATGTCCAACACCATGTACAAACAGTGAAAAAACTTTTAACACTAAGTTTATGTAATGCCTTCCCTCTGGTAGGTTGAAATGGAGTCGTACAGTTGAAAAGATGTCTCTCAGTCCACTAAGCACCACTATTTTTCATATAAAGAATGGATTTGGTGTCAAACTCTGGCCTTTATATATGATCATATACACGAAGTTCACATATGCAAGCATGAATGCATGCATGCACAAACACAGGGAGAGGGGAGGGAGGAAGGAAGGAAAATATACAAAATGTTATAACCTATGATTTACATAACTTCAGGATTGTCTTTCCTTGGTTAACGGGTAATAAGAAAATGACAGATAATCATATAGGAAAACTAGAATCAGGTAGGAACAAGTTCTGATGAGCACCCCAATAGCATCCTGGAAAGTCAGCACATTTATCTTCCACAGCACAAACTAAGATGAGGTGCAGCTTTCACTAGTCTTGTAAGTGGCTCTCTGTAACTGAGCAATCTCAGGCTATAGTCATCCTGGAGGAAAAAACTCAGTATCTTACTTTCTGCAAAGATTTTCAACATCCTGGGTGAGAAAATGCAGTTGATACTTTCTTCACACGATGCCAACATCTGTACTCCAGGCAGGGAGGGGAAGGCCTTGCAATTCATATTGATCTGCAGTCCTGGGACCTTTTAACGTGGCCTTGCTCATGCCAATAATACACATTTACTCAGGACTTTGCTCCCACAGTATAGGCTTTGAGTTACTTCTTGGAAGCAAGCTATAAAAATGTACCAGTGGACTTTTTTATGTGTATGACTCATATATATCTGTTGGATTATCTTAGATCTTGGAGCTTATTGGATATAGGACATGCCTTTACTTAAGCAAACATTCTCACTCTTGAGTGTAAAAAATGAAATTATAAATATAAAACTAACCAAAAAGAGTTAACTAAAGAGCATTTACTTGCTAATTAGGGAGTGGCTAATCATAGTTTTGAACAAAAGGGATTTCTGGACCGGTGTAAATAAATGTACATGAAAACCCATAGTGGGTGCTAAATATGTAAAATTAAAAAAATACTGTTAAACTTTTTGTGCAATAATATTGCTTTGGCTTTGATTGCAAGACAACTTTTTTATTCTTAAAATACAATGTTAAGTAGTTATAATTGACCAGTGTAACCTCTGGCACTTACTTTACTCTAATCCTGGAACAAATGAGGGAACCCATTGAACAGAGTGAAGCCCCAGGCAATTTCTCCTCACTGAAGCTGGATTTCAGGAGCCTCATTGTATAACTGAATCTCCTTTTGTAAATGGCTTTAAAAAAACAAACAAACTTTTTTTCTGAAGAAAGTGATTTAAACCAATGTAAGTGAAGATATGTATTTAGTGGCACTCAGATCTTAATGATGTTTTTCTACTGTCTTTTTGTATTGTCAGCTCTCTAAAGAAACACAATCCTGCATTTCACCTCTGCAACATAGTTACAGAATAGTGAGGGCTTCACTGCTGTTCCTAAGACAAGGATAAGCATCACAAAACATCCAGACAGCCTGCTAATTCTGTCCTTGGCCATGAAGTTTTGAAAGGTCCAATCAATGTTGTATTTGTCAGTTTACTGTTGCTGTTACCTAATACCTGATAAGAGCTACTTAAAGAGAAAGGTAGATTTTGGTCCCCATTTCCAAGATACAGTTGATCACCTGTGTGTGCATGGTAGGTGGAATTATGGCAACAAGGACAAGCTCCTTGATCACATTTTATCAACAATCAGGAAATCATAGGAGATTATGTTCAACTTTCTTTCTCCTTTTAAACTAATCTAGAAAAACAATCCAGAGAATGGTGCCAACCATCTTTAAAGTAGGCCATCTTATCTCAATAAAGCCAATCTGTATGACCTATCACTGGCATACCAAGCGGCCTATCACCTAGGTGATTCTAGAGTTCACCCCTTTGCCAGTTAAGATTAACAATAGAGTTATGAGTGACTTTCAGTTTGAAGCAAAGATCCTACTACCCAGACATAGTATTGATCACGTGTTTGTTCATTGGCTTACTTTCACAAATGCATTTATTACCTTCCAGGAGCCAACACTCCACCCTGGGAATATCCTTCGATGAAGAAAAACAAAATGTTGTTTATAATAAAGAAACAGTAGAACACACGTGTAATTCTAACACTTTCAGTTTGAACCTGTGCGAGCATGCATTTGAAGGCAGCCTGGAATATGTAGTGAGAACTTATCTCAAAACAAACCAAAAATGGCTTTGTTGAAAAGAGTGTATCAAATAATTATATGAATAGTAATAATTAGAATTATTCACAGAAAAGCTGGCCAGTGGTGGTACATGCCTTTAATCCCAGAACTTGGGCAGCAGAGGAAGGTAGATCTCCATGTGTGCAAGACCAGCCTGATTGACAGAATTAATGCCAGGACAGGCTCCAAAACTATACAGGGAAACCAGTCTTGAACCCCCACACCCATAAAAAATAGAAAAAAAGAAAAAGAATTATTCATACAAAAATAGCATAAACACTCAAAATGAAATCCAGTGAAAAATGCCACTTCCCACATTATTCTTACATACTTTATCAGGTCAACACAATTTCATTATGAAAGTGGATCCCTTTTCACAGATTGAACCATGCATTTTATGTGGATGAAGGAGGCATGTCATCTGGAAGATGAAGAATTAATAGACATGAACATTACGATATCTAGCTTTCCCACACCTGCACTCAAGGACATTTAAATGGGCAGGTGTCGAGTTTCTGAAAGATGCTGAAGTCAGAATTCATACATTAGTTGATGAATCACCATTTCAATTTTTTTTCCCATGGGCATTTTGTAACCCATCATCTGATTTGATGGTTATTTTATGTTTGTTTTCCAACAGTGCTTGGTGAATATTGTAATTATGTCTCCCTTTATGGAAACTGCTATTAAAGAAATGCTGACACAACTCATTTCTTACAAGAAATGAGAAGTCTGGGTATCATAATCAAATGCATTTGAGATTACAGAATGATCTTGGGGCTAGAGATGGGGCTGAGGGGTAGAATACTGGTCCAGCATCTGTCAGCCTGTAGATTCAATTCCCAAAACTAGAAAAGGGGAAAAAAATTGTTACAGTGATATGAGAAATTGATTATTATTTGTTAAATCAACATCAGTAAACTCTCTTCTAAAGAAAAAAATCCAAGGTGAAATTACAGAACAAAGGCCATGAATATTAAAAGTTCCCATGTTGTCAAATGGGAAAGATTATTTTCAATTATTTATAGTTGCAATGATTATAGTGATATTGGCTTTTATTTCATTGAAAATATCCTATGTATATGAAGTTCCATAGATCCTGTTCTGAATGTCTCTTCTAACTATATAGAAGTTCATTGACTTGTATTCATGTTGGATTTGGCTAGTTTTAGTGTGTGATATTTTTTGTTTGTTTTCAAGTTTTTATAATAAATTTCATAAAATTTAAATTAAAAAATAAATGTGCATATAATGGAAATATGATATATACTACCCATCTATTCTCTTTTTTTTTCAGTTTCCCTACACTGAATTTATCTCCACCCTTCCAACATTCATTCTGAAGTATTTTTTTTTCTTTTTAAATAAACTATAAATGCCATTTAGTGACAGGTAAAGATATTTAGATATGAGGTCATCCACTATGGCACCAGCAACTTACCTGTGACTAAACCCTCAAAGGTGGATAATTCTCTCTCCCCCAGCAGCTATCATTCACTAATATTTTAAACACATTAGATATCAAACATGTTGGCTCTCATACCCACATATCCTCCTTCTCAGACTTCATTCTTCATTATTGATTTATTTGTCCTACTAAACAGTTTGATTCCACATACATACATGCACACACATGCACACTCACACACACACACACCATATGAAAATTTAATATGGCTTTATAAAACCTAGAACTACAGATGAAAGAAAAATATTAATATTTATGTTATATATAATATTTATATAATATATTAAGTACAATATTTATAATTCTGAGACTGACTTAATTCAACTAGTTTGATTACATCCGATAACATCTATTTTCTTCCAAATGACACAAGTTTAAAAATGTTTGTCATTGAAAATTCATTGTTTACATATATCAGACTTTACTCACCCTTTTCTCTGTTTTTGGACATCTTGGTTGGCACCATATTTTAACTATTTAAAAGACAGCTACAACAGACATTGATGTGCTTATACCTTATATGTCAATGTGAACTCCCAAGATGACACATTATGTATCATTATGAAATATATAGTTATACGGTCAGAACAAAGTTTCTTTTTTAGAAATTTTCTTTTTCTGAGGTACTTCTTTTATTGCACTTAAGACTCATGGCATGTCCTGACAGTGGTTTGAACTCACACCTATGTTCATGATAAAGATTTACTGAATTTAATATATTAACCATGCTAGATAACTCATGAAATATGCTTTGTCTTACAATATGTATTTATGTCTACATAATATTTACACAGAAAATACAGTTTTATAGAAAATTAAAGCATAAAGCTTCTTGTAAAGTTGATGGATCAGGAACTGTCTCTATGTAATACTGAAAATGAGAGAAATTAGATCTGCACAGTTTCTATTCCTATGAGAGAAAGAACTGAAAAAAAATGAAGTAAATAAAGTAGTATCTATATGATCCTTTCAGAGAAGTTACAAAGAGTGACCAGCAACTAGTATCATATGTACTGTAGTGCTCACTCAAGGCCAAGGGCAGAGGTTGCTGACAAGAATGCTATGCTCTACCCTTGCTCTGAGCAGTGAGAAGCTGACCAGGCTATAGAGATGTGACAAGAGTCTGGATATAACAGGGGTAGAGAAAAAGTCAGAGCCATACTGTGGAGGTTACAAGAAGAGCAGCATAAAAGCCATAGATGAGTGTATAGGAACAGCTCGGGGGTTGCAGCAAGAGAAAATGGCATCCACAACCTGGCCTCTGCCAATGCAGTGCAGAGACCAGAGAGGTTAGCAGAGGTTCTTGATGTTTACCGAAAAGGAGCTTGAATACCCTCTGAACACAACTGTGGAACACCAGCAGGGCACCAGCAGGAACAGAAAGGAGATGTCTGGAAGATACATGTGTGCTAGGTCTGCTCTGATAACATTGGTTCTGCTGTGACCATCAGTTTCCTTCTGAAATGGTAGGACGGGAGCATATATCTAACTAAAAACAACTCATTAGGAAGACTCACATCTAACTAACATGCTAATAAGAATGGAAGGTGAGAGGGATAAAATGGAAGGCCTTTCTGTCCTAGCAGACATAAATAATAGACACATAGACAAAAAAAAAAAGGTTAAAGGAGGAGGAGAAAACTGGACTTTCTGATACATTTTCAAGGTCTCAACTTCTTAAATTGGAAAGCAAACTAATCAGAGAGTCAAATTCTATAAGAGTTTAGAGTTCTGCTTTTACCAAGAATCAATGACTGACAGTGAATTAAAGAAAACAGAAAAGTAAAGAAAGCTGACAAAGTTGGTAAAATGATCAAGAAACCAGTAGGAAATTTTAAAATCATGAAGGAAAAATCCATCAATCAAAATTCAGACATAGAAAATGTCTGATGGAATCATCAGTTTATAAAATACAATGGACAGCATCATCAACAGAACAGAAGAAGAAAGAATGTCAGAGGTGAAAGATAAAGTCATGGCAATAATAAAGTCAGGCATGTATGAATCAAAAATAAAGGTAACAATCAAAACTCCCAAGAACTAATGATATATTGAAGTGAACAACCTAAAAGTTTACAGAGTAGGAGGAGGGGGATAAACCCCACAGGCATAGATAATGTTTTTAGCAGAAAATTCTCAAAGGTTACAGAAATAAGTGAAAATGCAAGAAGCATTTAAATCACCAAGTCTACACAGCCAATAACCTTAGGGTGTCATGTCATACTCATGGAAACAAACATACAAAGAATGTTTTAAGATGTAAAGGACAAATGCCAATTACTAATAGATGAAAATCAGAGTCTCATCAGAAGTCCTAAAAGACAGGAAAGTATGAAATAATAAATGTTAGTCCCAAAATATATAATTTCTAAGCAATATTATTTTGTACAGAAATTTATTTTCTAATTGATTGAGAAACAATTTTGTTAGAGAAACACAAATTAAGGCAATTGATGACATCTTAGCCAGCACAACAGAGATTACTTGAATGGATAGCAGTCAGGAGAAGAACAGAGAAAGTCTGGTTCATGAGAACACAGTGAAGAACACACTCTATGGGAAAGGATATGCAAGCAAAGGTCAGAAAAGAATATATAAACCCAAAAAACTACCCCAATACCCAACCAACAAAAATGCTGACCAGCAAAACCATAGAAATTTGCAAAACCATGAATAAACTAAGAATAGAAGAATTGTATTCAAACATAGAGAGAAATATAGCAACAGTATGTGAAAAGAAGGAAATATAAAAGTTGAAATGAAGCAAGGGTAACCAGTTTCCACATTTATTCAAATAGTGATCCAAGTCATATCAATAAAACAAGAGGTAAAAATAAATGTGACATAAATAGTTTTGGATCAAAGACTGAACTATAAAGTCAGAAATGCTGAATCTGCTTGAGGAAAACACTGCAAGATACAGGAATAGACAAAACTTTCTGAATAAAACTCAAATAGAACAGGAAATAATCTCAAGGATAAGAAATGGAATGAGATAAAATATAAAATCAATTTTCACAGAAAAAAAAAATACAGTGGTAGAGAGAGCCTGCAGAATACAGGAAAGATCCAAGGTAATGACACATCAGAAATGTTAGTATCTAAGGTAAATAAAGAACAATGGCAATGGATTTTTGATCCTACTGCACCTATTGGCTTTGTGGGAACCTAGGCAGTTTGGATGATCACCTTACTAGACCTGGATGGAGGTGGGTGGTCCTTGGACTTCCCACAGGGCAGGGAACCCTGACTGCTCTTTGGGCTTATGAGGGAGGGGGACTTGATTGGGGGAGGGGGAGGGAAAGGGGAGGCGGAGGTGGGGAAGAGACAGAAATCTTTAATAAAAAAATATAAAAGAAAAAAAAGAATTTAAAAACCACCCAAAACAACATTGTCAAATAAATCAATTAGTAAATAAACAGTATAGACATACAGATCTCAAACGAAAAAGTACAAATCAATAAATCTACTTAAAATGTCATCAGGATAACACAAATTAAAATTGTTTTGAGATTTAATCTCATCCAAATCAGAATGTCTACCATTAAGAAGACAAAACAGTCAGAAAGTGGTGGTGCACGTCTTTAATCCCAGTACTTGCAGACAGAGGTAGGCATATCTCTGTGAGTTTGAGGCCAGGCTAATTTACAATAGCTAGTTCCATGACAGGCTCTAAAGATACAGAAAAACCCTGTCAAAAAATAAATAAATAAATAAATAAAACAATGTGGAGGGAAGGGGCGAAGGGACCTATTATTTACCACATATGGAGCAGCAGCAGATAAGAAAGATGGAAGGGAGGAAAGAAAAAGAGAAAGAGAGAGAGAGACAGGAACTGTGAAATGTGGTATATATACATAACAGAATTTTATTCAGCTAAAAAGTATAAAAAAATAATATTTCCAGGAAAATGAATGCAACCGAAAAATCATGTTTGAGTGAAATGAGCAGGTTTGGGAAACTACCATATAATTTCTCTTACATAAAAATCCCAGATTTTAGTTTGCAAACCTCTGTGTGTGTATATGTGCATGTTTGTGTGTGTGTGTGTGTGCGTGTGCACGTTTGTGTGTGTGTACACACAGTATATGTGTGTACATATAGTATATGTTTGTAAACACATGGGACCATAAGTTTATCCATCTATCCAATACAAATTTCTTTCTTTCTTTCTTTCTTTCTTTCTTTCTTTCTTTCTTTCTTTCTTTTTTTTTTAGTTTTTCGAGACAGGGTTTCTCTGTAGCTTTGGAGCCTATCCTGGCACTAACTCTTGTAGACCAGGCTGGCCTCGAACTCACAGAGATCCGCCTGCCTCTACCTCCCGAGTGCTGGGATTAAAGGCGTGCACCACCACCGCCCGGCCTATAAATTTCTTAAAATATTCTATGACTAATTTTTGTGTAAGAAATGGAAAAACATGTATACTTTGATTAACACACACACAAACAGCCCAAGCCATCAAAGGCATGGCATGTCTCAAGAAAAAGGTATCTAAATTATCTATGTATTCTAATAATTGTCCTCAGATACATTTGCAGCCAATCGGCTCATTATGAAGTGTTGGATTACTTCAGGTAAAGACTTGACAAGTGGTAATACATTAAGGATGACTGTCAGGGTCAATGCCTTGACTCTTAATGTCTTGACAAGCAATGCTAGGTTACCTGTTCCCAGTACTTCGATTAAAAAGTCGGGTAATAATGTAAGGAAGAGAAAAAGAGCTTCATTCAATATGGCCACACTGAAGTCCTGATCTGAGATTTCAGTTCAAATAAGACCAATAATTATGCATACCTATGTAGTACTGGTTAAGACATGCTCTTATCAGTCATTCGCCCATCATGATCTGTGTTCCAGTATTTTCAGTAAGGGGTCTGACAAGTTTTCAAAACTCTGTAAAATCTCTTTCTAGGAAAGAAGCATCCCCTCTTCCCCTCTGCAGTCAAAAACTTTGGTCATTTTTTGCCTTCCCAGCATTAGATTCCATGAGAGTTTCCTTTTTGGGAGGTGAGGGATCTATAGTCTCATAATCAGGAGAATCACACAAACATCTCTTCAGAACGTTCTCATTACTTTAGGTGGGGTTGGGCAGTGTCTTAGTCAGTATTCTGTTGCTGTTAAGGGGTACCAGGTCTACAACATCTTTTATAAAGGAACACATTTAATTGGCTTTTCTAACAGTTTTAAAGGCTTAGTCCATTATCATCATGGTAGTGAGCATGGAGGATTACAGGCAGACACAGTGCTGGAATAGCTAAGAGATGCACATTCAAATCTCCAGGCAGCAGAAAGAGAGAGCAATACGAGGCCTGACATAGGCTTCTGAAATTTCAAAGCCTACCTCCAATGACACACTTTCTCCAGCCAGGCCACACCTACTTCAAAATGCCACACATCCTAGTCTTTCTCAAGTCATTTCACTCCCAGGGAAAGGGACCCTGCAGGTGGTTATGGCAAGCAGTGATATAAACTGAGAAAGATAAGAATGTTCTGATGTTCTTGGCTCAGACTGTGTCAACCTTGATCAAGATTTTGGGAATCTGATGACAGATGGTTTATTACCAACAAATTTCAACACAATATAATTTGGAATAAAGTTAATCACTGGGAACCAAAAAGAACAATTGCATTAAAACTTAACTCAAGGTGCATATCATTACTTTCAAGAAGATGGGTTCTAGATATGCACTGCCTGTATTACCTTAAGGGTGTAGAGAAATGTCTGGTCTGGTCTCAGTCATATAGAAACTGTAGAGATCATTTTAGTTATTAGCCAACTGTGGCTCTGTTAGTGGGAGCCTGGAGGGGACCGCCTGATATATATAGATAATATAAGGGTCATTTAGACTGTTAAGTATCTCTGGTCCTGGTTGTGGTAGCTTGGGAAGCCCCTGGCTATAATGGTCACTTAGATTACTAACCACCTCCAGTCTTAATTGTAGGATCTTGATATGCTCTTGCCAAACAGAAAATGCAGATCATTAGGCTATTAATCACTTCCAGTTACCAGCTTTCTGTATAGAAGAACAGGTTTTATATCTGTTCCACATACTGTGGAACAATCTCTTTGTACACTGTAAATATGTAATAGTCTCATTGGTTAAAAAGAGCTACCTTGCTAATAGCTGGGCAGGACTTGTGGACAAAAAGAGAGCATGGGGAAGAAGAAAGGCGAAGTCACAAGGAAACACAGAGAGAAGCATGATTAACAGGCCATGCTGAAAAAAAAGTGACCGCCACATGACACAGCATAGATAAGAAATGTGGGTCAATTTAAGTTGATAGAGCTTGTTAGTAACAGGTTTAACTTATTGGCTGAGTATTTATAATTAATATTTTGTCTTTGTGTATTTATTGGGAAGCCCCCAAGTCTGAGGGCCTAACAAAAATCTCTGCTACATATGGTTCCCACTGTCATGCAACATATATCCACAAAGAACCTGAGCAAGATTTATGAAAGGTTCTATACAATCAAAAACAGAGCCAAACATGGCTTCCTATTCTCATAGCCTCATGCCAATTACAATTAAGAGATGTGGCTACCACCACCTGCTGGCAGGATGGAGCTAGCCACTAGTCACAATACTCTAGTGCCATACACTAGGTAAGATGCACCAACAGCTGAAATAGCAATTTAAAATTTATCTCATGCAATCGAAGAACAATACAGATGCTCAGTAAAGACAGATCCAAAGAGAAGGAACCTCTAAGTCGGTGGCAGTGTTTTTAAAAAGATACATAGGCTTGAGAAAAAAAAGGGAAAAGGTATATACAGTCATAGAATAAAAAATAGTTTAAAATGATAAGATAAAATCTTTAAAGAGGTAGTAAAAGAATACAAAAGAAAAAGCTCCATAAAGATGGAAAATTCACTGGAAGTAAGGATCCTGTATGCTACTGTGTTGTGATTAAATTTTTCGATTGCATCATAGCTGCCAAGAGGCATTGCATTGCAGAGGTTGCTGGATTCTACCAACCTATATATTTTAAAAATGCCTTGACTTCGAAATGAAAGTCAAGAGATGTGCTGTTTGGGGGGAGAGGTTATGCTTTTGTTTCCACAGAAAAAGAAAGGATGTGGACTTTTCAAGGTTGAAGATGATCAAGGAAGACCACTGGAAAATCCTGGTTACTGACATAAAGAAATAAAGCTGGAAAAATGAAAAATCATATGCTGTATATTTTAACTGTTCAAAAATAAAATAAAACAATCTTCTTTGGCTGAATTGTGTACAATGTTTATACTTGTATTAACAGATATGTATTTTAAAAGTTTATTCATTTTCAGAGCAAGAGGACCAAACCCCAATTAAAATGGATGTTCAAACTGATCCAACATCTTAGAAAACACCTATGTTGCAGTTTCCTCAGAGTTCTGCATCCAGAACAGCTTCAAGACTGTTGGCTGAGATTATCCAGCCTCACAAACTACACCAGTCAAAATTAGTCATTATCCTGATTTTTCTAAAGGTTCCACCATAGGTGCCAGAGCCCTTGGACAACAAGAAACAGTCTAGAGAAAATAATACACACATTCCCCAAAGATCAGTTATAGATGAGTATCTTTGTTTAAGAGGTTGATTGCAAGCTGTTCCTGGTTATGGTCAAGAAAACCTTATTCAAAGAAGATTACATTCAGGGATCTTTTTCTAAAAATAAAAGGAGAGTATAAAATTGATAGGAAAAATGGCAAATTATTGAATCCACTTTAACCCCAGAGGTAACTATTAATCTCAAAATATATTATATTGATATATATTTTGCTTTATTGATACAAATTTAAAATTATTTTTGTTATACTGTATGTATGTTTCTACTCTTGTTTGGAGTATTGTGTTTTCACAACTCATTTAAAAATATAATATAAAATTAAGAAATACAAGTTAATAGTCATCTATATGAGTCAAACTCATATTAGGTATGTTTTCAAGGTTAAACACATATTTAGATAGTCATATGGTCTTAAAACACTCTAAAGGCCTACAGAATATGGCATTTAAAATTGTTTTAATAGCATAAGGCTTTTCTTGACAGTGAGACACATATGCTTCTGGCAGTATCAAGTTACTTTAAAGAAGATAATGGACTTAAAAAAAACTCCATACAAAGTTTGCTTTCTTTGTGGTAAAAGTTCGCTAGCTTCTGGACAAAGAAACTGCCTTTGCTTCAATTTCTGACAACATACTGCCCAAACTGGACCACAGTATGCAACGAAGACAGTCAAACTTTGCCAAGACAAGATAAAACAGTCCCCCAAAATACCCTGCTTCTCAGAAATATCTGTCAAATTAATTGGCTTGTAGGTCAAAGATGAATGCCCCAAAATTACAGAGAAATTTTGGGTGACTTTTGAGGCAGTCAGAAGTCTCTATCATTAGAAAACATTGCACACTTCTGTGGATCTTTGGTGGAGTTAAAGAATAAATAAAGTTGTTCTTAGTTATAATAATATATAAATTAGGTATAAAACTTTAACCTAACAAATGTAAGAGAGATAATAGAATATATTCTCTAAATTTGCCAGAGAAAAATGAACTGAATATTGTAATTCTCATTTTTACTTGATAAATGTTTTTGTTATGTACAGTTTTACAATGTTAAATTTAAAGACTTCTTTTTTAATTACATGAAAGAGGAAAATGCTGTGGAAATATCATTTTATATACTGTGAATATGTATTACTCTCATTGGTTAAAAAGAGCTAATTGGCTAACAGATGGGCAGGTAGAGGATTTGTAGACAAAAAGAGAGCATGGGGAAGGAGGACAGAATTGTGAAGAGGTGTGGATAGAAAGAAGCTAAATATGCTGCGATGAAAAAAGTTATCACCTGCGGTAGAGCAGAGATAAAGAAATATGGGTACATTTAAGTAGAAACAGCTAGTTAGCAAGAATCCTAAGCTACCATCTAAGCATCAGAATTAATAATAAGTCTCTGCACATTTATTGAGGAGCCTGTGGTACTGACAATAAATAAATGAATAAATAAATAAATAAATAAATAAATAAATAAATAAATAAATAAACAAACTTCAGTCATTTGAAAGACAATTCTGTGTGCTTAACATTCCTGGTCACTCTAAATATCTGTGGGTGCAAAGAATTTCCTCTTGTGCTCCCAACATCCCGGCAGTTTAGGCAATTGAATATAAGGACTTTTGGTGGTCATTTTTATTCAAGCATCACAGGGAGTAGGAGAGAAATTTAGCCCTTGATCCTATGATCATCATTCAAAAATGTTAAGTCTTGAGCTGATCCCCTAACATCCATTGGTCATATGCCTCTTGCTTAGATCAACACTAGCAAACACTTACCAGGAAAGTGTGCAGCTCTAACTCGCTAGTGGCTTCCCATTGTGCATTGTTGGCACAGCAGGTCTTATTGCACACCAGAGAAAGCAGCAGAATGCAAATGGTGTTTGCAGTATTAGTGTCTGTGGTAATTTTCTTTTTTAAAATTAAATCTCAGAAAGTTTCATTCTTTGTATTTTGAACATATTCATCTCCTCCACAACTCCAACTCCTCTCAGATCCTCCCCCTCCCTATACCCGTACACAGCCAACTTTGTCCCCCCCTCCCCCTTCTCTTTCTTTCTGTGCCTAGTCCACCACTAATTTTGCTGTTTATGTACTGCCATATATATGGGCTTCCACTGGAGCTTGGTTGACCAACAAGATCCTCACTCTTAAAGGAAACAGAGTCTTCCTCACACAGCAGCTATCAACGGATGCTAGGCTGCAAAGAGGACTTTGTGTGTACCTCCCCTTTCATGCTGGTGTTTTTTTGTTTTTGTTTTTGTTTTTTTTTTGTCTGATTTGAGCTTGGAACAATTTTGTACATGGTGCTGTGAACTCATATATGCAACAATTCTGTTGTATCCAGAAAACAACCTGCCCCTATAGCTATCTACCAAGTCTAGCTCTTGCAATATTTTTGCCCTTCTTCCTCAATGTGGCCTATACATTAGGAAATGGGGTACAATACAGATGCACAATACAGGGCCAGGTGCTCATCCCCGTCTTTCCCTTAGAAGTCTACCCTTCAGAATAGTCTTTGAACTATTCTCTGTGTAACAGCCCTAGATGTCCTGGAACTAGCTTTTGTAGACCCAGCTGGCCTTTAACTCACAGAGATCTGCCTGTCTCTGCCTTCCAAGTGCTAGGATTAAAGGTGTTTGTTACCATGCAAAGACTAAGGACATAACTCAAAAGTGTTTGCCTTGTAAGCATGGGGATCTGATTTCAATGCCCAGCATTCAATGTAAAACTACAACAATGTAAACCTCTTCA
Organism: Neodon shergylaensis; assembly: GCA_025134845.1. Lineage (NCBI taxonomy): Eukaryota > Metazoa > Chordata > Mammalia > Rodentia > Cricetidae > Neodon > Neodon shergylaensis. The sequence continues at coordinate 1,356,696 of JABTXL010021306.1, read as the reverse complement.
ATATAAAGCTGTGCTAGTGTGCACTTGTAATCCCAGAGCTAGGGAGGCAAAGACAAGCAGACCTTTGAGCTCATGGCCCATTGAGTCTCATTGAAGATGTCCAGGCCAGTGAATGACCCTGTCTCAAAAACCAAGGTAGAGTACACCTGAGGAACACTATCCAAAGTTGTCTTCTGGCCTTGATACACACATTAACACATGCAACCACACAAATGAGCATATGTTCACACATGCAAAGTAATATGGGTCATTTTCAGTTATGGAAATGCTGAGAGCCTCATTCTGGTTATAATTATAGAAGTTCACATCTGCTCTGCTGTTCTTACATTTGATAGGTCTTAAAGATAAACACAAATCAAACTATTTCTTCTTGTATGCATGCTTTTGAAGTTATGTGGGTACACATGTAGGGCTGCACACACATTTGTCTACACTGGCTTGCATTAAAGATATGTATCTCCCTTTTCTGAGGCAGGAATTACAGAGGTGTCACCACACCCACTTAGCATTTATGTGACATTAGGGTCCAGAACTCAGGTTTTCACACTTGTACTACAAGCACATTGATCCCAACACCATTCCCTCAGCTTCTCTAACTGCTTTGAAGAGGGATAATATAGCGTTACTTAACAAAACACAGGAGTGTGGACACTGGAGCCAGAGAGAGGGGCTCACTTTGCCACAGGTGTTCCTCCCATGAGGTTGTATTACTTCATTGCCTTTAAGAAGCTAGTTACACATTAGTTCCCAGAACTTTTAGCATCACACCTTCCCATATTTTCCCCAGTTGCTAGATGGAAAAAGAAAAATAAGCAAGGAATGATTCTGGCCTGCAAGAGCTCTCTAAAACTTGAATAATCTATAAGGTAGGTCAGGGAAGAAGGGCTCTAAGGAGAGACCTTAGTTACAGCTCTTTATTAGCTCTAACTTGTGTTCAAGGAAGTGCAATCTTCTAAACTGGAATAAGGGAGATAGCTATAAATATCCAGCACACATTGCTAAAGAAAAAAAAAAAAGAGTGCTCTTAATTGGCATAGCTGGGCCATGGATCATGAATTAGATTGCGCTACCTTGAGCCTTGAAAGTCAAGTAAGATCACAAAAACCAAGTGCCTGAGGAAAAGGAAGTCCTGTATGCAGATTCTGTCTCTCCAGGCAGCCCTGTGCTATCCTGGGAAATAAACTCTGTCAGCTTCCCCTGAGATCTTTTCCACTAAGTGTGGGGAATGTGCTGTAAAAGCCCTAAAGGGTTTTACCAAAGCTTACCTTTAAAACACAAAACAGTAGCTCAGGAGGAATACCTGACATCAGCTAGGACAATCAGAAAGAGAGTCAGAGATAACATGAATATTCAATAGGAGGAGAAAGAAATCTAGAATGATCATTGAATAATTCTCTGTTGCTTTTTGTATGTGTATGTCTATGTGCATGTGTGTGTGTTATATGTGGGGATCTCAAACCTGTGTGTATCCCACATAGACAAGAGGAGCAGGAGTTAGTTGCCTTGTTCTTTTACCTATTTACTTTCTTGAGGCAGGGTCTTTCATTGAACCTGGAGCTTGAGTGGCAACCAGCCCTGTCCAGTGCTTCTCCCATCTCTACCTCCCACTCTGGGGTTACATGGATACCTCTTACCACATCAGGCTTTTTCCATGGATCCTGGAAATTCAAGACCAGGTCCTAATGCTTGTATGGCATATACTCTGATGCACAATGCCAGTACATTTTAATGAAACTAAACCAAGTTTCATTCAAAGTATTTACTCCACTCACATGTTCCTTTGACAGGCCCATTGTCATTCACATGAAGCTTGCATAGTTTACATGACTAGGGTATTCTCATGTCTTCAATTACTTTGTTACATGCAAAAATGACCAAATGTTTCCTACTGAGTTAAAAATCCAAGCATGGATAAAATAGAACATATGTGTACTCCAAGGATTTGGGGGTCTGAGGCAGGTATGCCTCTCCAAGTTTGAAGCCAACCTTGAGTTGCTGGAGAAATTCAGGCCAGAAAAGCCTGTATAGTGAGTGCCTGTCTTTAAAAAAATGTGTATAATAAATATAAGCTAATTTCCAAACCTGATTGGTTAGTACTGGAGAGTTCAACATGCTGAGCATAAATCTGTGCCTTTCTCCAATGGTAGCCAATGCACTTGCTTGCATTCCTTTACTGGCCCGTGTTTCAAAGAGCATATCTTACCAAACTAAGTGGAAAACAAAATTAAAATGAAGAGTAGAGAGAAAAAATTTGAATACAAATGCTTATCTCTACATATTCATAATTGAAACTCCAAAAGAATTTAAGAAAAAATCTGAATATTTTCAATGACATTAAGTGGGCAAAATTTACCTTGTCTTTATCCCTGATAACTTGCAATGAGATATTCCACTAACAACGTAGTTAGTGCTGCCACAGTGAATGGTTTTTATATTCCAAGATAATATACAATACTGTGCCATTTCTGAGAGCACACCATGACACCGTTAGCAATATGGCTTTAGAAAACATTCCAGGGACTTGGAAGATGGTTCTGTTGGGAAGGTACTTGCCATGCAAGTGTAGGCATCTGAGTTTGGTCCCGGGACTCAAATAAAATTTGGGTGCTAGGGTATGAGCTTTCTTGTTCTGGGAATTAGCTGACCAGTCAATCTAGTGGAATTCAGAATCTGAGAGTTCCTGGTTCTGTGAGAGAGTCACCTCAAAAATTAAGGTGAAGAGTAATTAAGAAATTCAGCTGATGTTGACTTCTGACTTCCACGAACCCTTCCCACATACATGTCATGTTTCATGTTATCAACAGTCATTGATAAATACATACACAGCACACACACACACACACACACAACTATAATGTACCTGCTCTAAAATTCTTCCTGTAGTGTACTACATGATATCTTTATGATTTTATTGCTAGCATTAATATCTTTTTTAATGTGTTACAAAAGTGATCAGTACAGATTAATTTCAATACTTTAGGCACCTAATATCTATAGAGACACCTGTGGATGTTTTGAGGACAAAAAATACTTCAGGGACTGAAAGCATATACTGTTTTTTGTCAAACAGAGGAAACTACATCATCTTCTAGAAACCAATTTTACTTAAACATACACCAGATACAGGCATTAATAGGGTTATTTTTAAAAAGTTTATTCTCTATGTTTTTTTTTCTTCTAAGCTGCCAATTGTTACTGTATTGGAATACTTAGATGTTGGGAACTGTGAACCCCCAGATCCTGAATTTCTTGTAAACAACTTGTTTTTCCCTGATCTGAGCACCTACAGCTACTCTGAGCAAGAGACCCTGATGGCAGGGAAATGGTTTCTTGTGCATTTGGGTGGAGCCAGGCTATCCCTATATAAGCTGCTTCTGAACATAATAAAGGGGGCATTCTTGGAACATTCTGGCATCAAGGATGACCTGTGTCTCTGTCTCTGTGTCTTTGTGTGTTTCAATCTCCAGCCCCTTTCCCGGTTCATGAACTGTATGGTGGCACATAGAGCTCAGACGGGCGTGGTGTGACACACCTAGATTTTCTTTTGTCTAAACCATGTCTCTGTTTCCAGTTTTTCTTAAAATGATACTATCTACCATTTTATTTTCCTGTCTCTCAATTTCAATGGGTGGTTTTATGGCTATGGCCTCTAGGTTATAAATTCTTCTTGAGAAGCAAAAGTGAACTTTTGGATTGGACACCTGGATTCTTGGATATTACATTTAGGGCCAGATTCAAATGTATTGTCAATTGAAGCTAGTGTCACTTAAAATACTACATTTAAATTACTTAAGCAAATATATGTTTAAGCAAGGGAAGCCAAGGGGCTGGGCATATGTCTCAGTTGGTTATCTACCTACCTAGCATGCCCAAGGCCTTGAATTTTGTACCTCACTCTTCATAACCGGGCATGATCCCACATGTATGTAATTCCAGCACTTGAGAAATGGAGGTAAGAGTACCAATAGTTTAAGGTATGTAGTGAATTTGAAGGCAATGAGGGCTACATGAGGCCCTGTCTGAAAAACAAACAAATCATCAAAAAGTCACAAGTAAGTCAAAACATGTAAAAACAACAAATAATTTCTATTCATTCCTATATTAGTTTCTGGCATTATAGACATGGCCTACATCTCAACTATGCAATCATTTGTATTAATATAAATTAATTTGAAATGCTCCCCACTCTATCCCATTGCGTTTTCACTCCTTGAGTCTCAAACCCAACCTTTATGCACAATAAAATTCTTCCATAGATACTTTCCAAAAGTGACACTGAAGTGTGGCATTTTGGTGGACACCTGTAACCTAAACACTCAGAAGGCTGAGGTGAAAGGATCAAGAGGTCATGACCAGCCTGGGCACTTAGTGATTACTATCTCAACAAAGAAAAATAGCCAGTCAGATCTAATGCCACTCATACTTGAAAAATGCAAATGAAAAAGATCTTTGCTATTTTGTATTTAATTCTAACAACTTTATTAGTTCAGATTATTTATCTCTGTAATGGTTTGTTTTGAAAACATAGTTGTAGAAAATAGTAATTTAAAGGCATTGCTAATGTAAATCAAAGCTTTAAAAATTCCTTTGAAAATATGATTCAATAATAACAAAATTAAAATATGTCAAAATTATATTTTTGACTAAAATTTGCTTCTTAAGATTTATCTTTCAGACATAAATATAACACTGTAGAATAAATGTATATCTGTTTACACATGTATATGATGTTTTGCATTTATTTTTGCAATATTTGCCATTGAACTTAGGGACTCCTTTATTCTGAGAATATGCTATATTCATACATGGTTATATATATATATATATATATATATATATATATATATATATATGTACATAAAATCTAGGAAATACAAATGAGAGAAAACATGATATTTCTCTTTCTAGGTCTGGTTCATTTTCCTTATATATTTATTTGTGTTTCAGGTTGATTATACGGTGGTCCATTCCCATATCTACATATCAAGCAGTGGTTCAGATAATTACATAAATGACCAGCAGTGGGAAATTGATAAAGCAGAGTGAGACACATTTTTCTGAAGACATGCATGTAGGGATAAGTCCTGCGCCCTTAGGGGGCCTGTTCTCTTTGGGCTAATGTTTACCTATAAATCTGGCGAGCATGCTCCCAGCCGTCGCTTCTGCTTTCCTGGTCTCCGTGGGAACGGTGGTTCTGTAAGTCTATTTCTCCATTAAAGCTGTATATATTTTTACAATCTGTCTGCATTCGTTTACACCGTTACACATGCGTAGTGACCATCATTTTTTAAAAGGTAGATGTACATACACACATTAGGAAACACACCTAAAATGAGACCCAGAATATGTTGTGCTGTTATTGAGTGTTGCCAGCTCACACATAGGATTCTTGAATGAACTTAAGAGTATCTAATGAGCTGCATGTTGACCTTTCCTCTTGTAGAACAAAAGGCAACACGGGAAGTATCTGGATCTGGAAGTAGGGCTGAGTGATTGGCAGACAGTGACAAACAAGTCTATGCTGTCGTAGATGAAGGTTTTTAAACAGCTAGGTTTGTTAACAGAAGGTAGTACTTTAAGAGCTGGACATATTCCTCAGTCAATCAAGTGCTTGCTTTGAAAGCAGAAGGGTTTGAAATTGATCTTCACCAATAGTAGTGATATGTGTTTGTAATCCCACTTTGGGGAAGCTCCTTGGGCTCAGTGGTGGATCAATCAGCTATTAAGATTTAGATCAAGGAGACTTGTCTCAAGGAAAGTGGATGATTGTCCTGTGGTTGTCCTCTGACTACCATGTACATAAATATAGATGTATTCATACACACACACATTCATATTTTTAAAACTACAAAATTAACTCTGTAAATCACACAGCACTACTTAAAATACAAACAAAATCAAACTCAAGAGAGAGCACGTGAGCCATCACATGAGCCAAGATAGGAGTATACAAATATCTCCAGGAAATATGCAGGGAAAAGCTGTCTGACCTGATGTGCTTACTTCCAAAGCTTTGCTTCTGGAAATACCACCAGCTCTCTGTTTTTCATGGGGTTTGGATGAGAAAAAAAAATAGAATGGGATACAAGGCTAGGCAAGGGTATGTCATCTGTAACATTCTCACCTGCCATAATGCCTGGAAACACCCAGTTCTTTCTTCTATTGTTTTTATTGAGCAATATATTTTCCTCTGCTCCCCTCCCATTCTGTGCCCTCCCTTTCTACCCTCTCCCATGGTCCCCCCACTACCAATTTACTCAGGAGATCTTATGATTTTCTACATCCCATGTAGTTTAGATCCATCTATGTCTCACTTTTGGCCCTCATTGTTGTCTAGGTTTTCTGGGATTGTAACTTGTAGGCTGGTTCTTCTTTGCTTTATGTCTAAAAGCCACTTATGAGTGAGTACATATTATATTTGTCTTTCTGAGTCTCGGTTACCTCACTCACTGTGATGTTTTCTAGCTCTATCCATTTGCCTGCAAATTTCAAGATGTCATTTTTTTTTCTGCTGTGTAGTACTTAACTGTGTAAATGGACAACATTTTTCTTATCCATTCTTTGGTTGGGGGACATTTAGGTTGTTTCCAGGTTCTTACTATAACAAGCGATGCTGTCATGAACATAATTGAGTACATGTCCTTGTGGTAAGATCGAACATCCTTTGTGTATGTATCCAAAAATGATATTGCTGGGTCTTGAGAAAGGTTGTTTTCTAATTTTCTGAGAAATCCCCAAACTGATATTCAAAGGGGCTGTACTAGTTTACACTCCCACCAGCAATGGAGGAGTGTTCCCTTTACCCAACATCCTCTCCAGCATAAGATGTCATGAGTATTTTTCATCTTGGCCATTCTTACAGGTGTAAGATGGTATCTCAGAGTTGTTTTGATTTGTGTTTCTCTGATAGCTAAGGGTGTTGAGTATTCCTTTAACTGTCTTTCAGCCATTTTAGATTCCACGGTTAAGAGTTCTCTGTTTAGATCAGTTCTCCTTTTTTATTGGATTATTTGTTCTTTTGATGACCAATTTCTTGAGTTCTTTGTATAGTTTGGAGATCAACCCTCTGTCCATTGAAACACCCAGTTACTAAAGATACAACTTATGTCAAGTCTGTCCATCATGATGGTAACAAGCTGAAGTTTGCCCTAAGCCTTCAGTCTCTGGAGATGCCTGGAAGTTACTGTGGGGCTTTGAGGCTCCTGAACACTAACTGAAGTGGTGAAGAGTCCACACATAATTTATTTAAGGTTATCCTATTTCATCCATTCTATAAAGCCATCAGGAGAAATCCTGACACTCAATTGGATCATCAAATAGATCCACAAGCACAGAGAGATGTGTGACTGATATCTATGGGCCACAAGAATTGTGGTCTTGAACAGGGCCACAAGTTCCACCACACAATTGGTGTCTCTCAGTGTGCAGATTGGAGAAGGTACCACAATGTTCTCCAGCTCCTCCATTACTGCTCATTAATATAATGTATGTAAAATTTATAATCAGTAAACAATTTAGAGGAAAAAGACTTATCACATGGCTAGGCACATGTTGTTTCAGTAGTTTTTATATTTTTGGCCCCAACTACAGCAGTTCCTGTTTGCTTGCCTCTTGCTTGAAATGCTCCTGTTCACTGTCCTTAGAGGCAGAGTAGGACAGAGATATGCCAGAACCCAGGCCATTGCCTTTCTCATTGACCATAGCTGTGGGGACAATTCTGTTGATTGTTTGCCCCAATTCCTCTAGAATCTCTTTCTCAGATTGAGAAGTTATACAGTGGCTAGGGAAATAACTAGATTCAAGACACACTTTTCTTTGGTGTGTGAAGGTATGAGTTTGAATTCCTAGCACACACAGAAAGACAGCCAAGTATCTACGACTGGTTCTCCTTAAGGGAATAGAGACGGGAGAATCTCTCAAAGCTGGGAAAAGCTGGTTTGCAACATACAGCAGTGAGAAATAAAGAGAGAGATGGAGAGATGGAGAAAAGAAGGGGAAGAAGAGAGGGAGACAGAAAGGAGAGAGAGAAGGAGAAAGAGAGAGAGAAGAAGAAGGAGAAGGAGAAGGAGAAGGAGAAGGAGAAGGAGAAGGAGAAGGAGAAGAAGAAGAAGAAGAAGAAGAAGAAGAAGAAGAAGAAGAAGAAGAAGAAGAAGAAGAAGAAGAAGA
>JABTXL010021306.1:1325257-1343703 GCA_025134845.1 Neodon shergylaensis | reverse complement strand
TATATATATATATATATATATATATATATATATATATATATATATATATAAATTCTTAAGAGTTCAATATTTCATACTTATATTAAAGAGTAGATGGGGAAAACTAGGACATAATACCATGATAATCAATCCTGAGGACTAAAAGACCCATGGATTTACAGTTTTAGCTTGGTGTCTATAAAACACAGAAGATCAAAAAGTAAGGAATTGATGTTCTGATGTTGAGGAATTGATGTTTGAGATCCTAAACTCCAAAGTCTAGAATGAGTGCTTCCTGATGGTTTCATAACAGAAAAGAAAGAATTTAAAGCCACACAGATCTATCTAAATCTCTCTTCTGAAATTGGTGCCTAGTAGTATTTCTATGTGGTGATATCTTGTTTGTACTCTAACAAATAAAGCTTGTCTGAAGATCAGAGGACAGAGCAAGCCAAGAGTTAGCCATAGAGGTCTGGAAGTCTATAGAGACAGACAAGAAGTGATATGGTTGGATGGAGAGAGGGCTATAAGGTGGGAGGAAAGAGGAGCCACTCTTCTTTTGGTTGGGAAATTGGTGAAGTAAGGTGTGACTGTGGCTTGCTCCTTTGTCTCTCTAATCTTTCAACATTTACCCTGATTTCTGGCTCTGAGATTTTATTATTAAAACCATTGAGAACTCCTACAATAATTGACACCCAGATTTAAGGCACAAATTCATAAAAATGCTGCTTGCCTGTGACTCTGTAGCCTTTGACACATGCCAAATCCTAAAGGCATATGGCCTCAAATATAACAGGATTTACCTGCCCTAGACTAGCTGGCTCTGATGTCAGACAACTCCTGCCACTCGTGCGCCTTCTGAACAATCCCATGTGCATTTTTCAGACAGCCTGCTCCCTCTGCCCATGGGTTGTGGGCTGTTCTTTTTTTTTATTGAAAAAAAATTTCCGCCTCCTCCCAGCCTCCCATTTCCCTCCCCCTCCTCCTACTCCTCTCCCCCTTCCCCTCCAGTCCAAAGAACAGTCAGGGTTCCCTGCCATGTGGGAAGTCCAACGTCCTTCCCCCTCTATCCAGGTCTAGGAAGGTGAGCATCCAAACTGGCTAGGCTCCCACAAAGCCAGAACATGAAGTAGGATCAAAACCCAGTGCCATTGTCCTTGGCTTCTTATCAGCCCTCATTGTCTGCCATGTTCAGAGAGTCCAGTTTTATCCTATGCTTTCCAAGGCCAGCTGGACTGGGGGCTGTTCTTGAAGTCCCTCCTCAAACTACTGTCACACTCAGCAGCTGCCTTAACACTCACTCAGATTCCTACTGATGTTGCAGTCACCACACACTGTCAGTTCATGGCTACACACAGCAGCTGCAGCTGTCCTCAGTCATGCTATTCATCTATGTTCTCTAGTCAGACATGCTATGCAATGCTCCTCTGTCATCATTGTGAGGTTTGGTGAAGCAACTGTGGATTCTTTTTTTCTTCTTTTTTCTATTTATTTATTTATTTATTTATTTATTTATTTATTTATTTATTTATTTAAGATTTCTTCCTCCTCCCCGCCACTGCCTCCCATTTCCTTCTCCCTCCCCAATCAAGTCCCCCTCCCTCTTCAGCCCTAAGAGCAATCAGGGTTCCCTGCCCTGTGGGAAGTCGAAGGACCACCCACCTCCAACCAGGTCTAGGAAGGTGAGCATCCAAACTGCCTAGGCTCCCACAAAGCCAGTACGTGCAGTAGGATCAAAAACCCATTGCCATTGTTCTTGAGTTCTCAGTAGTCCTCATTGTCCGCTATGTTCAGTGAGTCCGGTTTTTAGTTTAAAAATGTAGAGAGTTCTTTTTCATGTTAAAAAATGGAAACACTATTACAATAAAGTCAGTTAGATCTTTATACGGACAGTATGAAAATGTAACAATTAAATGAGAGGATAATCAGTTTAGATTGGATTAATGCAATGCCAATTATGCACATTATCAGTTTTAACGTTGTTGCTTAATCACTAAAATAGTAGACTAATCTGAATGCTAAAATACAAGTTTTAGAAAAATTTAATAGAACAGATCATAGAGATATTCAGATCTAGACAGAGGAATTTAATGGAGAGTCAATTTCAACATTATACTATAAAGATAAAGAGGAACAGACTAAGGTTTTCAAACAATAAATTTTAATTTATCCAGTCACCTTACAGGTACAACCACCAAATGATAGATAATTCTAAGATTGTGTATGAGTTAAATAAACTCCTCTGTAAATGTTAGACTTAAGGTCATTCAATGAAGTAATAGTCTTCTATGGCGTGAATTCACCTTTCCTGAAGTTGATATTGAACTTGTAGTTAATCTATAATAGAATTATACATATATAATAGAGAGATTGGTTACAAATGTTTTGGAGTCTGGTCCTCAATTACAGTGGAGGACCTAGTGGAAAGATGAGGTTAAGGCCATTGAACAAAAAGTAGGGCCAGAGATATGGGAACCTCCCAGACCAACTTCTTGGAGAAGGAGATTATGCTGATATACAAAAGCAATCTCTATATGATGATCACATCCTGACTTTATGTCATGTAGCAGTTTTGAATATTTGGGACAGAATTTAATAAATAGGAGAGAAAACTAAGTCATTTACTAAAGTTATACAGGGCCCCAAAGAAACCTTCACTGATTTCTTATTAAGACTGACTTCAGCAGTAAAAAGAATGATTTCAAATTTAGAAGCTAGACAAATAATAATTGAGTCTCTGGATTTTGAAAATGTTAATGCACAATACAACAAGGTCATTAGGCTGTTAAGGCAAGATCAGCCCCCTTGGAGAAATAGATGTGAGATACAGTCAATATTGAATCTCATAACCATGATGATGCTGGATAGAAGTGATTTCCAGAGATTTGAAGAAAACTCAAAATGCCAACTGTTTTAATTGTGGCAAATAAGGTCACATGAAAAGGGATTGTAAGCAGAGCATTCCTAGAAACAGTGTATTTCTAAGCATTGTTCTTAGCTAAACAGACCAGTATTCCCTTCTGGATTATACAAAAAGTATGGCAAAAGCAGGCATTGGACTAATGAATATAGAGCAACAAGCTTATTATAAGATAATCCTTTGACATTGGGAAAGGCTTTTAGGGGCCTCTATCAGGCCCCCATGACAAATTTGTTCAGTTGTTTCCTATAACTGTGGAGGAAACTCCTTCCCAGAGTAATTAATGAACCTAATGACTATTAAAAGAAATCATACTACTCTGTATCATAAAAAGTATAGAAGAGAGAACAAAAAAAATCAGAAGAAACATTAAAGAAAATATTTTGGCAAACTTCTATAATAAACAAAGACCAATGTTAAAATTATACATAAATGACATTGTCATTGAAGGTCTTGTAGGTGTGGTTGTAACAATAATTTTACCAGAATCTTAGCATCCAAATTGCCCTCTATGGATTGAAACCTTATCTCAGGCAAAACAGATCATGAGATGGGTCAAGTATATAGGGTCAGAAGGCCAGAGAAGAAAATTAAAACTTTATGTGACTGATATACCAATAAATTTATGGAGACCTGATTTCTTACAACAAGTGAATATTCAGATTAACATTTCTCCAATCTTAGAAACAAACCATAAATTAACATACATTTTGGGGAAAATGATTAGAATGTATTATAAAGAACAGTCACTGAGCATTCAAGTTGTACAAGAACAGGGTTCAACAGCTGCTGATTTTCAAAGTATCCAACAGCCCTACCTTTAAAATTGATGGACAAACCTATATGGGTTAAGTAAATGGACTTTAACAGTAGAGAAGCTGCAAGCATTAAAACAGCTGGTACAGGACCAGCTAAATACTCAGCAGATTGAGGAATCAACCAACGCTCGGATTTCTACTGTATTTGTTATTACTGGGTCTGAATGAGCACATGATCAAACCAGACTCTCTGATTGTGGTTGACAATAGGGGCTGATTGAGAAGCCATTGATAAAGACACTGGGACTTGTTTTTAAGGCGTGTTCTGGCTTTTTGAGACCCTAGTTTATATGGATGCACAGCTCCCTAGGCCTGGATGTATGGGGGAGGGCCTTGGACCTCCCACGGGGCAGGGTTCCCTGCCCTCTGTCAAGCAGGGTAGGAGAGGAGGGGGTGTGGGGGAGCGGGAGGGAATTGGGAGGAGGGAAGGAAGTGTAAATAATTGAATGGAGAAAGAAAAAAAGAAATCTGGAAAATGGTAACATATCAAAGAATTGTTAATGAGATGATTCAGTCAATGGGCAATATACACTTTGAAATTCCTTTGTGTCCTCTATTGCCTATAAGATAGCTTGTTATAGTTACTGATTTAAAAGATTGTTTCTTCACTATATCTTTCTTAATAAGAAAAAGACAGAGGAAAAAATGCCTTCATAGTGGCTACTTATAGTAACTCTCAGTCTGTTAAGAGATATCAATAGAAGTTTCTCCCACAGGGAATGTTAAATAGCCACACTCTGTGCCAGTATTTTGTATGTTAGCCATTGGAAATAATATCTAAGCCATTTTCTCAATCTATAGTTTACTATTATGTGGGTGACATTTTATTAGCTGTTTCCAGTGTAGAATCTTTAGAAAGAATTTTTGAAGAAGTAAAGAAAATTTTGCCCTGCTGGGGATTAGGAATTGATCCTAAAAACCTACAAATATGAGATTCTATTAACTCTTACGGTTATAAATTTGGTCTAAATAATTAGTATCCAAAAGGTGCAAATTAAAAGAGATAAATTGCAGACTCTTAATGACTTTCAAAGATTGCTAGGAAAACTTTCCTATCTATGTTCCACTATTGAGGTAAAACCTGATGAACTGAGTAATTTGTTTGAAACTTAAATAGTGACAGGAATTTAAATAGTCCAAGAGAATTATTAGGTGAAGTTGAGAGAGAATTTTCTTTGGTGTAAAAGAAATTATATAATGTACATGTGGGATCCTTTGGATCTATTAATCTTTTTTTTTTTTTTGGTTTTTCGAGACAGGGTTTCTCTGTGGTTTTGGAGCCTGTCCTGGAACTAGCTCTTGTAGACCAGGCTGGTCTCGAACTCACAGAGATCCGCCTACCTCTGCCTCCCGAGTAAAGCTTGATTTCATTTTGATTATTTTAACCTCTAAGCATTTTCCTACAAGAATATTTGTATGGCTAAAATCAAAAACACCAATGATAGCCTTTGCTGGAGAGGTTGTGGAGGAAGGGGTACACTCATCCATTGCTGGTGGGAATGCAAACTTGTTCAACCACTTTGGAAATCAGTGTGGCGGTTTCTCAGGAAATTCAGGATCAACCTACCCCTGGACCCAGCAAAACCACTCTTGGGAATATACCCAAGAGATGCCCTATCATATTACAAAAGCATTTGTTCAACTATGTTCATAGCAGCATTATTTGTAATAGCCAGAACCTGGAAACAACCTAGATGTCCTTCAATGGAAGAATGGATGAAGAAAGTGTGGAATATATACATATTAAAGTACTACTCAGTGTTGAAATAGGAGCAGCCGGGGTTGCGTCCCCAGCACCCCAGCCGCCTGCTAGCTTAGCTTATGCCCCGAAATAACAACACACAAACTGTATTCATTTAAATGCTGCTTGGCCCATTTCTATCTAGCCTCTTCTAGGCTAATTCTCGCACCTGGACTAGCCCATTTCTAATAGTGTGTGTAAGCACCCCAAGGTGTGCTTACCAGGAAGATTCTAGCCTACGTCCATCTTGGATTGGAGCTTCATCGCTCACGTCTGTCCGGGAGACTGGAGCATGGCTTCTCTGCTCTCAAGAGCAGAGCTTGTTGAGTCTGAGCTCACTTCCTCTTCCTCCCAGTATGCTATTCTGTTTATTCCTCCCACCTATGTTTTAACCTATGAGGGCCAAGCAGTTTCTTTATTGCTTAACCAATGAAATCAACAGATTGATATATGACACTCCCACATCACTTCCCCTTTTTCTGTTTAAACAAAAACGAAAGGCTTTAACTTTAACAAAGCAAAATTACGTATAACAAAACAGTTATCAAGTAAAAATTACAATAATCTTTATCATAACTAAGGAAAAGTGTAACTATAACTAACTATTCTTAACTCCATCAAAGACTCCAGAAAGATACAATATTACCTAAGCAAACAAGAAATAAGCAAGTTTTAAACTCTAGAAATGACGTAGACATCTTGCTGCCTGGACAGTCACCCAAAGTTCCTCTGTACCATTGGGGCATCCATCTTCGGCCTACAGGCCCATAGTTTCCAGCAGACATTTCCACAAAGCAGGAAATTTCAAAGGCATTCACTATCTGCTTGTCCTGCAGAATGTCTCGCAGACTCCTTCATGAATCAGGAACCCCGAAAGATCATCTCACCTTTAGGCAAGTTCAGTAGTCCTCTCTGCGGGTTCTCTGTGTCCAGTTTATGCAATAGTCCAGGCAAGAGCAGTTTCTTGCCCAAATGACTATCAAACTCCATAAGGATCCTCTTCGATGCCCATCTTCCTCTTGAAGTAGATTGGTGTTGCCAGGAGCAGACATGTCTCATTGTCATGAAAAACCCTAAGTTATTAAAACATTTAAAATGCCATATTCTATAATCCTTGAAAGATATGAAGAATGTCTATCTAAAATATATCTATGTACATCTAGAAAATCTTAACTAACATGCTACAAGCTTGACTATTATTGATTATCCATTAACAACCTATATACATTACATTTTTACATAAACTACACAATCACAATACCTTAATCAAGAGCAGAAATACATATACATATAACAAAATTGACCTTAAATCTCTATCAATAAAGCAAAGTCTATATTAATGCAAATTATTTATATCTATATCATATTCCCCTTTAAATGTAAAAGAATATTTATATAAAGCAATATTTGGGAACATGGGCGCAATTTTTTCTCTCCAAACTGCTTCCTGCTGAATGGGGGCATCGTTAATTAGGTCTTTCAATGTATAACCTGTGTGCTAGTTTCATCTCAGTTGGCAGTTGAGCGAAGCAATTTTCTGAAGGTGCTAGATTCATCTCAGTTGGCAGTTGAGTGAAGTAAATTTTTGAGGATGTTCACAGCAACCTTTCAGGAGGGCGTGGTGTATCATACCTTATCGGAACAGAAGAAATGAACAGGGTCTCATCCTCTGTGAAAACAAAAGAAGAAACTCCTTTCCAAAATATCATGTCCTTAGATCCAAATTTCAAAGTCAAGGCATTTTGATAATATCTATGTTGGATTAGTTCAGCAGCATTTATAAACAAATATCTTTTGGCAGCTGTTGCTCCTTCCTCAGCATTCAAACAATTCAAAGAGAGCATAATAGCATACAGTATCAAAATTCTCTGTGTATTTTCCATCTTCATACGCTTTATTTTAACCTCTATTTTGTTTATATTTACTTTTATTTTATATTCTTTATATCTTTGTCCTGGAATAACTCTGTAGACCAAGCTATCCTTGAACTCTCAGAGATCCGCCTGTCTCTGCCTCCCAGGCATTGGGATTAAAGGTGTATGCTACCACACCTTGAAGTCACAGAGGTCAATCTCCCTCTGCCTTCCAAGTGTTGGGATTAAAGGTGTGTACTACCACACCCAATTACTTTCTTCCTTTTTTTACTTTTAAGAACTTTTAACTTTTAGCTTGCATATATTTTTAACACACTGTAAATGTTTCATTTAGAAATTTTCTTTGTCTTTGAATCTCTCTTTACTGTATATCTCTCTTTTTCTGACCACACGAGCCTTTAAATTACCAAGCAATATCAGTAGGACTAAATCCGTGGCTTTGACGGCTGAATTCAGCTCATTCCTTAGCTTTCCAGCCTCATGGCTGAGGTACTGGCTGTAGCTGTGTTTACTGCCACAACTCTATGGCGTTTCAAGGTCCCTGCCAGCAAGCGAGCTTCAGCAGCCTGTGCTTGCAAACCACACGAACTGCCTGCGTAAAAGAGTCAGAGTTTACCCTGGCAGGACAGCCCAGAAAGCCGGCATTTTTAAACGGCGCAGCTTTTTTCCTGCTATGGCTGAAAACCAACAAGCATGCATTTCAGCTTTTTGTCAACAACGTTTAAGTGTTTCGTGGCAGGACCTCTTAATGAGCTGCAGGGTTTTGCAGCTGAAGCTGAGTCAGGAAGCCTCTCTTAGTGAGAGTGCTTGCTTGCTTCTAGCAAGCAGAGCAGACCCGAGAAATCGCTGCTACCAAGAAAACATGCTTCACTCCATTCTTTCCCAAGTTTTCTCAGGCTTTTTGTGGATTCAGTTGTCCACACGTTTGGGCGCCATTTGTTGAAATAGGGGCGGCCGGGGCTTCGTCCCCAGCACCCCGGCTGCCTGCTCGGCTAGCTTATGCCCCGAAATAACAACACACAAACTGTATTCATTTAAATGCTGCTTGGCCCATTTCTATCTAGCCTCTTCTAGGCTAATTCTCGCATCTGGACTAGCCCATTTCTAATAGTGTGTGTAAGCACCCCAAGGTGCACTTACCGGGAAGATTCTAGCCTACGTCCATCTTGGATTGGAGCTTCATCGCTCACGTCTGTCCGGGAGACTGGAGCATGGCTTCTCTGCTCTCAAGAGCAGAGCTTGTTGAGTCTGAGCTCACTTCCTCTTCCTCCCAGTATGCTATTCTGTTTATTCCTCCCACCTATGTTTTAACCTATGAGGGCCAAGCAGTTTCTTTATTGCTTAACCAATGAAATCAACAGATTGATATATGACACTCCCACATCAACTCAGCGGTAAAAAATGACGACATCTTGAATTTTGCATGCAAATGGATGGAAATAGAAAACACTATCCTGAGTGAGGTAACCCAGACCCAAAAGGATGAACATGGGATGTACTCACTCATAATTGGTTTCTAGCCATAAATAAAGGACATTGAGCCTATAATTCGTGATCCTAGAAAAGCTAAATAAGAAGGTGAACCCAAAGAAAAACATGTAGTTATCCTTCCGGATATTGGAAGTAGACAAGATTGCCGGGCAATTATTGGGATCTTGGGGGTGGGGTGGGATGGGGGTAAGGAGAGATGGGGAAAGAAAAGTGAGAAGGGGAGGATGGGGGGAACGTAGGGGAATGGGATGGTTGGATAAAGAAAGGGTGGATATGGAAGTATGTATCTTAATTAAGGGAGCCATATTAGGGTTGGCAAAAGACTTGAACCTAGAGGGACTCCCAGGTGTTCAGGGTGATGTCCCCAGTTAGTTCCTTGGGAAGCTGAGGAGAGGAACCTGAAATGGCCCTATCCTATAGCCATACTGATGAATATCTTGCATATCACCATAGAACCTTCATCTGGCAATGGATGGAGATATAGACAGAGACGCACATTGGAGTACCGGATTGAGCTCCCAAGGTCCAAATGAGGAACAGAAGGAGGGAGAACATGAGCAAGGAAGTCAGGACCACGAGGGGTGCACCCACCCACTGTGACAGTGGAACTGATCTATTGGGAGCTCATCAAGGCCAGCGGGACTGGGACTGAATAAGCATGGGATAAAACCGGACTCTCTGAACATGGCAGACAATGAGGGCTGATGAGAAGCCAAGGACAATGGCACTAGGTTTTGATCCTACTGCATGTACTGGCTTTGTGGGAGCCTAACCAGTTTGCATGCTCACCTTCCTAGACCTGGATGGAGGGGGAGGACCTTGGACTTCCCACAAGGCAGGGAACCCTGACTGCTCTTTGGAATGGAGAGGGAGGGGGAGAGGAGTGGGGGGAGAGGGAGGAAAAAGGGAGGCTGGGAGGCGGTGGAAAATTTTTTTTTAATAAAAAAGATAGTTTATTTCAAACTAAAAGAAAAGAAAAATATATTGGTACAAAGAGAAGATGCTATCTTTTTTTTTGTATTGAAAACAAATTTCCACCTCCTCCCAGCCTCCCATTTCCCTCCCCCTTCTCCCGCCTCTCTCCCTCTCCAGTCCAAAGAGCAGTCAGGGTTCCCTGCCCTGTGGAAAGGCCAAGGTCCTCCCCCCTCCACCCAGGTCTAGGAAGGTGAACATCCAAACTGGCTCGGCTCCCACAAAGCCAGAATATGAAGTAGGATCAAAACCCCATGCCATTGTCCTTGGCTTCTCATCAGCCCTCATTGTCCACCATGTTCAGAGAGTCCAGTTTTATCCCATGCTTTTTCAGTCCCAGTCCAACTGGCCGTGGTGAGCTCCCAATAGATCAGCCCCACTGTCTCAGTGGGTGAGTGTACCCCTCGTGGTCCTGACTTCCTTGCTCATGTTCTCCCTCCTTCTGCTTCTCATTGGGACATTGGGAGCTCAGTCCGGTGCTCCAGTGTGGGTCTCTGTCTCTATCTCCATCTATTGCCAGATGAAAGTTCTATGGTGATATGCAAGATATTCATCAGTGTGGCTATAGGATATGGTCATTTCAGGTTCCCTATCCTCAGCTGCCCAAGGAACTAATTGGAAATATTGCCCTGGGCACCTGGGAGCCACTCTAGGTTCAAGTCTCTTGCCAACCCTATGGTGGCTCCCTTAACTAAGATATGTGATTCCCTGCTCCCCTATCCAACCTTCCATTATCCCAAATAAATCAAAGACCTCAATATCAATCTGAACACACTGAACCTGATAGAAGAGAAAGTGGGAAGTACCCTACAACATATGGGCACAGGAGATCGCTTCCTATATATAACCCCAGCAGCACAGACATTAAGGGCAATTGAATAAATGGGACCTACTGAAACTTAGAAGCTTCTGTAAAGCAAAGGACACTGTCACTAAGACAAAAAGACAACCTACTGACTGGGAGAAGATCTTCACCAACCCCACAACAGACAAAGGTCTGATCTCCAAAATATATAATGAACGCAAGAAACTAGACTTTAAAATGCTAAATAACCCAATTAAAAAAATGCAGCACTGAACTGAACAGAGAATTCTCAACAGAAGACGTTCAAATGGCCAAAAGACACTTAAGGACATGCTCAACCTCCTTAGCAATCAGGGAAATGCAAATCAAAACCACTTTGAGATATCATCTTACACCTGTCAGAATGGCTAAAATCAAAAACACCAATGATAGCCTTTGTTGGAGAGGTTGTGGAGGAAGGGGTACACTCATCCATTGCTGGTGGGAATGCAAACTTGTGCAACCACTTTGGAAAGTAGTGTTTTGGTTTCTCAGGAAATTTGGGATCAACCTACCCCTGGACCCAGCAAAACCACTCTTGGGAATGTACCCAAGAGATGCCCTATCATATTACAAAAGCATTTTTTCAACTATGTTCATAGCAGCATTATTTGTAATAGCCAGAACCTGGAAACAACCTAGATGTCCTTCAATGGAAGAATGGATGAAGAAAGTGTGGAATATATACATATTATAGTACTACTCAGCGGTAAAAAACAATGACTTCTCGAATTTTGCATGCAAATAGATGGAAATAGAAAACACTATCCTGAGTGAGGTAACCCAGACCCAAAAAGATGAACATGGGATGTATTCACTCATAATTGGTTTCTAGCCATAAATAAAGGTCACTGAGTCTATAATTTGTGATCCTAAAGAAGCTAAATAAGAAGGTGAACCCAAAGAAAAACATATAGTTATCCTCCTGGCTATGGGAAGTAGACAAGATTGCCCGGCAAAAAATTGGGATCTTGAGGGTGGGGTGGGATGAGGGTAAGGGGAGATGGGGAGAGAAAAGTGAGAAGTGGAGGATTGGGGGAACTTGGGAAAACAGGATGATTGGGGTAAAGAGAAGATACTATCTTAAAATAAAACTTTTTACCACATAAACAGAATCAAAAATTTATGTGTAAATTGTCTCTGAGTTGTTTCTTAAAGAAAAAAATTAGTTTCTATCAATTAGCAAGAATAGACACAGCAGACATTGTTACACCATTTACTAATAATGAAAGTGACAAATTATGGGCAGAAAGAGGACCTTGTCAAAGATCTTGCAGTAATTTTGGGGGGAGAGATTAACAACAATTTTTCAAAGAGCAAGAGAACTCAATTTATAAAAAAAAACTAGCTGGATCCTTCCTTGCATTGTAAAGGGAACACCAAAATCTATAGCCCCTACATTCTATAATGATGCAAATAAATGAGGAGAGAAAGATAACAAATTGGAAAATTTAACAAAAGTGGCTCAAAGTCCTGATTATGCTGCCTAAAAGTCAGAATTATACACTATCCTTATGGAAGTAATGGATTTTAGGAAACCTCTTAACATAATTCCTGACCTACAATATGCAGAAATAATTGTTTTGCTTGTTGAAACCACTAAATTTATACTAGGTGATACAGTACTAACTTCATTAATTACAAGAAATAATCAGGAATGGGAGTCATCCCATATATATGACACACATCTGATCCCACACAGGTCTGCTAGGCCCTCTAGCACAAGATAATGAAGACATTGTTCAGTTTTTAATAGGAAATGTTCTGGAGGCCTCCTAATTTCATTAAAATATCATGTTAATAGCAAACATTTAAAAAATTATTTTTTCATCACTTGGTATCAAGCCAAGGAAATTATAAAGATATGTTCTACTTATTATTTATACAACCAAAGTCCACTACTTGTTTAAAGCAACCCAAAGGACACTCAATGGAATAAAATCTGTAAGATTGATGTGTTTTGTTTGGAATTTGGAAAGTTAAAATATGTGCACCACACCATTGATACCTATTTTGGATTTCAACAAGCAACTGCTTTGAGTTATGAAATGGTTGATTTAATAATCATACATTTCCTAGAAGTTATGGCCATAATAGGTATACTTGTACAAGTAAAGACAGATAATGCTCCAGCAAATATTTCTAAGAAAATGAAGTAGATTTTGCTTATTGTAATATAAAGTAATAAAGCTAGAAACAATATCTTATAGAAGAGCTTTTGCATATTTCCTTACTTCCTTTTGTGTCTCACAAAAGTTAACCTACCCTGTTAATGCTGCTTCTACCTCTGTCCTTACTTGACATCAGAACCCAGATTCTTTGTTCTTCCCATGTGACCAGAGGCAAATAGATCTCCAGGAATCAGCCAGACTATTGGTATCAGATTGTAATGGCTGAGCCATTAACCTTGAGTATTGAATAGCTACTGGGTTCTCAGGTTTTCCAGTGGAAATAAAGCCACATTGTGTTGCAGAGGTTCTCAGTTTTCCTAAAGCTGTTACTCTAATGTGGTTCCTCATGATGTGGTGAATCCCCCAACCATAAAATTACTGTCTTTACTATTTCATGACTGTAATTTTGCCACTCTTATGAATTATAATATAAAATGTTGGTGTTTTCTGATTGTCTTTGGTGACCCCTGTGAAAGGGTCTTTCTACTCCACTATAATAAACACATATGTGATAGAGAGTTGGGAAAGATAGAAAAATGGAATAGTACATGCACGTTGGATAGAAGCAGAACTGGAAATGCCCTGATGGTGACAGGTGTGAGAGGGTGCTGAAGTTGACAGTGGAACATGCCATTGTCCAGTAAGGTTGGGTTTTGGTGAGCAGCAGCCTAGAGACTATGGATACACAGACTCAGCCACTAAATACACTGCCTGTCTGCATAATCTCCCTAACTTGGGTTAACAACAAGTGCCTGTGATAAGGAAAGTTTTACTTTCTAGATTGGAGCTCCACAAATGTCCATGATGGTAAGTGGTGCCAGGGCAAGTCATTTTGGTGTCTGTGGTCCATGCTGTGGCCTCAGGCCCTGATGAAGCCTGAGATCCAGGTGGACGTGTGTGGTTAGTGTTATTCGTATTACTGATAGAAGCCTTGCTGATGTCCTCTGACTTGCCTCAGGTGGCCATGTCAATATGAACAGCCTGTGCAGTCACCTGAGGTTATGTTGATGCCCCATGATCCACGCAACCCCTGAGGGGCATGTGTGGACCCAATATCCTGATGGAGTCAGGGCCATACGGATGTCTGTGGTCGATCTTGCCATCCAAGGCCATGCATATATCCATGGTCTGTGCTGCAGAATAAAGCCATGTTAATGTCCATGAGCTCACTGATATAAAGAGCAAAGAGACTACTTCTTTCAGTGACATTGATGACTACAGATACACAGCTGAGAGAGAAGGACCTGAAAGGCTTCGGCGACAAACTTAGCTGCCCTAACTTGCCCCCCCCCCCAAAAAGTAATAGCCTATAAAGGAAGCCATCAAATACAACGCTTAAAAATAGTGATAAGGATGCTCTCCACAGCTGTTGATTCAGAAGCAGAAGGAATCATTTTTATCCAAGGGGCAGGACACAGGACCATGCTCCAGTGAGTATATAGATAACACAAATTGGATTTTTTTCAATTTTTTATTATAATTTTGATTTTTGTGGGAGAGGGTCATAAGGGTAGAGAGGCTGACACAGAATGATTCCGAAGTGAGTGTTATCTGGGTGCATGATGGGAAATTACTGAAGAATCGATAAAGCATTATGTTGAAAATTAAAGCTCAGTGAAGACACCCTTTAGTTGCTGGTATGTAGTAGTTTCTTTTGAGAGTAAGCCTTCCATGTATGGAAGAAGCTCATTAAGACCCAGGGTATTTGCTGGAATGTAGAAAAACAGTGTTCTAAGTGGAGATGAAATATTCTATCCTTCAGGAAAACTCATAAAATCAGGAAGTAAACACCTCAGTGGCCCCCAAAAGTTCCTAAAAGTACCTGGATTCACTAGGCTTCTTTGTCTATGAGCAAATATAAACTAAAACGGCAGCTAGCTCCTAGTAGTGCAGAGCTGCCTAGAAGAGGTTGTGGGGGACACTCCCCAACTTGGGGAGCTGCCTGTGGGATACACAATGCACTCCATGTTGCCAGGATTTTTGACATATCACCCATGCTTGAGTGGGTTTTGGTGATGCAGCTGTTTTTAAGTCACCTCTGCCCTTGTATGTAACCTCTTACCCTTATTTCTGCAACTAATCCCCAAAAACTCATTGGTTCATCAAATGAGACTTTGTTGGTATCCTTTTTTCATTCTGTTTTCTGTTTCCTATTTAGAGTAAGTAGATGTTTGCTAGTGTCTCCAGTGAACAATGTTATTCAGTAGGTGCTGTGAGAAAGAGCCTAGGATGCTGCTGGTCTTGCAGAACTTTACTTTTTGTATCTACATCTTGAGATTGCGTTCTCACTTTGTTCTGATTGGTTCTGTTGGAAATTAATAATGCTTATGTTTATTCTTATTAAAAGTCAGATGCTGTAGTCAGACAAGATGTCTATGAATAAGAGTCATTGCTAATGGCTGAATTCCTTTCAGAGAAGAGAGCAGAAACTTAATGATGCTTTGGAACTCTGTGTTTGCACCTTCCCTGCTTAAGGGTCCTAGAGAATATGGTATTAGGAAGCGATTTGAGGTTCTAAGTGGTTCTGTATGATTTGATCTGTGTGTGCACATGTACATATGTGTTGTGTATTTGTGTAATGTGTGAGCTCATTTGCATGCGTGTGTACCTGCCTGTGTAGCTCAGAGGTTGGTGTCAAGCGTCTTCCCTTAACCTTCTAAACATTACATATTGTTTTTGTCATTGTCGCTGTTCTAGATTTATTTTTTGTTTTAGTTTATATCTCTGATTGTTTGGCCTGAATGTATCTTTGTGTTCCATATGACACCTATGGAGTACAAAAGAATTCACCAGATAGGCACAGACAGCTTTAAGTTGCCATGTCGGTATTGGCAACTGAACTTGGGACTTCTCCTCAATCAGTAACTACTCTTAATAACTGAGCCATTTCTCTGGCACCCAACTTGAGTTTTAATAATGAGTCTCTCCCGGAACTCCTGGAGCTGAACCACTCTGCAATTACTAGCTGGCCAGCAAGATCCATGGTTCCTCCCCAGTGCTGGGAATACAAGTGACGATCACAATATTATGTGCTTTTACACAGGTTTGGGGGATTTAACTTGGGCCTCAATGCTTGTGTGGCAAGCACTTTACTCCACAGCTCTGAAACTATTATTCATCCAAAAGTTTTGCTGCCACTGTTACCCGTTTCCAGCCCTATCATTGTCAATGCGTTATCAACTGTTTTGTGCCTCTGGCTTCTGTGACATCAGTAGGTCCATTCTGGAAAGTACCTCATTCTCAATAGCACTTTGCGCTGCAAAAATCTTTTCATATGGCCTACTTTTTAAAACATGTTCATAAGTAGTTGTTATATGTTCTGATTTTAGAATCTATATCAATTTTCATGTTTCTTGCTCTTTTGGTGCTTTTTAGTGGTTTGTCAGAAAACCACTAAATGTATATCAATAAATATAACTAGTTTGCATGTTACTAAATACCCTTTATTCATGCAAGTTCTTTGCTCTGATTATTTCCTAATAGATTGCCATTTTTGATGACAGACTAGAATAATTGAAAGAGTAAAACAAAATGCACTAGTTTATTTTGTTTTTTTTTTCTTCCAAAACAATAGTTTAAAAATATGGAGACAGATAAGTGTGGCTTTCAGGACTGTAGATAATGTATAAACATATGTATACACCGATTAAAGGAAATGCTAATCAAGTTTCTTTGTGACCTTTATAAAGAGTTAAAGAATTTAAAGGAGATGAATAATAAATAAGAGAAATTCAATGACTGAGTAGCATTAGAACTACTTCTAGGCGGGTGGTGGTGGCGCACGCCTTTAATCCCAGCACTTGGGAGGCAGAGGCAGGCGGATCTCTGTGAATTTGAGACCAGCCTGGTCTACAGAATTAGTTCCAGGACAGGCTCCAAAGCCACAGAGAAACCCTGTCTCAAAAAAAAAAAAAGCCGGGCGGTGGTGGTGCACACCTTTAATCCCAGCACTCGGGAGGCAGAGGCAGGCGGATCTCTGTGAGTTCGAGACCAGCCTGGTCTACAAGAGCTAGTGCCAGGACAGGCTCCAAAACCACAGAGAAACCCTGTCTCGAAAAACCAAAAAAAAAAAAAAAAACAAAAAAACAAAAACAAAAACAAAAAAAAAAGAACTACTTCTGTTCATGATAAAAGAGATTAATATAATGTATTTATCCAACATCATGAGAAGACTAAAATTATAGGCATTGTCTTTGATAAAAGCCATAAAATGTAGCAGCAAGGTGGCTCAGCAGATATAGCCACTAGCTGAAACAAGCCCCCTGAGTTGAGTTTGACCCAAAGGACATACATGCTGGGAGGAGAGAATCCATTCCTTAGGCTGTCTTCATCTTCCACATTCACAATAAGGCATGAAAGTGTGTGGCCACATAGACATACACCAACATACGCACACACACACAAACAAAATAAACGAGTAAATAAATATCTAAGATGAGCATGGAGATTTTTATTGGTTAGCTTCACAAGTGCATGGGTAACATAATTCTAAAAGAGTTGAAGCCAGTGTATAGTTGCAGAGAGCTTTCTATCATTGGAGAATATGGATCTTACCATTTCATGTGACAGTGACTGGGCTGTTGATGTGTTAAGGAGTCAACAATAACTTTACAGGCTGACTAGGAGATATAATCTGAATCATTTTCTGTTGGTTTTAATTATGCTACTCAATTTTTGTTAATAGTTGTTAATGTAAATGTACTTGATTCTGATATGAAATTCCATTGCTCAGTTTAATGGAGTAAATAACAATTCATTTGCCATGTTCACTAAGTGTTCAGAAAGTGTAACTTTCTGAAAAGAGCTCCTGATATAAATCACTTAATGCATTACTCAGCACAGAGTAGTGTAAATGTTTTGTTTTTGTTTAGAATAAAACTGGGGTCGTGGGGAGATAGGTCAATGGCTCTTGCAGATGTCTTAAGTTCAGTTTCCAAAATCCATGTGAGGCAGCTCACAACTGTCTACAATTGTAATCCCAGGAGATCCAGTGTCCTCTGCTGTACACTAGAGACATCTGCATTCACATAGCATATATGAACTTTCATCTGACATTGGCACACACAAGACAAATGAATAAATATATAGTAGTATATCTCTAAAAATAACTGGTACCTATGCTATGTAAGTCAGGAAATATAGTTTCAACTTCATAGAGGTTGCTTGAAGGACTGTCAAGAAGCAGCCATTGTTTCTGACCTTGCTCCAGCCAGAAGCTCTCTTGTGATGTTGAGTAAACAGATTTATTCTTTCATAGGATCAATGTTGTAAGGGTTCACCTTGATTATTGACGTAATGGAATTTAGAATCACCATGTAAACAAGCTCCTGGGCATGCCTTCCAGGACCTTTGTATATCAGAACAACAAATACAGGAATACCCATTCTGAACTCTAACATGGGTGTCACAATTCATGGAATGGGTTTTTGGATTAAATAAAATAGAAAAAAAAAACAGAAAAAGTGTACTGAGCACAAACATTTATCTCTCTCTGCTTGATGACTGTAGATGCAACTTGACCAGCTGTCTCACATTTCCGTTTCATGATTTCCCTATTATAGTAGATTAAATTATTAAAGAAAGAAAAAAGAAAGAAAGAAAGAAAGAAAGAAAGAAAGAAAGAAAGAAAGAAAGAA
>JABTXL010021306.1:1197037-1317779 GCA_025134845.1 Neodon shergylaensis | reverse complement strand
AGAGAGAGAGAGAGAGAGAGAGAGAGAGAGAGAGAGAGAGAGAGAGAATGGGATAAGAAATGAAATTAAATAAAATGAAGAGTCTGACATGAAAGTTTATCTCCTGACCTAGGAACAAATCCCCAGGCTGTTTATCAGTCAACCCGTGTCTACTTCTCTACATTCTTTTTCTGAATAGACATTATTTTAGGAAATTAAGTCATTCATCTGTTAAATGAACTAGAGTTACACTAGTAAGTACCTCCATTATTACTCTTCTCTTTTAAAATAATATTAGTCTTGGGGTATTATCAGCATCATTATGATTTCCATGTTAAGAGAGGCAGGGGGACCCAATGCTGATGTGTAGGCTCCTCACATTCTGTGTTATTTTGTCTGAGTCACCAGATCCTCTCCTGTTCTCCACTCCCAAGGACAGGAGTCATCTGCTCTTTCCTGTATCATACAAATAAGGTCTATAACTCTATTCTTTCTTGTTTTGTTCATCTTTCAATAGTAAAAGGAAAATTATCACATTGAACAAGTGTATGAATGCCTTTGGAGTGATTCTGTCTCCATGGAGTTCCATCTATACATGCATTACCTAAAGCAAGCAAACCTATTTTTCATCCCCATCTGTCTAAAAATTATTATATATACAGGATAGGTGAGGATTTGCCACCCTAAAGGATGTCAGGAAGGTAGCATAGAATTTGCTCAGAAGTCAGAAAGGTAGCTCACTTGGTAGAGAGCTTACCATGTTATCATGAGGACTTGACCTCAATCTCCAATACCCATACAGAAAGCAAGGCATTGTACCATGTGTCTATAATCCCAGCACTGGGGAAGCACCAGAATCACCATCTCTTGGGTTCCCGGGACAGTTAATCTTTCCAAATCAGTTAGCTCCAGGTTTAAGGTGATACCATTTCTCAAAAATTAAGGTAGAGAGTAATTGAGCATGAAAAATAAAGTAAAACAGTACTCCACAATATTTTATTCAAATACATTTCTTGGTTTTCATCAGACTAATATCTCAAAAACTAAATGCTTTACTTTTGTGGGCTGGCATATCAAAAATAATATAAGCATAGTCTACCTCTATTATGTCATAAGAGGTAAACAAAAGTCAGGAAATATTAAGTTTCCTTAACTTTGTCATGAAGAACTTCCTGTGCAAAAATGAGCAGAGTGTTAACTAATTAAATATTCATTTACAAGGAAAAGAACTCATCTTAGTTGTGGGGTGGTTCTAACTACTTAGTATTCTCCATCATTTGTCTGCTGATATGAAAGGAAGAACAAATGTGATTGTATGCTGTTAAAGATTATTAAGTATGACAAGTGCCAAATTACCTCTGCAGTACGTGTGGCTTTTTATTAAATTCTTTGAGTGATCTTGAAGACATGAGACTTAAGGCTGTTGTGAAAACCCATCCATCTTGAGATGTCAACTCTCAAATATGGCTACTTTGTAGCAATGCTTAACAAAAAGCAGACAGCCACAATAGGCACACACAGAGAGAAGTGAAACACTCCTGAGATAAAAGCACACATTGATCCAGCTTTCTTTAAAGCTTGATAGAAGCTTTAGGGACCTTAGTAAATGCTATAGGAGACAAGGTAGATGTGTTCTAATTACATCAAAGAGGATATGAAATTGCTGGATGGCCCATTGTGGGCATAGCCTGTCTTTCAACATGAAAAGGAGTAAAAACAACCCTCTATATCAGTAGCTCTCCACCCACAGGCTTACTGCCACCTTCAGTTTAGAAGATGATAGAGATTTTTACCAATCTAGCAACAGTTCTCCAAGGGAAATGATCTCTCTGAGAATATAAAAAAAATCATGAGATGTCTCCTTAGAACCACAAAATCCATGCCTTGTGTGAGGACAGCAAACTTTCTTTAGTTTCTTCCTATTACTAAAGAAATTCTCATTGTTTTACCATTGTCCAAATTATTTCTTAATCCTGTGCAAGGTCAAGAAAGACCAGCAAAAGCTACAACAAGTTTAACCACAAAAGAAAACAGTTGGCGGAGAAACTTTAAAAGACTTCCAAAAATAAACTGAACATGCACAGGTAAAGTCCACAATAGACAAGCAGAAGGTGAGGTAGACCCAAAGCAAACAACCTAGGAAGGGTGAAGAGCCTCTGTCAGCCCTTTGCCAGGTTTTCTTTTAATTCCTTCACCATTTTCCATCTTGGGAATACTTTCCCTTTCC
Source organism: Neodon shergylaensis (assembly GCA_025134845.1). Taxonomy (NCBI): domain Eukaryota; kingdom Metazoa; phylum Chordata; class Mammalia; order Rodentia; family Cricetidae; genus Neodon; species Neodon shergylaensis. Next base: position 1,315,573 of record JABTXL010021306.1, on the reverse strand, counting down.
TAAGGAGTTGTCCCTATCTGTATTTCTAGCTCTGCGTACCTAATCCAGTACTTGCTCTGGGAGGCAAGAACATGAAAATACCATTTGGTGGAAACACTGGTGGGTGAAAATACAAGTGGGTGCCCACCCTAATCTCAGATTTGCACTTATAACACTCATAGGCCTCATTTCTGGGTGGGTTTTCAATACTTGTTATCTACATTAGTCATTCTGGTATTATTTGTCTGTGAATTGGCAGATACGTAAGGAAGCCTTGGGAACTCATAAAGATCATTTCTAGAATACATATATACCAAAAAAGGGTGGGGGAATGAAGTTTAAGTTGATTTTCTACTCCTCTGTTCTCAGATAACTGCTTCTGAAAATGAGATTATTCTCTGGCCTTTAAGCTATCTTTTACTCTCCTGAGCTATAATAAGGGTTAGAAGAGGTCAATATACTAATAGCCAAGGTTAATATACTGATAGCCATAGCTAGAGCATTCCCCTTTAAGAACAGAAATTGGAAAGAGATTGAAATTGTTTGGTAGAGGTCACTGATGAGAGAAAGCCATGGCAATGGAGCTGAGCTAAGATCCACGAAGGTAGATAAAATTAGAAACCCAGACAAGAGGTAGACTGGAGGAATCATGCAAGGGCATGCCACAGGCAAATCAAATGGGAGTCAACCTGTAAACAAGTGAATTGAAGAGGAACACAGTACTCACTGGAGAATATGATTCCTACCGCTGTCTTCAGACTAAGTCCCAGTCTAGATGAGGCCAAGATCAAAGACAAAGGAGTACTATTGAGGAGGTTGTTTTGTAAGATGTGTTCTTCTTCAGGGCATAACACAATACTGTCTTGGTGTAGACAACAACTAGATGAGATCATTTTGATTGCTAATGAGCAGAGAAACACTACATTCATAACTAGATCTATAGAAATAACAATATAGCTATTTACACTCCTGGTCAAAGAAAGTAAGGGAGGGTCACAATACCCCCCACTGGGCTTCCATCCTTACCCAAAGGGCCCTCCTGAAAGCCCAGAAGTAAATAAAAAGCCAAACAGATCTAGCAAGTATGCCTTAGCAATTATGGACATCACAGGAAATGATGCTATGAGCTTAACTTTCATTAAGAGGCAACAACATTGAAGATAATTGTACCCCACAAAATGCAGTGTGATCCTGTGTAAATAGAGACAAATGTTTTCTCTCAGAGAGAGAGACAGACACAGACAGAGTACGAGAGAGAGAGAGAGAGAGAGAGAGAGAGAGAGAGAGAGAGAGAGAGAAAGCTCAGCCCAACATCAGGGCAAAGTGAGCTCACACACCTGCTTGTCTTTTTGTAAAAAGCATAGTGACTTGACCTCCAGTTTATGAATACTAAGTGTAAAAAAATCCAGTTCATTTCCATAGAATGTATTATGAGAGCAAGCCAGTAACTTCAATGACAGATCATACGCAATCTATGATGTCTCATTAACACAGACAACAAGGCACTGATGCGTAATGCTGCGGTAACTGAGAAAAAAACTGCAGCATGAAACAAAAACAAATGATAATGAAAACCATGACAAAAGTTGCCTGCTCCTTGTTATTTCTGCATTCAGAAAGATTAATTGAGTTATATTAAACTATAAAAGTCTGAAGAAACTCAAGGAAATAAGATTATTTCTACAAAAGTTAGAACAACATGAAAATTTAAGTAATATCTTCAGTAACAGATCTAAGATATAAAGTAAATCTTCCATACAGAAAAACCTAAACAGCAGGCAAGGGGGCACATACTTGTAACCTTAAAACTCATCTGGTAGAAATGGGAAAGCCATGAATCCAAGGCCCACTTGTATATTCAGACTCTTGTCACAACAGAACAGAAACAGGGGGCAGGGGGTAAGTTGGAAAAGAAAAGAGAGGATGTGAAATGTGAGAGCTAAACAGCAGCCAGGTTCAACACAGGAAGCCACCTGACTAACAACAAACACAGAGAGAGACATACAGTCACACAGACACAAATACATTTATACACACAGACACACATTCACACAAGAAACCAAACAAAAACATACAGATACATATAAACACACATTCAACCCCAATTCATATACTCACTGTCACACTCAGTCATACACAGAAACAAACAAATATACACACATACAAAATAACCACACCCAAACACATTATATGTACATATATGCATACAGGTACATAAATACAATAACAGACATATACACAAACAAAAAACAAACATCCAGACTCAGACACACAGGCACACATACATATACATTTACATCATACGTATATGCGTATAAAACAGCCCCAAAATACACTTACACACACATACACAATCAGAAATAAACATACACACACACACACACACATATATATATATAATGTAAATAAGCACAGGTGTTCTAAATACACATACACATACACACATGTACATACACATGACACACAAAGATAAAAAGTATTTGCATAATTAGTTCAAATTTAAACTTCAAATTCTGTCTCATTTCTGACTTTGGAGAACTTTCCTTGTTTGCTTGACAGACAGTTTCTGTGTGTGTGTGTGTGTGTGTGTGTGTGTGTCTTTCTTATACATTTTTGATGTGGGAGTGTCATATATCAATCTGTTGATTTCATTGGTTAAGCAATAAAGGAACTGCTTGGCCCTCATAGGTTGAAACATAGGTGGGAGGAGTAAACAGAATAGAATGTCGGGAGGAAGAGGAAGTGAGCTCAGACTCGACAGCTCTGCTCTCTGGAGCAGACAAGCCATGCTCCAGTCTTCCAGACAGATGTGAGCGATGAAGCTCCAATCCAAGATGGACGTAGGCTAGAATCTTCCCAGTAAGCGCACCTTGGGGTGCTACACAGATGATTAGAAATGGGCTAAATTAATATGTGAGAATTAGCCGAGAAGAGGCTAGATAGAAATGGGCCAAGCAGTGTTTAAATGAATACAGTTTGTGTGTTGTTATTTCGGGGCATAAGCTAACCAGGCGGCCGGGGTGCTGGGGACGTAGCCCCGTCGCTCCAGTTACAACAATTGGCACCCAGATGGGTGGACAACTGTATCCACATAAAGCCTGAGACAGCTTGGGAAGTAATTCTAGAACAAAATGAAAGCATTGTGCCTGGTTTCTTGGTAGCAACAATTTCTCGGTTCTGCTCTGCTTGCTAGAGACAAGCAAGCGCTCTCATCTTAGAAAGGCTTCCTGACTCAGCTTTAGCTGCAAAATCCTGCCACGAAACACTTAAATGGTGTTGATGAAAAGCTGAACGCATGCTTTTTGGTTTTCAGCCGTAGCAGGAAAAAAGCTGCGCTGTTTAAAAATGCCGGCTTTCTGGGCTCTCCTGCCAGGGCAAACTCTGACTCTTTTACGTAGGCGGTTGGTGCGGTTTGCAAGCACAGGCTGCTGAAGCTTACTTGCTGGCAGGGACCTAGAAACGCCATAGAGTTGTGGCTATAAACATGGCTACAGCCTGTATCTCTGCCATGAGGCTGGAAAGCTAAGGAATGTACTGGATCGAAAATTGCTTCGCTCAACTGCCAACTGAGATGAAACTAGCACACAGGTTATACCATGAAAGACCTAATTAACGACGCCCCCATTCAGCAGGAAACAGTTTGGAGAGAAAAAACTGCGCCCATGTTCCCAAATATGGTTTATAAACATTCTTTTACATTTAAAGGGGAATATGATATAGGTATGAATAATTTACATTGATATGGATTGAGTTAGTGATTTAAATTTAAGGTCAATTTTGTTATATGTATATGTGTTTCTGATCTTGATTGAGGTATTGTGATTGTGTAGTTCATTTAAAAATGTAATGTATATAGGTTGTTAATGGATAATCATTTATAATAGTCAAGTTTATAGTTATGTTAGATTTTCTAGATATATAGATATATATTTCAGTTAGATCGGCATTCTTCATATCTTTCAAAGACTACGGAATATGCTATTTAATGTTTTAATAACTTAGGGCTTTTCATGACAATGAGACACTCTGCTCCTGGCAGTACCAATCTACTTCAAGAAGAAGATGGGCATCAAAGAGGCACCTTATGGAGTTTGATAGCCATTTGGGCAAGAAACTGTTCTTGCCTGGACTATTGCATAAACTGGACACAGAGAACCTACAGAGAGAGGACTACTGAACTTGCCTAAAGGTGAGATGATCTTTCAGGGTTCCTGATTCATGAAAGAGTCTGCAAGACATTCTTCAGGACAAGCAGATAGTGACTGCCTTTGAAATTTCCTGCTTTGTGGAAATGTCTGCTGGAAACTATGGGCCTCTAGGCCGAAGATGGATGCCCCAACGGTACAGAAGAACTTTGGGTGACTGTACAGGCAGTGAGATGTCTCTGTCATTTCTAGAGTTTTAAAAGTTGCTTATTTCTTGTTTGCTTAGATAATATTGTATCTTTCTGGAGTCTTTGATGGAGTTAAGAATAGTTAGTTATAGTTTTCCTTAGTTATGATAGAGATTATTGTAATTTTTACTTGATAACTGTTTTGTTATATGTAATTTTGCTATGCTAAAGTTAAAGCCTTTCCTTTTTGTTTAAACAGAAAAAGGGGAAGTGATGTGGGAGTGTCATCTATCAATCTATTGATTTCATTGGTTAAGCAATAAAGGAACTGCTTGACTCCCATAGGTTAAAACATAGGTGGGAGGAGTAAACAGAATAGAATGTCGGGAGGAAGAGGAAGTGAGCTCAGACTCGACAGCTCTGCTCTCTGGAGCAGACAAGCTCCAGACAGATGTGAGCGATGAAGCTCCAATCCAAGATGGACGTAGGCTAGAATCTTCCCGGTAAGCGCACCTTGGGGTGCTACACAGATGATTAGAAATGGGCTAAATTAATATGTGAGAATTAGCTGAGAAGAGGCTAGATAGAAATGGGCCAAGCAGTGTTTAAATGAATACAGTTTGTGTGTTGTTATTTCGGGGCATAAGCTAGCCAGGTAGCCGGGGTTCAGGGGATGCAGCCCCGCCTCTCAAATTACAACACATTTTTTTCTGATTTGTTTTTCCTTAATTGTCTGTTTTCTAAAGAGAGAGAAATTTGGGTGGAAAGGGAGGATCTGGGAGAGGTTGGGGTAATGAAAGTGTGATCAGGTATATTGTATGAAAAAAGCTATTATCAGTTAAAAATAGTGTTAAAATATTAAGGATTATGAGAGGTGGCTTCACAAGAACAGAACACAGTGTTCCAATTTATTTATTAGGATGGGAAAATGACAGCTTTCTGGGGTTCACAATTGAAAATGTTTCAGAAGTTAAAATGACCACAGTATTAATATTGCTAACAAGACCAGAACTTCAAAATACATCTATCGGTGAGTCCGTGGGCAACTGGATTGTGATTATAGAACAGAATTTTGGATTTTAGAAAAGCAAAGACTCTACAGTCCTCAGCTACAACTGAAATATCTATATCACTTCCGTCTTCCCAAGGCTCAGGTAAAGAAGAGTTAGAGGAACAAAGATAGAAAAGCTGGTGCAGGTTTCCTACAACAGTGGCTTCTTGTTCCCAGAAGGCATTGCAAGGAAGGACTGCAGGAAGATATTAGAGTAGATATAAAAATAGAAGTAAAAGAATAAAGAGAAGGGCTGGATGGATTTATAAAATACCTAAGCCCGAGTCTGTTTAGCAAGTCCCATGGCACTCTGCTGCCCTCAACCATCCTAAAGGAAACTGTTGGTTTCTTTCAATGAAGCTGTTACTTTTGATTTCTCTGCATCCTGTTCTTCTGTCATTTCTGGATGTTCATTTTTTTTTCATACCATGAAATTGGAATGAGCTTGGTTGTCTCAGACACCACTGAGTTCTGATGGGATTCAAGAAACCCTTTCTACTCATGGTCAGTATGCCTGAGTGAAAAAGCACAAAGGGGGACTCAGATGTGACCATGAATGTTGGCACTCTTAGGACTCCTTTCCCGTGAGGGAAATGAGTAGAATGATTAGAACCCTAGTTATTTTTCACCTGCCCTGTGTTAGAAGAGAGCGGAGGAGAGGCCCTGGCTCTGGCAGAGACACCATGGTGACTGTATTCAGCAGAGAACTAGGATGTCGACTTTTATTGATATTCCTAAACTGAGAGACATTGGAAAATATCTTGTACATATCTCTTCCCATGGAGGAGGGGTTGGGCGGAAAGTTTCTCACTTGTCAAGATGACTTATCCTCTTTGTCACCATTCTCAGTGACTTATACATTTGGTCAAGAATAATAGAGAAGGTGACTCACCAGCTTGATTGCTTCTTCACCCCATGACCAGAGAACTCTAACCACTCTGAGTGCCCTTTCTGTTATAGGGGTTTTGTCCTTCAATTGAGGTCTTCCAAGGCTAATTACTTGTATAATGTTTATAGGTGGAGAAGCAAGGTCCCTGGATATCAAGTATGTTGGGGGTAGAGTTTAGAAAAGATTAAGATAGAGATGAAGTCCATCTTGATCCCAAGTCATACTTTTGTTGGCCTATGTTTTTCACCTATATGACATTTGGGGGTGAAGTTACTTCCTAAATAGAATGAGTCAAATTTCAGTGTTTTTATCATTAGCAAGTTCTTTTAATGCGTAATAAACCAAATAGTGTTCTGTCCCGAGCCTTTTACTTTAATGCTTCATGTAACATGTATGTGTGTGTCTGATTTATTTACCAATAATTTTTCAATGTTACCTTTTCATTTTGGATCACACACTTTTTTGCCTGTTGCCGACCTGGTTGCTATGGCCATAGGATATCTTGAGGTCAGAAGATATTGTTATCCTAATGCACAATAATATCCTTGCAGATGTCCTAGTCACAAAAGAGAGCCTAGGTTTCTGTCTGCTCCTAGAAAACAACTGAATACAAAAGCTGCAAGTCATATGACTCAATGGATCAGACTCCACCACGAGCTCACAACCAAACTTGGCAATGCCATCTACATGGCACTGCCTTTAATGACATTAAAGATGCAAAAGTCAAGGAAGGGATCATGAATTCTTCTGTGGTTTCAGAAAGCCACCAAGAACAGACACCATGTGGATAGACAATCCCTGTGTGAAGGGCCTGAAAGTGAAGAAAACCTGAAAGATCATTGCCTGAAATAACTTGCAAATACAAAATGTTAAAGATGTCAAATCCATGAAATCTCTGACGAGGAGAGCTGCAATGAGGAAGTGGAACCAGCCCAAGAGATGTGTATCATGGTCAGGAAAGCTGGACGGCAGAGTAGACTGAGTCCTTAGAAATTAAAGACTCAGGCATAGGTCCTGAAATTACAACATTTGGTGCTTTCCCTACTGGTTCTGGTCTTCCTTTGGTTTGGTTTTCTCTCTACTTTGAAATGCCAATGTATACTCTGTGCAGCTGTATGATGAAAAGATGTCATTTTCTTTTTTATTATATGGAGCATAATGACTGAGAGATTTCCTTGAATCTGTGATGAAACTTTGAAGGTTTAAACAGTTTTGAGACTAAAAGATTTGGGGGACTGCTGAGGCTTGACTAAATACATGTGGCCCATGATATGGCCTTAAGTCTATGGGGCAAAGGTTTTGGAATGTGGAGGTTTGAATGAGAAATGTTTCTTACATGCTTAAGCATTTGACCATTTGATCCTCAGTTCATGGTTCTGTTTGGTTATACTGTTGGGAGATATAGCCTTGCTGAATTAATACATCCTTTAGATTAGCTGTGAGAGGTTAAAGTCTCACCCCACTCTCAGTTTTTGTTGTACTTTTTGTTTCTGTTGGAGTGTTGGAGATATGGTCTCTCAGGTTCCTAACGCTGCCATCGCCGGTTGTGGTGGCACACTCCGGTAGGATTTGCTGAAGGAGGCAGAGGCAGGAGGATCATGAGTTCGAGGCCAGCCTGGCCTAACGCTGCCATCATACAAGCCTTCTGCTGTCATGTTCTCTGTCATGATGGATTCTTATTCCTCTAGAAGCATTACTAGAGTAAACTCTTACTTCCATAAGTTATTTTATCTTAGTGTTTTATCACATCAATAGGCAAGTAAACAATATGCCTGCAAAGGCTGGTACAAGATCAACAGAGTCCACACTCTACTGTAGAATAGGAAGTTCATGAGCTTCGACCCTCAGATGAAGAGCTATTGACAGTTGATCGCTGCTTCCCCAAGTATGAGAAAGGATTAGCTTTCTTAATGATCTGGTTCCTAATATATCAACCATTCTCTAGTGACTTGTCCAACATGTATTAAAATATTAGCAGTACAAACTAGTGAGATAATTTTAAAAAGACAAAAGAAGAAATGAACTTCCAAAGGATGAATGAGGGTGTGTGGAAATGGGAGGAGTTATAGAGAAAAGTGGGAGTGCATATGTAACATAAATATATTATAGGCCTGTATAGAATTCTCAAAGAATTAATAAAAAGTTATGCTTGTTAGAAAAGAAATGTGGTCTTTGGAGTTCTCTATATACAGTGATAGTATTTAAATTAAGGCAAGGGACAGACTCTCAAGGGATGAATGGAGAATTTCATAAAACTGAAGATGTTTAAACTCTAGGATCAAGGATCATTGTTAAAAGCACCAAAAGCTGAAGCTATATTACATTATTCGAATTACATTTTTAACCAAAGTGAACTAAAAACAAGGATATAGCTTTCAAAATTTTGAATAGAGTAAAAGAGTGGGTTTTATCCACAGCTAAGCTAAATTTGCCATTGTTATTAAGAACCAGGGAACAACTTAACCTCCTGTGTCCGAAGTCTTTAAATCCTAAAATAGAGGTATAGGAACATGTAGGTATCTACAAGCTGTATTTTATTTTTTAATATTACTCAAAACTATGCTTTTTATATGTGTATAGGTTTTTATATATGTGTATATAATTATTTTCTGAGATTCATGGCTATTCTTATTGTAATATTGAGTTGGAAGTATCGCCCCATCCCCTGGCCTGGGAATTACCAAGAACTTGAACTCCAATTCCCAACCTGCCAAGGACTGACCCCTCACCAGGGAGGGTCAGGACCACTCCCACAGGGTATTTAGGCTCTGCCAGAAAAAGCAACGTGAGGTTTTGGGTTTTGCATGCTCTCTCTCTGTCTTCACCCTGCCATGCTCCTGGGCACTCCAGAGCACAGCATTCATTAAACATTGGCATTTTTGATTTGGTCTAATCTGGTTGGATTGGAGATTTTTGCGCTGGTGGAGAGGCTCGGTTAGGAAATATTCCTAATACTTAAACTACAACACCCCTTCACATTAAATCAAAATCACAACACAAATAGCCTACTTCCAAAACACAGAGGCACATTATATACATCACTGTTCCAAATGGGAGGAATTGAAGAATAATGATAAAATATTGGACCAAAACTAGCAGGAAAACTACCAGAGCAAATTTCAAATTTTGCATCTCTATGTCTGGTATCAAAGTATTCTTCAGAACTCCAAGTCCTTCCAGCTTTTTGGACTGTAACATGTTTCTCTATCTTGGGTTGATTCTATACCTGGTCTGTGTTATTCTCAGATCTACAAAGTTTCCCAAAAACCAACAAGGAAACCAAGCCTTTATTTTGTACAAGTGTACAAACTTGGTCTCTCTGTATGTTCAACATATTGAAATAATCAGAGAGCATTGAGCTCAGTTAGAGTTGGGTTTCTATAGTAGTAAAGGTGGAGGTGAAGGATTTCAAGGCTCAGTAATCCTGACTGGCTGACATTTGTCTAGGGGTGTCCTGGTGAATGTGTGCTGGAAAGTGATTCTATCTACAATGATTGAAACATTAGGAATTTCCTTTGGATGGTCTGTTCTTGGTTGATGCTTGGGTAATATTAGTTTGTGGTCCTTCCTGAAACCAGGTGTTGCCTCAGGGTAAATCACTGAGTCTCAGGCATCCATTAAACTTATCATTGCTGAGTTCTAAACTGGCAGTTGATAATAATTGGAAGAACTTTCTTTGGGTGGTCTGTTTCTATTAAGCTTATCAAGGTTGACTCCTACAACTTGCAGCTCTTCTTTGGAGGCATTCCATGACACTGGCACCTCAGGATCTCCAAAACAATCCAGACCTTATGTCCACAATTTTGTTAAGTGGCATCTCTGGTTCTCCATGAAGAGACACCCCTAGAACTCCCCTGGCCTTGATAGCTTTCCTTAGACAAGGAGGGAGATTCCACAACTCCTTTCTTGTATCCTTGACTCTAATGCCAGAATTATTTGGAAAAGCTGTCAACTTCTGCTGCTTGTTAGGGCTTAAACTTGGTGCACTCTCTCAATTACCATTTTGTTTTTGTTTTTGTTCTTCGAGACAGGGCTTCTCTGTGTTACAGTCCTAGCCATTCTGGAACTAGTTCTTGTAGACCAGGCTGGCCTCAGACTTACAGGGATCCATGTACCTCTGCCTCCCCAGTGTAGGGATTAAAGTTGTGCACCACCACCACCAGGCTTTCAGTTATATTTGCATCAGCATCCTGTTGTTAATGGTTTCCTTCACTGATTAAGATTTAATTCCCTTTCACAAGTTGCAAGGTTAGTGGGTGGGGTCATTCCCTGAGATCACCAATTTCTTTATTCCAATTAGCACCAGGGTTTTCTTTGAATTGTTTTATGTCTTTGAGTACTGGACTTAGCTACATTATATTTCCAGGTCCTCCTGTTTTTCTCAAACTATATATTGTATAAAAGTCTAGCTTGCTACTTTTCATTGGAGATCCACATAAGAGTGAGTGCTAATAATCACTTGGCACAGTCATGCTAGGTGAAGAGTCCAAGAATAAATAAGAATTAGAAATGTAGCTTCCAGGAATAAGAATGTAAAACTAAAGAAAATTTTTAGCCTAGAAGGATGAGAGCAGACTTCAGTAATTTTCTCAGCTGTTTAAGGATTAACTATTAGTGATAATGAAAGATTCCCGGTGTGGGGAGACTCTAACTCAAGTCTCGGGATAACACGACCCCCCAGTAACTCAGAAGAGACTGTTCTTTCTGCAATCACATGAGGCTTTAATTGATGAGATGAGATGGGAACCAGTGCACTGGGGTCGAGACTCATAACCCACTTAGGGGAAGAGTTCCACCCAGAGTGACCAAGAGAAGGAGTTTTTAAGGGAAGAAACCACAGCCCAGTAATCCAAAAGTGTCAGAAAATTCTGAAAATCCAGGGATGGTCACAAGGGGGCAACTCCCTGCCTCTCAGGACCACTCCCAAGGTCATAATCAGCTAGTTCCTAAAACACAGTACAATGATAATGTCAAGGGTGAAACTCCCTGTTTCTCAAGATTATTCTCAAGATTACAATCTAACTATCTTCAGCTAGTTCCTGAAACACAGTCACTAAACCGGCTAATCCTAGATTTTTGATTCTTCTCTTCCTGCTGGGGGAGGGGGTCAGGATTTATCCGGGTCTTTCAATTGTTTACTTTGCTTTACAACACCTAGCTCTATCTGCAAGATTGAAGAGGTTCTTTGAAAACTGAAGGTCATTTTTAGATAACCCTTGGTCAGTCGTAACCAACAACTGATGCGAGCTGAGTTAACTTTTAAATGATGGAATGTACTTGAATTTTTAGTTGTGCATTGTCCCATACCCTTTCCTATTACACAAAATGGCAGTATCAGGGGAGTGCAGCATTTTGGTAAACACCATCAGAAAGTGCCCAAAAGAGGCAAAGGGCTAAGTAAAAACAAAAATCGTGTTAATGGAAAAGCAATCTGTGTCTGAGGATTATCTCAAGGTTGTAAAAATTCTTTTGTTCTTGCCTAATGCTTGTTTCTTGCTTTAAAGAGGGAAGTTCAGGGATGGACCATTGCCACAACTACAGAAGTGTGATCTCTGGCTGTGGTCTCAGATAGTGAATAAGCTTTTTGTGCCCCATGTAAATTTTTTTTCTTTTTCCAAGGATAAAGTCTGTTCCTAGTTTATAAGACTCTGGTGGTCTTTACTCATCTTTGTGCAATTCCATGGACCCAACACTAGGCTGTCTTGAAATCTCCTCTGACAACACCATTAGCTGGACACTTAACAATTTTGCCTCAGGCAGATTTTTAGGACAAGGGTAGAAAGCAGCTATACTTCTAGCCAAACTATCACAGGAATGGTCTCTAGGTCACTTACTAATATTCTCCCCTTCTGATATTTCTTGATCTGGACTCACAGAATTCAAGTTGCACTCATTACTATCTTCTATGATAATACTAGGATGATTACTACTAAGTGTGCAACTGCTTTTCTAGACCAAAATTTCAAAGTCTTCCATACTCCTAAAACAGGCAGTGTGATCAAGCCTGTTTACAGCAATACCACTGTTATGATTTAAGTAAAATGCTGCAGGTCCCTGAGCAGTGGCAGTGAACAGCAGGCCATGAGACCATGCCACAGGTTCCCAAAGGCAGCTGGTCCCAGGCAGGGAGTCACACAGTGGGTGAGCAACAGAGACATGGATAGGCATGCCATGCAGAGTGAAGTTGAATATTTATTTAGTGGGATATGGAAGGGAAGGGGAGAAGGGGGAAGAGCAGAGAGAAAGTGTGTGTGTGTGTGTGTGAGAAAGAGAGAGAGAGAGAGAGAGAGAGAGAGAGAGAGAAACAGAGAGAGAGAAACAGAGAGAAACAGAGAAGGAGAAGGGGAGAAGTGGAGAGAAGGGAAAGACAGAAACTTCCTCTTTGAGAGAGAGAGAGATGTAAAAGGAAAGGGTTCAGGCTAGATGCTTTGTTAGATGGGGGAGGGTGTGGGTATGGCTTGTCTCTTAAAGGGATAGGACAGACCATTACATTTCCATCTCTTTTTTATAATAAAAAGGTAGGGTGTTAGGCACCACAGGTTAAAGGATCTGGGATAGTGGATTATCAAGACTGCTTCCTGCTTATTTGGAGGCATCTTCTTTTTTTTGGCAGTGGGGGGGGACCTGAGAAAGCTGGGTGCTGGTCACATTCTGGTATAGCTGGTCTCTTTGCTCCTGTCAGTGTTTGTGGTATGGAAATGTCTGGTGTCTCTTACACCTGTTTAAGTTATTGGCAGAACAGAGAACAAAGTTAAGTTTAGAAAAAAATTTCAGGACCATGGAATTAAGAGGGGTGTATCTGACCTGTTTAAGGTAGATCCTTCAATTTGGCTCCCTGGAACTCACAAGAAATTTTTGGGTTTGTGAAAACATAAATTTTAGCATATTTATGTCAGAATGACTATGACAGATGTTTTTGTACAATGAAAAGTATTTTTAAAACTATGGAAGGCAGTGTGAGAGAGAATTTTGTTAACTTGTAGCTTATTGAAATTTGTTTGGCAAGGCTGTCCTTTTAAACAACAAAACCTCTTAGCTGTCAAATTGCATCAGAGATCTTTGAGAAGAATAAAATTTTACTTGAGTTATTGATTAAAAATCAACAGAGAACTTACTTGTTTGGCACCTAGAGCGACTCCTCGGGGTCCTCTATGGTGGCTGAGGGTCATATTTGCATTTTGCTGTTTAGCACAGGGTCTTCCAGGCTCCAGAAGATTCTGTAAGCCAAGAAATCTGTAGGAAGACAAGCCTACCTTGACCTGAGCAGGTAGGCTGTTGATTCCAGCGATTATGTCCATGTCTGATGATCTTCAGTTTAATTGAAAGACAGTTTTTCCCAGTAGTCAGTGCTTGGCAAATGAAGTGAATTGCAGGTGGATGTTGTTCTGTGCCCATTTGTTGTCTACCTTCTTTGAAGAAAGTAGAGTGCTATTGGTACGAGCCAACCTGTCTCTTTTTGTTTTGAAAAGTCTTTCAATAATTAAATATTTAAATGCCATATGCCCCCAGATCTCTGAACAGTTGAGGGCTGTTTATCAGGTGTAACTACAGTATAGAATCTGCCAAGAGAGCTGGGTCCAAGCTTGACTGTACTGGCTTTCAACTTAACGGGTAAGATTTAGACTCGTAAAAATACAGAAAGAAGAATAAACTGCTTGCAACAGAGGGTTAACAGCAGAACTGACAATAGTACAGAACAGCTTAATATATTTTAAATCAGAGTTGGATTAAATATACCATATTGCTATGAGACTTAAAAGTACATACCAATTTAAAACATGAAACTTGTTGCTTTGTTAGTCTAGAATGAGATATAATGGTCAGACAATTACAACATTTAACAGTAAACATAGGTGCATTTAAGTTACATCTATGCACACAAACACACAGTGAACAGGAATTAGGCAAAGTGGATACTTTTGGTGGGCCCTACCAAAGACATGCCACTGTGCAAAACACACACACAACAGTGTCAGAACCGGGGAACCAGAAAGGAAATGCCTCAGTAAAGATAGCAGAACTTGGTCACCTGACCTGGCTCTCAGTTATGATGGCAGTGAAGTCACCTGACCTCAATTAAGATGGTGGTAAGGTCACCTGACATCAATCAAAATGGCAGCAGTCACATGTGTATGGAAAAGCCACTCAATTAAGATGGTAGTGAAGTCACCTAACTCAGTTAAGATGATGGTAAGGTCACCTGACCTCAGTCAAAATGGCAGCAGTCACAAGTTGCATGGTCACTAGATCATGGGATGGATTCAGTGGCTGAGAAAAAAATAGAGTGAGACTGGGTGTGACATGAGCCTTCGAAGCCTCAAAGCCTACCCTGTGACACACTTCCTCCAAGAAGTCCATACCTCCGAATCTTTCTAACCCTTTTGTACAGTTCTAATCTTTCATGGCAGTATTCAAATATATAAGCCTATGTGGGACATTTTTTGTAAAAACCACAAAATATTGACTCATCTTTCCAGTTCTAGTAGCTATAGTTTTAAAAAGTCAGAAAACTGTTCAATGTTGTGACAAACACAGGTAGCTCCACTTGGATCCTATTAGTCAAGCAATGCGACCTCTCTATCAATGGCCTGATGGAAAGGATAGGCAAAACTTTTAAACAAGATTGAAATTTAGGGTTTGGAGAGATTACTTAGTGGTTAAGAGCTCTGGCTGCTCTTACAAAGGACTGAAGTTTGATTCCCTGCACCCACATGGTACGTGGATCACAGCCATCTGTAATTCCAGACAAGGGGACCTGATGTCTTTCTCTTATTTCAAGGTTATCAAGCATACACACATACACACACAGATTGAAGACTGACATGTAACATAAAATAATTAAGTAAAATTATAACAAAATGATTTAACTTTCATTTTAAATATTTTGTCCCATTTTATTTCACTATTAGTTTTTCATTTTTTTTGTTTTGTTAATGTACTTGTTTTTCAAGAAAGGAACAGGATCAAGGACCTGATTCAGGATATAAACAACATTTTCTGAGGGGCAAATGTCATGAAAAGTAAGACAGAAAAGCTCCAAATTTGCTAGTGGGCTCTGTGACGCACACACACTATCACTGTGCTAAAATTATATTATTTTGGGAAGTGGCCCAAGTACTTTCAATGTGCATGATTAACATTTAAAATAATAACGCCAACTCATTTTGTAACTCATAACCCAGTGTCACTTTTTTATGTTCTGTGACCTACTGACCTGAGAAATTCACAGTATCCCAGGCTGTGAATTAGGAAAAGTGGGTTTCTGCCTCTCGTTTGCTAGTGGAATGAATGTCCATTAAGCTCATTAATTCATGAACACTCTTTATTTTAACACTCTCAGGGGGCAGTGGCATTTAAGTCACCTTTAGTTTTAAGCTGACATTTACCTCACACCAAAATTAATGAACATTCTGTGACAGTTGAACAAATCTAAGAATCCCTTGGAAGCCAAAAGAAATTTATAGTCCAGAGCATAGTCACATTATTTTTGGTCTCAATTATGACACCTACATTGACCCACATAAGTGGCAACTTGACAAAGGATCATGTGGCTGATTGTTTGGTTCTGGAGCCTCTGTCTTTCCACACTCTGATCTTTTGATAAAATAAGACTCAGGCCCTGGGATACAGTACCCCAATATGAACCAAGGAACTTTATCAATCTTTTAGTAGTAATTTTCAAAATATGCTATATCTATACATATTAGCCTGGAACAAAGAAGATTTAAACTCTATACTCTGTTATATATAAACTATATCTAATATAACATTACTATTCCCAGATAGTTACCTATGTCTGAGGGTTGAACTCAGGTCCTCATTCTTGCAAAGCCAAGCACCATGCCAAATGAGATACCTCCCCAGCCCCATTTAAATGGACAGTGAACATTACCAGAGACCAATTTTGACAAGTATAACACTTACCAGGGTAGGGACATGGGGATTAGAAAAATAAGTAAAAAGAATGAAGAGATGAGTGAAAATAATAAAACAAAAGCATAGGATAGTACCAGGAGGGAGTTCTAGTGCATACTGAAATCTGCATGTTTAATTTTCTATGCTTTTTTATACCCCATTACAACTGGGGTAAGAAGGCAAAAGATTGTTTTAACATGATACAAAGAACAGCCAGAACATCAAAGAATTAATTCTTGAGAAAAGCATTCTGTTGTTTAGGCAATGAACCCAAACTACACCAAGTATTCTGAAAGCAGCCACGCCCTAGGTCAAAACTCTTAATTCAAAAGAAAGAGCAGAAGTATGCTTGAATTCTCTGACCTTTGGTCAGGGTGGACTAGATTTACCTGCATAGACTATTTTAACTTCCAAAATACCAAGCAACCAGACCCTAGGTTGGGGTTTGTAACCACACTTGTTAACAACTTTGAGCAAACAGAAACTCTCTTACCTTCAAAGAATTAGACTTAACTTTTTGGGCCTCCATAGAACATCAAGCATCCCCTGGTCTCCCCCTTCCCTCAAACTGTGATTATAATCAAGCACCCACATACCCAGCCGTTTTTACCACAGGATCTAGGGATTGATTTCACAATTTTGTGCATACAAAGCTAGCACTTTTCCAAGTGACCTGTCTCCCCAGTCCAACTAATATGTTTAAGTCAACAATCATCTATAAGATCTGAGCAGTTGCCCTTGACTACTGCTTTTCAGTTTGCAGTGGAGGGATAGGTTCTACCCAAAGGCCAACCACCATCTTTTCGTTCTCTATGAAATGACAGGAATTTCATTTATAATTCAAAAGATAAGGCACATCCATGGCTGTTAGTAAGAGGGAAATATTTTACAGTGGATTTTTGAGAAACTTATGTACCTTATTAGAGTATAGGAAAGGGACTGTCTGTGGTCAACAGGAAAGAAGGTACAGGGATAGAAAGAGAATTTCATCCCCTGAGCTGACAATCAAAAACAGAATGCAAACATTAATGGCAGATGAGAAAACATGTTGGATATGCACATGTGACTATAAAAGCTTGCTCAGTCCTCCTGCAGAAGCCAGAAAGAGCAACAATACAGAGCCAGTGTTGTAACATCCATGTTTGTAGGTGGATGTCTCTATCCTGCCTGGTCTGCAACCCAGTCATTCAGTCGCAAAGAAACACACACAGACATATATTAATATATAAACTGTTTGGCCTATTAGCTTAAGCTTATTATTAATGAGCTCTTACAACTTAAACTCACCCATAATTCTTATCTATGTTTAGCCATGTGTCTTGGTTTCTTTTATCAGTAAGCCTTCATATCTAGCTTTGCTTGCATCTGGGTTTGGCTGCAGACTGTCTTTCCTTTTCCCAGAATTCTCCTAGTCAGGTTGCCCCTCCCATACTTCCTGCCTAGCTACTGGTCAGTGTTTTATTACTTTAATACAAGTGACAAATCTTCACAGTGTACAAAAGTATTATACCACAGCGCTAATTGTGGTATTGTAAGGAATTACATAATAGCCAGGAATGAAGTATAACAAAGATTTATTTATTTGGAGATAAACTCACAGTAAGGGTAGTGATCCATATTCCTATGAATGCACTGGGAACTGGAACTGAATCCAGTGGAAAAGGGGACAGCACTCACTCATTGTTCTTACAGTACACGAGACCATGCCCCAAATAAGCTGGTATCTTAAAGATTATTGGCTGAAGGAGTTCCCACAATGCATTTTTCCTAAAAAGAAAATTGAAACATGGTATGAAATACATCAGGCTTCTAAATCAAAAAAAAAAAAAAAAACTCACAGTACTGTGATTGTATTCAACAAATTTAAAACAAGTTCACACCTAAACAAATATATTTTAGCACAGATTCACTTATTTATGTCAAGATACTGATTCACTTAAATATTAGTTAATGCTAATAAAGAAGGAAAAGCAGTGAATACCTCTGACTCAACAACAAAATGCAAAGTGAATGTCCTAATACCACCAGGTGTGCTTTATTTTCTCCTACTTCAATATAAAAGTTTTAAATATATAGAATGTTTTTATAGACTGTAATGCCACTATTTTGATCAGGATAATGAAATCACATTTTCTCAGACAGATTCCAATTCATTGCATGAAAAATCTGCTTCAAAGTTGTAATGAGCATGGAAACAGATTCCTCTGAATGAATGAATAAAGGGGAATCTGTAGTGTAGATAGAGCAGGAAATTCATAGAATAAGAATGAATGTAATTTGGTGTAATATAAAAGCATTTCTTCTTGTGTGTGGTGTGGAAAATTACTAAGGTGATATATTAAGAGAACATTTGCCTGCTTGAAGGCTGCCACACCCATCTGGCCCTGCCAGATGGGGAGACTGCACCCAGCAACGGTGGTAACGAAGTAATCTTGCCACACAAGAGGGACCTCCACTGTTCTGTGGCCAGTCGATACTGATAACCTAGGACACCTGGTTATCAGAAGGATCAAACGAGGGGCAGTTTTTAATGGGAATAAAAGAGGGCGCTGAAGCAGGACAGTCATCTCACTTCTCACAATGGCTCTGGCATCAGGCCCTCGTGGAAAGAGAGATCCTCCAAGCCTGCCATTAAACGCCTTGCCTAAACATTTAATGCTCTGTCTCCCGAGTACAGAGCTTCATCTCCCGAAAACAGACATTTAACACCTTGCATCCGGAATGCAAAGCCTCATTCCCTGAGAGTGGACATTGAAGGTCTGTCTCCCAAGAAAGACAAGATACTCTGCCTTTCAGAACACTTTGCCATCCTAAGAGCAAAGTTTCATCTTTGAGAGTAGAGAACTAAAAGCCTTGTCTCCCGAGACTCGGTCACCTGCAAAGTGGAGTCCAAGACCCTACATTCTGACACCAGAACCTTATCTCCTGAGCACAGACTACAGAGTCAAGAGTCGATCTTCACTACCCAGCCCCCAGTGCAGACAAGAGCCCAGCCTGAAGAAATTCAAAAAGCCCTTTTTAAGCCAGAGAATACCAGGTCGTATGATGCTATTTCATGTGTGTATGAGATGTCAAGAGAAGAGCATAGACATGTTAATACATATGTTTAGTGTGTGAAATGTTAAGAGATATCTTATGGATAATTGATAAGATTAGGTCTACAGAGCTAGTTCCAGGACAGGCTCCAAAGCCACAGAGAAACCCTGTCTCAAAAAACAAAAACAAAAAAAAAAAAGAAAGAAAGAAAATGTTAATGGATAAGTTAAGGTTAAGAAGTGTTTTATAGATAAGTAATGGATAAGTTGTATTAAGGTTAAGAAGTGTTTTATAGATAAGTGATAAGTTAGATTAAGGTTATGAATTGGTTTTATGTATTAGGTTTAGTAGGAATAATAATTGTGAAATTGAATTGCCTGTGTGTTACCCATTATCAATCCCCACGCCTACTAAGATTGTAAACCCCATTGATGCTTTGGATATTGAAGTTTCTAGTAAAGAATCATTATAAAAACAATTCTCTTTCTTGGTCTGGTCACTCATCACTCTCTGGGGAGAAGGGCACAGAGTCCTCATAGATATTACTCAATAAGAACCTGGAGCTGAAGTACCCCAGCTTGTAACAAAAGTTTTTTTGAAGATTTAATTTTGAGGACCCAGGGAGACAGCTCAGTGGTTAAGAATACTTGCTGCTCAATTACAAGGACCTGAGATTATATCTTCAGACTCATATTAGGTGGCTGGTTCACAAATGCCTGTAACTCTAACTCCTAAGGGTACAGCACTCTCTCCTAGCTTCTATGGGACAACAGGCATACATATTCTAATGTACTGACACATATGTATACACATACACACACACATACACACAAAGACAGAGAGAAACAGAGAGAGTGCGAGAGAGAGAATAATTTTTATCAAAGACTTAAAAGTTTTTTGAATTAGTATACAAGAACAAGAATGATGCTAAAATTCAAAAAGAGGTAAAATAAAAATGAGAATACAAGAAGTCAAAGCAGCACAAGAATACAGTTTGTGGCCTTTGGACATAGTTCAGTTGTTAAAGTCTTTGTTTCAATGCCTAAGAACTTGAGGTCAAATCTCCAGCACCCATATGAAAGGAGTCAGGTATAATAACCGGCACATGATCCCAGAACTGAGTGGGCAGAGACAAAAGATCCTAGGGGTTTACTGGCCAGTCAGTCTGGCCACAGCAGTGATTTCCACAGATGGAGAGTGATAGAGGGAGAAACCTAGCAGGATGTCTTGCTTCTTTCAAGTATACTCACAGGCACATATGCAAACCCATACTATAAATGGGGAAAGAAAGAGACAGAGAGAATGTGACATGTCTGAGTTAACACACTCTTCAAATCTTCTCTACCCTTTGTCATGGTACTGCCTACAGTTAGGACAAATGTCTGATCTTTATTGAATGTTCTCAGAACACTGTCAAAAACACCAGGTGTGCTTGAATTATCTTCCTGCTGCTCCTTAATCCAACCAAATTGACAGGATTAGAGATTCCAAGAAGTTATGTTATTAGAGCCATTTCTCTCTAGTAATGGTATTAGACAGTGTTGCTAGCTTTTTTAAAGATATATTTCTTTTTTATGTGGCATGTTTTACCAGTATGCATGTCTGCATACTTCATGCCTATCTGTTGCTGGAGGAGGAGTAGGATCCCCAGGAAGGTAAGTTACAGATGGTTGTGAGCCTCCGTGCTTGATTGAAATCAAACCCTGATCTACTGGGAGAGGAGAGAATGCTCTCCAGCCCCCATAGAGGCTCCACCTCCTAAAGATTTCACAACCTTTCAATACATCACCAATAACCAAGGACCCAGTGATTAAATATGTGAGCCTATGGTGGACATTTTTCATTTATAATACTACAGCTCACTGTTGAATACAGATTAAATAACTCCAACAATACCATTCAATTATTTCTCCAAACAATAACCTCTTTGGAGGCAGAGTGAAAAAATATCAGAGAAAAATGATAGCCAACAATATAAAACCTAGAAGTTATATCCCAGAATTTATATACAGAAAACTAAACCACAAAACTTCAAACTGATTTTGAGAAGTGCAATGTCTGTACTTGTGCTCAATGTGATAAGCACTGAGACCTTTATATGAACTGATCTCTAGCCCAACTTCATCTTCACACCCAAACTCTCATTGCATTTTGTCTCTGGCATATATTTTACTGTCTTTCTCTATAATAGAATCCTTTGCTCTTTTAAAATTAATCTTTGGGGAACATTTTTAAAAAATATAAAACCATCAATGTTCTTTTCTTTTTTTTTTTTCTGGCTTAAACCCTTAAGTGTATTTTTTTTTCTTTTTTTTTTTTATTGAGAAAAAGAAAAGAAAAAAAAAGTTTCCGCCTCCTCCCGGCCTCCCATTTCCCTCCCCCTCGTCCCACCCTTCTCCCCCCCCCACCCCCGCTCCTCTCCCCCTCCTTCTCCAGTCCAAAGAGCAGTCAGGGTTCCCTGTCCTGTGGAAAGTCCAAGGCCCTCCCCCCTCTGTCCATGTCTAGGAAGGTGAACATCCAAGGTGGCTAGGCTCCCACAAAGCCCGAACTTGAAGTAGGATCAAAACCCCGGGGACAAGGCCGGGGTTTTGATCCTACATCAATGTTCTTATAATCCCACAGTTCTATCAAAAAAACAAGGTGAGCAAGCCAGTAAACATGAGCCCTCCCCCCACCATATCCTCTGATCAGCTCCAGCCTCCAGGCTACTGCCCTCTTTGAGTTTCTGCCCTCACATCTTTGATAATGACCAGTTATATGGAAAAGTGAGGAAATATACCCCCCCAAAGGGTGGCTTTCTTCTTGATGTTTCCAAACAGCAATAATATCCATAACAACTGGAAAACACTGGGAGGAATGCCAGAGGGGAAAAGAAACATTATCACCAGGTGAACTTCCTGCCCCAGGGTAGCTTTTCTGCTTTTGTGAGCAGTGTACCCTCTTGAACCAGAGTAAAGTTTTGTATTGTCAAAAGACATCAAGTTGTTCATTCCTGACACTGAGATGATTTTTAACACTGGGCAAAGAATTATTTCATTTGACTCCATTTTAGCTTCTAAATTATTGTGTCTGAAAAATGAGAAATATGCCTGTAAAGTTTTCAGTCCATCTCTGAAATTTTCATTGTGTGTGTGGGGGGGGGTACACGTGTGTGTGTGTGTGTGTGTGTGTATGCGCACATGCACATGTGTGTTTGTGTGCATACCATCCCATGTGTAGGAATGTCAGAGTAGAATCATTGGTGTCAGACCTCTCAATACATGTTTGAAATAGAGTCTTTGTTCACCACTGTGTATGCCAAGCCTGCATACTAGGGATTACAATGTTCCAGAAAGGTAACTGTTAGATCAGGATTAGTAAAAGATGTGGAAATAAAAAATAGTTCAGACTGTGTGGTGATTTAAATGGCCCCCAAAGGGACTGTCACTATTAGGAGGTGTGGCTATGTTGGAATAGGTGTAGCTTTGTTGGAGGAAGTAGGTCACTGTGAGAGTGAGTTTTGAGGTCTCTTATGCTCAAACTACTTTCAGTGAGACAGTCCAGGTCTTGTTGCCTGAAAGATGTAGGGCTCTCAGCTCCTTCCCCTGTGCCATGTCTGCCTGCACACTGTCATCTCCCATCATGATGGTAATAGACTGAAACTCTGAACTGTAAGTCACCACCTCAGTTAAATACTGCCCTAAAAAGAATCCCCATGGCCATGGTGTCTCCTCAGAGGAATAGAAACCCTAACAAAGATAGACTGGCCTCTCCAGAAAAAGACTTCTTCTTTAATCACAGCTACTGAAGAATTCCAGTCTCTCCATAGGAGAAGAGACTGTGAGAATGTGGCAAAGGGCATTTGGCAGTTTTATATGGGGAAATTTCTGTCAAGTTGGGAGCGTAGGCCCCTGCCCCTTGCATCTATCCCAGCCCCTAGGCCTGGTCTGGACTCCAAATACCAGCAGACCAGGTCCTGACCCCTCCCTGTGGATGGAGTCAGGACCAATCCCCAGGGTATTTAAGTGATCCCCCAAAAGAGGAACACGTGGTCTCCCTTTCTTCCTTCTGGGGTCGCATTTTCTCAGCTTCCCGGTTCCCCCCTCGGGGCCACCCGAGAGCGCAGATCTCCCATTAAACCTGGATATTTCTTTATTTGGCTTATTTTGATTTGGCTTGATTGGGAATTTTTGCGTCGGCAGGGAGCTCGTGCTAGGAAATATTCCTAACAAGTTCCCTGTAGCTTTAAAGTGATAAATTTGATCTTCTTATCAGAAGCTCCCAATGGGATTATTTGTCAAGTCAACATCTCTGTCAGCATTTTCTCACTCCACCTAAGGTTTTTGTGTCTTAACCCATCAAGAATTTCATTAGATGAGTTATTAATACCTTTAGAAAACAGACACTAGCGTGGCAGAGTTTATGAGGAGTTCAGGCACCATAGTCACACACAAAAGGCTCACCAGCCCCTAAAGATAATCAGGCACAGAGGCAGGAAGGAAGGAGAATGGAAAGGTACCATATAGGAGCCAACAGGATGTGAAAGGAGGAACTTATGTCACCACCATTAGTCTGCAGTAGTCCTTTGATGCCAATGTCCAAGTCTGGCTACCCCACTGTGGGATGTAAGAAGTCCAGGCACCTGGAAGATTGTCAATTAGAGGTTTACAGACTGGTGCCGCTCAGGAACATAGCTGTCAGTATCTGTGAAACTGGGAGAGGGATGAGGCAGCAGGTATTGGAGACAACAGTGTGTCCTGAATTCTAAAATAAACTCCCAAGAAAAAAAAATATTATATACACATATACAGGACTTTTCACACCATATAAAGACAAATATTCATGACTAAAATTAAAACAATGCAACCTTCAATTGCCTCCTGTAACCGCTTAGTCTAGAAATAAAAGTTATCCAAGCATGTATTCTAGAAGATCAAAGTTTGCACTTAATTCATCATTCAAGGTGCTGTGTGGATATCTTAGTAGAGTGTTTGTGTAGCATGGATGGAGTCCTAGGGTCCATCTCAAGCACAGCATAAACTAGGCATGGTTTTATACCCCGTCATCTCACCAACAGAGTGCTATCTACAAGAGGCTCAGCACTATGTTACATAAAACGTTTAAGGCTAACTTGGGATACATGCCTCAAAAATATGTTGTTTTAAATAAACTATAAAGCTGTGAAAGATAGAAATGGTACTTAATAAAACACTTTAGAAACAGCAATTTTTCAGAATAGAAAGACAAGCGCCACCAAAAAAAATAATGAACTCGGTTTTTGAGATGGCTCACTCAACAGGCAAGGTACTTGCTAACAAGTCTGACACCTCAGTGGGATCCCAGGAACCCCTGTGATAGCAGGACAAAACAGAATCCCACAAGTTCTTCTCAGACCTCCTCAAGGATGCTGCAGTGCACATGCCACAAGCACAAGAATATACCTGTAAAAATAAATAAATGTAATTGAATATTTTAGTTAAAACTGAAGAAAAATAAAAAAGAATCAGAACACTGGGGAAAATACAGTAAATATATTAGTGTTAAGAAAAATCCCACAATACTCAGAAGTTTAAACAATTTAGATTCTTAGGTTCTGTGGATTAACTGTTGCAGGAGTCATTAATATGAGATCAATTAGAGCCAAAATAGTACAAAAGGATTAAACTAAACAGATAGTGAATAAAGACTTCTGCTGATAAAAAGTCAAAAGAAGTAAAAGAACAAAATAAAAGAAAACAAATGTGGTAATGGCAATAACATGGGAAGTCACTTTTGAGGTAAAAACCATTTAAAAAAAGGACAAAGGAAAAATTATAATCATGAAAGACAAAATATCTTAAAAGACTTAATAGTCATGAGTCTTTTTCACTCACAATAAAATGGTAAAATATATTAACATAAAAAGTAAAGCGTATTAGAATTTCAATGTGACATTGAAAAACTGTGCTCACTTGTAACAAGGAATTTCAATATGCTTTCCTGAACTTTTAATAGAAAAATTACATTCAGTTAAAAATGGTTTTAAATTCTTAAAATACAAGAGATGTGATATTATATAATATCTATGCAAATAGAAAATAAACATCACTGTTAAACATATGGACTACAGGTTTTTCTTGACTAAGTTACTATTCATCAGACTGTTTTATCACTGTAACAAACCGAAACTAGAACATGAGTTTCAGTAAAGACCCCTGTATTCTCACCATACAGAATATAATTATATCCTAAATGCAATCTGGTTTTCAGTAGCATTTTATGTTACCAACATTTTATTTCTGGGAATACTCATATTTTCCTTTTGAGGCCCTTCAGTCACAGATCTATTATTTGCCTTACGGTCTCAGAAAGCATAGTTTTAACCACCAGCCTTATTGAATTTGAGAAATGTGGTTATTTAGAATCATTAGTAAAATATTTGCTTTCTAATTAAATATGTTCATCTCAATTGTACAAAGGCATGTATGACCTCCAAGTCAGTCTCCTCATTTTCTCCACAATAGTTGTGAGATGTTCAATTCACCAAGAACTCAAACCACAAAAAGCCTATAAATGCATGGAAACTTAACAACTCTCATCTGAATTACTGTTGAGTCAAGGAAAAAATAAAGAAAGAAATTAAAGATGTCCTAGAATTCACTGAACATCAATCTACAACATACCCAAATTTATGGGACCCTATGAAAGTAGTGCTAACAGGAAAGTTCATAGCACTAAATGCATACATAACGAATTTGGAGAAATATCACACTAGCAACTTAAGAGCATATGTGAAAGCTCTAGGAAAAAAAAGCAAAATCATCCAGGAGACAGCAGGAAATATTCAAACACTGGGTTGAAATCAATGAATTAGAAAAAAATACAGCAGCATAAAGAATCAATGAAACAAAGAGTTGGTTCTTTGAGAAAATCAACAAGAAATACAAATCCTTATCCCAACTAACCAAAAGGCAGAGAGAGAATAACCAAATTAACAAGAACAGAAACAAAAGTGGGACATAACAACAGATACCATGGAGATACAGAGAATCAATAGGTTATACTCCAAAAATCTGTATTTCACAAAATTAGAAAATGTAGGAGAAATTGACATTTTCTTGATAAGTGCCATATAGCAAAATTAAATCAAGACCAGATAAACAATTTAAGTAGACTTACAATGCCTAAGGAAATAGTAGGAATAATTAACAGTCTCCTAACTAAAAAATGCCAAGACCAGATGTTTTAGGCACAGAGTTCTACAAGGATTTCAGTGAACTAATACCAATACTCCTCAACTTGTTCTACACTATAGAAAAAAAAAGAAACATTGCTAGATTCTTTTTATGAATCTACAGTTACCCTGATACCCAAACCACATGAAGATGCAGCAAAGAAAGGGAATTGCAAAGCAATCTCCCTCATGAACATTGATGTAAAAATACTCAATAAAATACTGGCAAACTGAATCCAAGACCACTTCAAGAAACAATCTACCATGAACAAGTAGGCTTCATCCCAGCGATTCAAAGACAGGTTCTACATAAGAAAATCTATTAAGGTAACCCACCAACTGCATAATCTGAAAAAAAATACATGATCATGTTATTAGTTGCTGGAAAAACCTTTGACAGAATCCAATACCTCTTCATTATAAAGGTCCCGGAGAGATCATGGATACAAGGCATACCAAACCACAATAAAAGCAAAAATACAGCTATTCAACAGCCAACTAAAATAAATGTAGAGAAACTCAAATTGATTTTACTAAAATCGGGAACAAGATAAGGCTGTCTATTTCTTCATATCTATTCAATATAGTACTCAAAATTCTAGCTAGAACAATAAGATAACAAAAGGAGATCAAGGAGATACAAATTGGAAAGGAAGAAGTCAAACTTTCACTATTTGCAGATATAATAATATACATTTTTGATGCCAAAAATTCTACATAGAAACTCCTATAACTAATTAGTTGGATACAAGATTAACTAAAAAAAAAAAGTAAAAAATCACTAGCTATCTTATACAAATGATTAAAGGACTGAGAAAGAAATCAGAGAAGCAGCACCCTTTGTAATAGTCACAAATAATAGAAAATATTCTGATGTAACGCTATCCAAACAACTGAAAGATCTTTATGATAAGAATTTTAAATCTTCGTCAAAGAATTTGGAGAAGCTATCAGAAATTGGAACAATCTCTCATGATCATGGGTTAGTAGGATTAACTTAGTCAAAATGACAATCTTACCAAAAGTATCTTATAGATTTCCCATCAAAATTAAAACACAATTCTTCATAGAACTTGAAAGAGCAAACTCAACTTCATATGAAAAAGATAAAAAGCGAGGATAACTAAAATAATTCTGTATGATAATAAATATAATAAAGGAATAAATAATGAAAGAACTTCTGGAAGTATCACAGTATTTGACTCAGTTCTACTATAGACTTATAGTAATAAAAATAGCATGATATTGGAATAAATAGACAAGTGAACAAGTGGAATGGAAGAACCTGACATAAATCACACATATATGAACACCTGATTTTTGACAAAGAAGCCAAAATTATACAATGGAAGAAAGAAAGCATCTTCAACAAATGGTGATGACATAAGAGGTTGTTGGAATGTAGAAGAATGCAAATATATACATATATATATAACCCTACACAAAACTCAAGCACAAGTGAATCAAAGACCTCAATATAAAACCAAATAAACAGAACCTGATAGAAAAGAAAATAGCAAGTAGCTTCAAATGCATTGGCACCGAGACAACTTCATGAAGATAACACTAGTAGCACAGACACTGAGATTGATAGTAAAGAAATGGGACCTCCTGAAACTGAGAAGCTTCTGTAAGGCAAAGGACAAGGTCAACAAGAAAAAATGGCAACATACAGGATGGAAAAAAATCTTCACCATCCGCACATCTGACAGATCTCTAAAATATATGAAGAACTCAAGAAGATAGATATCAAAATGCCTAATATAATTTGAAAATGGGGTACAGACTTTAAACAAAGAATTCTCAACAAAATAATCTCAAATGGTCAAGATACACTTAAAGAACTGTTCAACATACTTAGCCAGCAGGAAAATACAAATCAACACAACATCATTTACCGTCAGAAAGAGCAACTATCAAAAAC
Organism: Neodon shergylaensis; assembly: GCA_025134845.1. Lineage (NCBI taxonomy): Eukaryota > Metazoa > Chordata > Mammalia > Rodentia > Cricetidae > Neodon > Neodon shergylaensis. Next base: position 1,287,254 of record JABTXL010021306.1, on the reverse strand, counting down.
ACTAATGATAGCCTATGTTGGAGAGGATGTGGATTATAGAGAGCACTCCACTGGTGGTGGGAGTGCAAACTTGTACATGCACTTTGGAAACTGGTTTGATGGTTTCTCAGAAAACTGATACTCAATCTACCTCAAAGCCCAGCTATACCGACCTTGGGCATATACCTAAAGGATACTCAATCATACCACAAGGACATTTGCTCAACTTGTTCATAACAGCATTGTTCATAATAGCTAGAAACAACCTAGATGCTTCTCAATCAAAGAATAAAGAAACTGTAGTACACATACACAATAGAGTATTTATCAGCTGTTAAAAAAACAGTGACATCATGAAATTTGCAGGCCAATGGATTGATCCAGAAAAAAAGAAATCATCGTGAGTGAGGTAACCCAGATCCTGAAAGACAAATGTGGTATGTACTCACTCATAAGTGGTTATGTACTGTAAAGACTAACCAGGCTAAAATCCATAGCCACAGAGAAGCTAGGTGACAATAAGGGTCCAAAAATGGATGTATGGATTTCCCTGGGAAAGGGAAATAGAAGAGATCTCCTTGGTAAACTGGGGACAGGGTGAGGGATGGGGAAGGTATGGGGGATAGGATCATTAGGGATCATGTTGAACAGAGCAGCAGCAGCATTGTGGGTGGAATGGAGGGGGAGAGTAATGAAAGAGATAGTTCTATGGGAGGGAGGGCATTTGGGGGTTAAACTCCCAGGAATCGCCAAGGATGACCCCGGCTAAGACTCTGAGAAATAGTGGAGAGGGTACCGAAGTGGTCTTCTCCTATAACCAGATTGGTGACTTAACGCTAATTGTCATCAGAGAGCCTTCATACAGTAACTAAATAAAGCAGATTCAGAGAGCTACAGCCAAACACTGGGCAATCTCCTGGGAGTCCTGTTGAAGAGAGAAAGGAGGGATTGACTGTAAAGTTCATGGGGTTCAAAGTCATGACATGGGGAACCCTCAGAGACAGCTAACCTGAGCTTGTGAGAGAGAGCTCAAGGACTCTGGACCAACAGCTAGGGAGCCTGCATTGGACCTACTTAAGTCCTCTGCATTCAGATGACAGCTGTGTAATTTGGTCTGCTTGTGGGGCTCTTGCCACTGGGATGAAGACCTGGCCCTGTCCCTTAGGCTGGTTTTTGAGAACCCATTCCTCATGCTGGGATCCCTTATTTAGCCGTGATGCAGGGGGGAGGAGCTTGGGCCTGCCTCAACTTGATATGCCAGGCTTTGTTGAATCCCATAGAGACCTGTCTCTGAGCAAAGGAGATGGAGGAGTTGATGGGGGAGGGTAGATAAATAGTGGGGGAGGGATAGGAGAAGAGGAGGGAGGAGAGACTGTGGTCCCTATGTAAAATTAATAAAAAAAATAATTTACAAAAACACAAATCTGATGGTAGGAGGGACCCAAACACAGAATAAAGGATTAACCACACCTCCCGTGAAGCAATAATCCCTGACTAGACCAAAGCAAACCTTTCTTTCTTTCTCTGTAGTCTCAGTCTGTGACTTAGAGTAAGATTTCTAACAATTTAAAGCTATGTTTTTCCCTTAGCCAAGTCAGACATTAACAAAGAGCTCCCATGCCTAGAGAAATGTTATGGAAGTTAGCTATTACCAGCTTCAGGCAATTAAAAATTGCAGAGAGAAGGAGAATTTGTCTTCTCCAGAGGTAAGTCCCTTAAATGTGATCCAATCCCAAGTGGTAAGTCCTAAAATATATATGCACACACAAGCATTATTAAAAGAGTCAGCAAGTTTCACTCAAAGATATTTACATATATGTGTATCAATAGAAGTTAAAGAGAGTTAATAGACTTAAAAAAGACTCTGAATATGAGAAAGACAGGAGGAAAGAAAAGGGAAGAATTATGTAATCTTATTTTAATTAAATAAAAAGTGAATTTAGAAACAGCTGTTCTATTTGTTCCCTGAGGACTCAGATATTCACATCTTCACACCAGCTCCTATCATAGGGTCACATGAAAGTAATGAACCGGCTTGTACCAGATATTGCCTAGCTGTCATTGCATCCACCTCCTGTTTTGCAGCAATGAGATATGCAGATGTTGAGATGCTAGCATGGATGGTGCATGAGAAATACCTGCTCTGAGCCTTCTGATCAGCCCTGGTGACTTGTCTGGGGAAGAGCCCATGCACACAGAGTTCAGCACTAGCTGCTTGGCTGAACTGAGAGGTTCAGGAGTTCCCACTATTGCCTCTCAATTATGAACGCACAGGTTTTACCCCCAAAGCAAAATATTGATTCATTTGACACAAACAACCTTTAACGAGCACTCACTTTGTAGAAAACAATTTTTCTAGTACTATTAGACAGTGTTTTCATTTCCAGTGACCCCGGGATTCAGGTTAAAGAGGAAATTTCACTGGTTTTTGGAGGTTGCCTAGTGACATGTGTAATGGCCAGTTAACTGCATTATGACACAAAGGCTCATAATACAGTTGACCTTTGCAGACCCCCACATCCATCTTGAAGAGAAAGGAGAAGTACCTGCTGGCCTCCCAGGATCCAGGAAATATTGAAATGTCCAGCATTAATATTTAATGTGCAGGTTCCTGCAGCTCTCATATTTAGCTTTTCCAATCATTGTACAATCTCCCAGGGGACAACAAGGATTTCTCTTTTCTACAGAATTCTACCCATGGAGGTCCTTTTACAGTGAAAACTCAGCTCCTGGAAGACATTGAAAATCTTCCTTGAAATGTATATCAGCATTTGCTAAACTGGGTGGCTTTCCAAAGTGCTGGGAGTAAAAGGTCATTCTTAGCAGCACTAAGTGACTGACCTTTATTTTGTGGTCTAAATAATCACTAACCCAGACACATAGAAACCATTCATTGTGCACCCCTCAGGATGCCTATTGAGGACCTTTGTCTAATGTCAAAGCAGCAGGTAGCTACACTTACTATTTGTGTGTACATTTCATCTGGCATTATCAATGAGAAGTGAAAACTAGAAACAGAAATTTACCGGAAGATCATTTTATTTACTTATAGTAATTGTACTTATATAAAAAGATGGGAGGTGGAGACAGGAAGAGCATTGTGCTCAATGGTCAGATTGCCTGGAGTCTACACCTCAGTGGTAGAAACAAGAATGACCTAACCTACTTCAAAAACAAGGTGGAGGGAGGGCCTGTGCAATGACTCGGTGAGTTGATCCCTAAAAGCCTCATGATAGAAAAGAGAACCCAATTCCACAAGTTATCCTCAGACTTACACACACTTATAAAACAACAGAGTGAAAAGAGTGGAGATATGACTCAGGTTGAGATCTTTTACTGGTCTTGCAGAGAACCAATGTTCAGGGGCAGGATGCACATAAGGTAGCTCACATCTGTCTATAACTCCAGTTCTTATTGACACTGGGACAATTGTTGAGAAAGTCATTGTTGTGTTTTGATAAGTTATAGAACATACACGTACAAAACTTTGAAGAAAAATAAATTAAATGAAATATTTCAAGACTTTTCCTCATTAATTGTTAACATTATAAGTCAGAATTCATTTTTCTTTAAGACAGAATCTTTATATAAAACAGATTGACCATGCCTACATCCTAAAGCCATATCTTAAACCTATACCAGGCAGGATCTAGAATAAGACTCCTTCCTTCTTGCTTACACATGGCTTATGTTTATTTTAAATAAAAATGAGTGAACCTTTAATTCTAGGTGCATTCCACCATTCTCGGAACTTCCCTTCATTTTAAGCCATTTTATACTCATTTGAACTATTCCCTACCCAAATGAAGTTTTCCTTTTCAAAGTTCTACAAAATACCGCCTACACAAGTGAAAGCAATTTCCTCTATTAGCCACAGAGGCTGAGAGACTGTGTCATCTGCTATCCTGAAAAGTACCCAAACTCATAACATATATTTTAAAAGAAATTTATGACCTTTTACTACTTGAATTTTATTAAACTACATAATTTGAAATATATTAAAAATTTGATTTGTTAGACTTATGTTAAACTGAACAAGCACATAAACTGTACTGAATATGTAAATGAGCTTTTGAAGTAAGTATTGAACTGGCAGGGAGTTTAGATATTTTAAATTCATACACTCCTTACATAAATTATGTCTTAAGTTTAATGTATTATTTTTAAGATCGTTTTGGTAATTTCATGATGAGTATAATGTTTTTGAATTACAGTCACATACACACACACACACACACACACACACACATACACACATGTACAAACACACGTTTGAACCCTGCTGCTCTTTCTGGCTTAACCATCTATATCTACATCTCCCTTTCATTGTCATGTCTTTTTTCTTTTTCCCCACTAAATCCAATCAGTGCTACTCATATACACATGGCTGTATGATGCCATCCATAGGAATATGGCCAACCTAGTAGTTGACCCTGAAGAAAACTGGGTCTCTCTCCCTCTGGGGCCATAAATTGTCAGTAGTTTCAGAGCTGGGAGTGGAATCTTGTGAATTCTTTCTTTTTCCAAACTTGGATATTAACCAACCTTATTTTATCCTGCAAAGGCAGTGTCGAGTTTTATCCCGGCAACCACAGGGACAGGAAAGTTCATGGGTAAATGAAAATTCTTACCCAACTGTGAACCTTACTACTATCAATTGATGTGGGATGAACCTCTGTATGTTGTGAATATGTTTTATTACCATTGGTTATTAAAGAAGCTGATTTGGTCAATAGTCAGGCAAATAAAGCCAAGTGGGAAATCCAAAGAGAGATACAGGGAGAAAAAAGGCAGGGTTGAGGGAGACACCAGCAGCCACCGGGGAAGCAAGATGTGAGGTAACCAGCCAGAAGCTTCATGGTAAAATATAGACTAGTAGAAATAAGTTAATTTAAGTTTTAAGAACTAGTTAATAATAAGCCGGAGCTAATAGGCCAAATAGTTTGTAATTAATATTAAACTTTACAGTAGCTATTTAGAAAATGGTGAGCAGGAGAGAAACCTCTAGTTACAATCAATAATTGGTTTGATATGTTATAATGATTGATACAGTAGCAGCATGAATGTTAGAGAATTAATTAAGTTTTCTAATTTGATTTAAAGCCTACTCCAAAGGAATGACTGATGCTTGGTTGTAAAGCTACCTAAGAAACCAGGACCAAGAGGTCATAGGCTCAACTATTCCATGCCACCTGCATATTGGTCTTCATACACACAGAGAAGTGCAATTCACAGTCCTCATCAAAGAAGCTTCTTCATGTAGAGGATGGCAACTAATAAACACAGAGACTCAGAAATGGTCCAATTACAGAGAATATGGGACTGTGGAGTGCTTAGTCCTAAATAGGACTAATGGAAGGGGTGGCTAAAGATTATAAGGGCCAGAGGACAGGGACAATTGCTGTGAAATAATTTATAATTTGAATAATAGAGATAATAATAAACAGCTTTTATGGAACTTCTAGTTATATTTTCTTATACGATACTGCAATGTATTATCTTTAAGATAACATAAAAGAAATTAGTTTTGAGATATTGAATAAAGAGAAATATAGCTTATCTAACTAGGGCACAAACATTTCAAATCTAAATTCTATGTGTGTAATTATGCAACTTCCACTGAGAAAACAGAACACTTACATGAACAGAAAGCAAAAGATACATAATAGGCTATAAATTATTTAAAGAAGTAGTAATGAAATAGGTATAATGTTTTAAAAGCTTGCTTTACATTGCTTACAAATGTTTTTATATTTTTACAAGTGCTTTTATATTTTTCATTAGTGAAATTTGCCAACTTTACCTTTTGAAGTTGCAGTTTAAGAAATGCTGCAAATACATGTGAAGAAATGAATTTAGTGTGAATGTCAATATGTAAAATGTCTCATGACTCAATGTACCAAAATTTGATCCTAAGGAAAAAAAAAACATGGTAGTATTTTGAGGGAAATAAGATTAAAAACAGATAAAAGCTCCATTAAGTCTCATTAGGAGGGTTTAGAGTGAGAGTGTATGGGTATTTCACCAAGGGCATTATTTCACCAAGGACATTATTTTATCAAGGGCATTTCACCAAGGACATTATGTCACCAAGGGCATTATTTCACCAAGGACATTATGTCACCAAGGGCATTATTTTATCAAGGGCATTATGTTACCAAGGGCATTATTTCTCCAAAGGCGTTATTTCCCAAAGGGTCTTATTTCACCAAGGGCATTATTTCACCAAAGAAATTATTTTATCAAGGTCATTATGTTACCAAGGGCATTATTTCATCAAGGGTATTATTTCACCAAGAACATTATTTCGCCAAGGGCATTATTTCACCAAGGAAATTATTTCACCAAGGGTATTTCACCAAGAGCATTATTTCACCAAGGGCAAAATCATTTTAATTTTAAAAGAAAAAATAAAGAAATGTGTAACTATTTTTTGTCTTCATTCATGTATTTTTCCTGTTACATATTTTAGGTTTTTCTTTTGATCACTGATTTAAATTATTTGGCAATATTCAGACTTCTGATCTTATAGTTTCTTTTCCATTAAACATTTACATTTATTTATTTACTTAGGCAGTTGTGAAGATGCCATGGTATGAATGTGGAGGTGAGCAGACAACACTGAGTGCAGGAGTTGACTCTCTCCTTCTGCCATGTGGGACTAGGTGGCTGACCTCAAGCTGTCAGGCTTAGCAGTCACAGACTTCAGCCACTGAGCTATCTTGCTCACACCTTTATGTGTTTTTGTTTTGTTTTTATTACTTAGCTTCATGAACATATTGAGTACAATTATAATACATTTTAAATGTCACTGTTTGGTGGATTTAGCATCTGAGACTACTGTGTTGTTTCAACTGATTTGTATCCTCAGTATGAATCATTTTCACTTTGTTTTTTCCTTGCCTGTTCATCTTTGATTTCTTCATTTTTCATAGGTTGAATTAGCAGTCTCACCATATCAATGTATGAAATATCTTATTTACCCCATTCATGAAAAATGCCTAATTCAAATCATTCAATGAAAAAAATGCTGGTGTCAGATAGTGATTCTTGTGGAAAAATGGGTAGAACACAATACATGAGAATAAACAGTGTTCTAGTGACTATACCTAAACTTGTCTACAGATAGTTGACATTTTGGGGAGTGATTTTAAGGAATGAATTTCAGAGCTGTGCATAGTTTCACTTTCTTAACTCTTGATGGACGCAGGACATGAATCATCCATTAAGACATAGCTATCAGCCCTGCCACAAGTTCTGTCCCAGACTGGATGTTCTGTGTCCTGCATGGTGTGCATCTGTTCTGGAAGAATATGATGCAGAAAGGATGAAAGTGACTGCAGCTTCCTGTTGTACCTTCCACACTGAAGTCTGTGCTTATGATTCTAGTGAACTGTAACAGATTGAGTAACAGTATTAAATGCACCTATGTTTCAGATCAGAATAATAAAAATGTTTTGTTGAATGCACTGGAAGAAAAGGTGGCTGGGCAATGACTATACAAAAACATCTCAGGATCACAGAGAAATCGTCTTCAAGAATGTGGGGTCATCACCAATCTACTAGGCTGAGTTTCTTTATGTGCATTTCCTTGTATTTTATCCATACCATGAAAAGGAGTAGAGTTCTGGAAGGTCAGCCACTGTATGTGAAATATCCAGTTGTACAGTCTCCACCTGGAAATCAAAGCCATGCAAATTGGGATCATGTAAATCAAGGATGCCCATCTTCCTCAGGAAGTAGCTTGGTGCTGCCAGGAGCAGATGTGTCTCATTCTCATAAAAAGTCCTAAGTTATTAAGACATTTTAAATGGCATATTCTATAGTCTTTGAAAGATATGAAGAATGCCTATCCATCTGAAATGCACATCAAGAAAATCTAACTAATAAGACTACAAACTTGACTATCATAAAGATTGTCTCTTAATCTATATTTTAATTATATATTACATTTTCAAATAAACTACACAATACAATACCTTAATAAAGATCAGAAATATATATACATATATATATACATATAACAAAACTGACTTTAAATTTGTATCAATAAAGATTTATACCAATGCAAATTATTCATATCTATATAATATCTTCCTTTAAATGTAAACGACCATTTATAAACAGTATTTGGGAATATGAGAATTTTTTTCTCTCTCCAAACTGCTTCCTGCTGTATGGGGGCACTGCTAATCAAGTCTTTCATAGTGTATCCTGTGTGACAGGTTTATCTCAGTGAGCAGTTGAGTGAAGTAATTTTTTTATTTATTAATTATTTATTTATTTATTTATTTATTAAAGATTTCTGTCTCTTCCCCACTGCCGCCTCCCCTTTCCCTCCCCCTCCCTCAATCAAGTTCCCCTCCCTCATCAGCCCAAAGAGCAATCAGGGTTCCCTGCCCTGTGAGAAGTCCAAGGACCACCCACCTCCATCCAGGTCTAGTAAGGTGAGCATCCAAACTGCCTAGGCTCCCACAAAGCCAATACATGCACTGGATCAAAAACCCATTGCCATTGTTCTTGAGGTCTCAGTAGTCCTCATTGTCCGCTATGTTCAGCGAGACCAGTTTTAACCCAGGCTTATTCAGACCCAGGCCAGCTGGCGTTGGTGAGTTCCCGATAGAACATCCAACCCAATTATAAAATGGGGCACTGAGCTGAACAGAGATCTCTCAACAGAAGAAGTTCAAATGGCCAAAAGACACCTAAGGTCATGCTCAACTTCCTTAGCGATCAGGGAAATGCAAATCAAGACAACTTTAAGATACCATCTTTACACCCGTCAGAATGGCTAAAATCAAAAACACCAATGATAGCCTTTGCTGGAGAGGTTGTGGAGAAAGGGGTACACTCATCCATTGAAGTAATTTTTTTTTTTTTTTTTTTCGAGACAGGATTTCTCTGTAGCTTTGGTGCCGGTCCGGGAACTAGCGCTTATAGAGCAGGCTGGCCTCGAACTCACAGAGATCCGCCTGCCTCTGCCTCCCGAGTGCTGGGATTAAAGGCGTGCACCACCACCACCCAGCGAGTGAAGTAATTTTTTGAGGGTATTTACAGCAGTCTTTCAGGAGGCTTTGGTTCATGAAACCATATTGGAGTAGAAGCAATCCATAGTTCATCTTCTGGGAAAAAAAAAAAGGAGACCCTCTTTTCCAAAGCACCATATCCTTAGACCCAAATACTGAAGTCAAGATACCGCTATAATATACATGCTGGTTTAACTTAGCAGCTCATATAATGAAATATCTTTCTGTACTTAGCTCCTTCACAGTCAAAAAATTAAAAAAATAACACAATAACATACATAATCAAGACTCTCTAATTTTTCCATTTTTGTGTGGCTTATTTTTACTCTATTACTTTACTCTGTCTCTTTAAAGACATTATCATTTTTAAGCATTAACTTTTTTATGACTCTATACTCTTCTTTTCTCTCTCAAGCCTATGTACATTTATCCAACACTGTGACCCATTTCTAGGTCTTTTATGTCTGAATCTGGTTTATTATGTATCTTTAAGTCATTACTGTCCAGGAGCACTTCTTAAAATGCTAAGCGCTTCTTAAAAAGCTTAAGTTGCGCCATTAGTAGGGATATTACCGTAACCTGTTTGCCTGCCATCTAAAACTTAAGCTGTGCTGTTATGGTAAATATGGATTCCTGCCTACACTCCTCACTTTCCAACATGGTAGAGTTGCTTGCATCTCTGAGCCATATACACTGACCAACTTCCAGGCACAAAACTGGTCCACGTTGTTATCTGCAGCAATCTGCTCACAAACCCCATTTTCAAGCACTCTCAGGTTTTCCATGGAGTTAGTTGACCACATTAAAATGCCAATTGTTACAAGGAGAGGCAGCTTGTTTGTCTTAGCTACCTGGCTCGCTTATATCCAAAATAACCACAAAGAAACTGTATTAATTAAATTACTGCTTGACCCATTACCTCTAGCCTCTTATTGGCTAACTCTCACATCTAGATTTAACCCATTTCTATTAATCTGTATACCACCACAAGGTTGTGGCTTACTGGGAAACCTTTAGCATGTCTGACCCGGTGGCTCCATGGTGGTTCTCTGATTCTGCCCTTCTTCCCAGCATCCAGTTCTAATTTCTCTACCTACCTATGTTCTGCCCTATCAGGCCTAGCAGTTTCCTTATTCATTAGCCAATGAAAGCAACACATGAACAGAAAAACTCCTACACCAAATCACAGTCATGAATCTGCAGTAAAAATGTGTCTGAAAGCAGAAGAGGATCATGTGGGAGACAGAGAAAACATGCTCTGTCTCATAGGATATGATTAGGTGCACAGGTACATTGCACTTGTATTCCAGTTATGGTCACACATTCACTCATGGAAGGATGCTTTGAGATCAAGAAACCTGAAAGGGCAAAGCAAAACAGCACACATACAAAACGTTGCAATGAAATTCATTATTTGGGCGCAGACGCAGCGGCGGACCCCGGTGCGCAGACGCAGCTGCGGATGCAGGATAGTCCAAGCATGAAACAGTGAAACCCACACTAGAAGCAGATCGCTACACTACAATTAAATCAGGTGGCAGACCGGCACAGGCCCAAGTGGCAGCAGACCTGCGCAGGGACCAGCGGGAACCGGTGAGGCAGCAGACGATTTGTGGGCCACCGTGGCGGCAGAGACGGTGGGAATCAGCTTGCAACACCGAGAGCTGATCGCCCCACTACAATTAAAGCAAAGAGGTAGGCCTTTGGTTGTCGAGATCCCTGGCAAAGGAGGAGCCGGATCCTGTTCCTGAAGACCCTTCTGAGGGGTGAGAGGGATCTTGGCCCCCGGCAGGAGCCAGGAAACAGAGTGAGGGCATTTTATAAGAGGAGGCCCTGGCCAGCAGGGAAACCTGATCCGGTTTTAAAAGACTTATTAGATAGCTTCGATAGGAGGAGGTGGGCAGGCACCAAGGCAAGAATTCACCCAATAATCTGAAAAAAAAAACATGAAAACACCAGAACACAATGATCTTACAACAGAAGGACTTGAACACCCTAACACAGAAGAAGTGGAAAAAATTGACTTTAAGAAAGCAATAGAGTCCCTTAAACAACATGTGAAAAACGCCCTTATAGAAATGGATGAGAAGTATGACAAAAAGTTTGAAGAAATGAGTAAATACGTACATGATACCCTGGGAAACGAAGAAAAAACGATCAAACAGGTTATGGAAACAGTTGAAGAATTGAAAAATGAAATGGAAGCAAGGAAGAAAACACAAACCGAAGACCAGCTGGATATGGAAAATCTAGGTCAACAAGCAGAGCCTACAGAAACAAGCATAATCAATAGAATACAAGAAATAGAAGAAAGAATCTCAGATTCTGAGGACACCATAGAGAAGATAAACGCACTGATCAAAGAAAACAGCAAAGCCAACAAATTCTCATCACAAAACATTCAGGAAATATGGGACACAATAAAAAGACCAAACCTAAGAATAATAGGAATAGAAGAAGGAGAAGAGTCACACCTCAAAGGCCCAGAAAATATTTTTAACAAAATTATGGAAGAAAACTTTGCCAACATAAAGAAAGATATTCCTTTGAATATTCAAGAAGCATACAGAACACCAAACAAACTGGATCAAAGAAAAACATCCCCTCGTCATATAATAATCAAAACACAAAATATACAGGTTAAAGAAAGAATATTAAGAGCTGCAAAGGAAAAAGGCCAAGTAACTTATAAAGGTAAACCGATCAGACTTACACCTGACTTCTCTATGGAAACCACGAAAGCCAGAAGGTCCTGGATAGAGGTACTGCAGAAGCTAAGAGACCATGGATACAAGCCCAAACTACTATACCCAGCAAAGCTATTGTTCACTATCAATGGAGAAAACAAGACATTCCAGGATAAGAACAAATTTAAAAAATATGTAGCCACAAATCCAGCCCTACAGAAAGTAATAGAAGGAAAATCACGACCCAAGGAATCGACCATTGCCAACACTGCCTACAACAACTCAGGCATCTAGCGACCCTTCACCAGTACAACTCAAAGAAGGGAGACACACAAACTCTACTACCAAAAACAATAAGAATAACCAGAGTAAACAACCACTGGTCATTAATATCACTTAATATTAATGGTCTCAATTCACCTATAAAAAGGCACAGGCTAAGAGATTGGATACGAAAACAGGATCCAACATTCTGCTGTTTGCAAGAAACACATCTCAACAACAAAGACAGGCATCTACTCAGAGCCTTTCAAGAAAATGGCCCTAAGAAAAAAGCAGGTGTGGCCATATTAATTTCTAACAAAACTGACTTCAAACTAAAATCAATCAGAAGAGATGGAGAGGGACATTTTTTACTCATAACAGGAACAATTCATCAGGACAAGTCTCATTCCTGTATATCTATGCCCCTAATACAAAAGCACCCACTTATGCAAAAGAAATATTACTAAAACTCAAGGCAGATATCAAACCACACACTATAGTAGTAGGAGACTTCAACATACCTCTCACTCCAATGGACAGGTCAATCAGACAGAAACCTATTAGAGAATTAAGAGAATTATTGGAGGTAATGAAGCAATTGGACTTAACAGACATCTATAGATCACTCCACAAAAATAGGAAAGAATTTACCTTCTTCTCTGCAGCTCATGGAACCTTCTCGAAAATTGACCACATATTCGGAAACAAAGGAAACCTCCTCAGATACAAAAAAATATCAGTGTCCATCTGTGTCTTATCAGATCACCACCAGATCACCACGGATTAAAGTTAGAAGGCAACAACAATACTACCCCCAGAAAGCCGACAAACTCATGGAAACTGAACGGAAACTGAACAGTCAACTACTGAACCACACCTGGGTAAAGGAAGAAATTAAGAAAGAAATTAAAGTCTTCCTTGAATTTAATGAAAATAAAGAGACAACATACTCAAACCTATGAGACACGATGAAAGCAGTGCTAAGAGGAAAGTTCATAGCACTAAGTGCCCACTTAAAGAAAACAGAGAAAGCATACATCGGAGACTTAACAGCACACCTGAAAGCTTTAGAAAAAAAGAAGCAGACATGCCCAGGAGGAGTAGAAGACTGGAAATAATCAAACTGAGGGCGGAAATCAAAAAAGTAAAAACACAGAAAACAGTCCAAAGAATCAATGAAACATAAAGTTGGTTCTTGGAGAAAATTAACAAGATCGACAAACCCCTATCCAAACTAATTAAACAACAGAGAGAGAACATGCAAATAAATAAGATCAGAAATGAAAAGGGGGACATAACCACAGACACAGAGGAAATTCAGAGAATCATTAGATCTTACTACAAAAGCCTGTATGCCACAAAACTGGAAAATGCAAAAGAAATGGACATTTTTTTAGATAAATACCATATATCAAAGCTAATCCAAGACCAGGTGAATGATCTAAATAGACATGTTAGTCGCGAAGAACTAGAAACTGTTATCAAAAATCTCCCTTCCAAAAACAGCCCAGTACCAGATGGTTTCAATGCAGAATTCTACCAGAAATTCCAAGAAGAGCTAATACCTTTAATACTTAAGGTATTTCACAATATAGAAACAGAAGAGTCATTGCCAAATTCCTTTTATGAAGCTACAGTTACCCTGATACCAAAACCACACAAAGACCCAACCAAGAAAGAGAATTACAGGCCTATCTCACTCATGAATATTGATGCAAAAATTCTCAATAAAATACTGGCAAACCGAATCAAAGAACACATTAGAAAAATTATCCATTATGATCAAGTAGGCTTCATCCCAGAGATGCAGGGCTGGTTCAACATGCACGAATCTATCAATGTAATCCACCATATAAATAAATTGAAAGAAAAAACCATATGATCATTTCATTAGATGCTGAAAAAGCATTTGACAAAATTCAACACCCCTTTATGATAAAGGTCTTGGAGAGATTAGGGATACAAGGGTCATACCTAAATATAATAAAAGCTATTTACAGCAAGCCGACAGATAACATTAAATTAAACGGAGAAAAACTCAAAGCCATCCCACTAAAATCAGGAACATGACAAGGATGTCCACTCTCTCCATACCTCTGCAATATAATCCTTGAAGTTCTAGCAATAGCAATAAGACAACATAAGGAGATCAAGGGGATTCGTATTATAAAGGAAGAAGTTAAGCTTTCGTTATTAGCAGATGATATGATAGTAGACATAAGCGACCCCAAAAACTCTACCAAAGAACTCCTACAGCTGATAAACACCTTTAGTAATGTGGCAGGATACAAGATCAACTCCAAAAAATCAGTGGCCTTCCTATACACTAAGGATGAGGAAACAGAGAGGGAAATCAGAGAAGCATCACCTTTCACGATAGCCACAAATAGCATAAAATATCTTGGGGTAACTCTGACCAAGGAAGTGAAAGATCTATATGACAAGAACTTTAAGTCTTTGAAGAAAGAAATTGAAGAGGACACCAGAAAATGGAAGGATCTCCCCTGCTCTTGGATTGGGAGGATCAACATAGTAAAAATGGCAATTCTACCAAAAGCAATCTATAGATTCAATGCAATCCCCATCAAAATCCCATCAAAATTCTTCACAGATCTGGAGAAGACAATAATCAACTTTATATGGAAAAACAAAAAACCCAGGATAGGCAAAACAATCTACAAAATACAACAAAGGATCATCTGGAGGCATTACCATCCCTGACTTCAAACTCTACTACATAGCTACAGTATTGAAAACAGCCTGGTATTGGCATAAAAACAGAGAAGTCAACCAATGGAATCAAATAGAAGACCCTGACATTAACCCACAAACCTATGAACACCTGATTTTCGATAAAGGAGCTTAAAGTATACAATGGAAAAAAGAGAGCATCTTCAACAAATTGTGCTGGCAGAACTGGATGTAAACCTGGAGAAGAATGAAAATAGATCCATATCTATCACCATGCACAAAACTCAAGTCCAAATGGATTAAAGACCTCAATATCAGTCCGAACACAATGAACCTGATAGAAGAGAAAGTGGGAAGTACTCTACAACACATGGGCACAGGAGACCACTTTCTATGTATAACCCCAGCAGCACAGACATTAAGGGCCTCATTTAATAAATGGGACCTCTTGAGACTGAGAAGCTTCTGTAAAGCAAAGGACACTGTCACTAAGACAGAAAGGCAACCCACTGACTGAGAGAAAATCTTCACCAACCCTGCAACTGACAAAGGTCTGATCTCCAAAATATATAAAGAACTCAAGAAACTAGACCGTAAAAGGCTAAACAACCCAATTATAAAATGGGGCACTGAGCTGAACAGAGAATTCTCAACAGAAGAAGTTCAAATGGCCAAAAGACACTTAAGGACATGCTCAACTTCCTTAGCGATCAGGGAAATGCAAATCAAGACAACTTTAAGATACCATCTTTACACCTGTCAGAATGGCTAAAATCAAAAACACCAATGATAGCCTTTGCTGGAGAGGTTGTGGAGAAAGGGGTACACTCATCCATTGCTGGTGGGAATGCAAACTTGTGCAACCACTTTGGAAAGCAGTGTGGCGGTTTCTCAGGAAATTTGGGATCAACCTACCGCTGGACCCAGCAATACCACTCTTAGGAATATACCCAAGAGAGGCCTTATCATACAACAAAAGTATATGCTCTACTATGTTCATAGCAGCATTGTTTGTAATAGCCAGAACCTGGAAACAACCTAGATGCCCTTCAATGGAAGAATGGATGAGGAAAGTTTGGAATATATACATATTAGAGTACTACTCAGCAGTAAAAAACAAGGACTTTTTGAATTTTGCATACAAATGGATGGAAATAGAAAACACTATCCTGAGTGAGGTAAGCCAGACCCAAAAAGAGTAACATGGGATGTACTCACTCATATTTGGTTTCTAGCCATAAACAAAGGACATTGAGCCTATAATTAGTGATCCTAGAGAAGCTAAATAAGGAGAACCCAAAGAAAAACATATAGGCATCCTCCTGAATATTAACCTTCATCAGGTGATGAAAAGAGACAGAGACAGAGACCTGCATTGGAGCACCGGACAGAAATCTCAAGGTTCAAATTAGGAGCAGGAGAGAGAGCACGAGCAAGGAACTCAGGACCTAGAGGGGTGCACCCACACACTGAGGCAATGGGGATGTTCTATCGGGAACTCACCAAGGCCAGCTGGCCTGGATCTGAAAAAGCCTGGGATAAAACCGGACTCGCTGAACATAGTGGACAATGAGGACTACCGAGAACTCAAGAACAATGGCAATGGGTTTTTGATCCCACTGCACGAACTGGCTTTGTGGGAGCCTAGGCAATTTGGATGCTCACCTTACTAGACCTGGTTGGAGGTGGGTGGTCCTTGGACTTCCCACAGGGCAAGGAACCCTGATTGCTCTTTGGGCTAACAAGGGAGGGGGACTTGATTGGGGGAGGGGGAGGGAAATGGGAGGCAGTGGCAGGGAAGATTCAGAAATCTTTAATAAATAAATAAATAAATAAATAAATAAATAAATAAATAAATAAGAAATTCATTATTTGGTATACTATCTAAATAATGAATTAAAAGAAAATCTTTAAATTAAATAGGAAGCAATTCATAATCATTGGGCAATATACAAAACAAAGCAAATATAAGGAAGAATTAGAATACCACATTTCTCCATTTAGAAGCACTTCCTTAATATGTAATCACAAATACTCTTGTGTTTACTGTCACATGTTCCCCTGTTAGATTTTCACTGAAGACTGGATCAACTGGCCTGTGATGGAGAATAGTAAATATTTGTTTAATACCATTTTGTGAGAGTGTTTTTTAAATAGTCACAATTATTGAAAGAAAGAGAAAATAAATGTTGTATTGGATTACACAAGTGTACTCTTGTGTGTTTCCAGCTATCTGACAAGAAATCCTAACTATTGAGTAACTTTTGCACACCACTTTCATGAAAAGTTAATGGTGAGTTGATTTTAAAAGTGATTTTAGGTAGTGAAAGCATCCTAAGATAAAAGTTGAAGTTTATATCAAAGCAAAACATAGATGAAAGCAGAAAGCACATGGAGGGACAGGACTTATGCTCACGTATTACAAGAGTAATACTATGTACCTGAATTGGATGCTTTACAGACCTGAAAATTTATAAAAACAACAATTTGGTTCAAGAGACAAGACAGGGTAGCATATTGCAGAGGAAAAAAATAAAGATGCAAATGTAGATCAAAGCCCTTCAGATAGCTATAGATATCGTGTAATGCTTCTCCAAGCAGCATGAAGTAACTCCTAGAAGAAAAGATGCTCATTGCAAACAGATAACTCAAAAGGGATTTCTTATAAAATGAAACCTTAGAGGAAAGATCAGGAAAAATCCTCCTATAGACATTGCTCTGATTATCCTGTGATCATAGACTGATAATTGCAAAAACTCTCCAGGGCATACTATGTGACTCTGGGAAGAATACATAAAAGAAAACAAAAACAATAGTGACCAACAGAAATGTGGGAAATATTTTATGTAGAAACTAGAAAAAAGTGCAGACAGACCTGCAATATTATTATTAATAAAACTCATTTATACTAAGTGTGATGTGGGAGTGTCATATATCAATCTGTTGATTTCATTGGTTAAGTAATAAAGGAACTGCTTGGCCCTCATAGGTTAAAACATAGGTGGGAGGAATAAACAGAATAGCATACTGGGAGGAAGAGGAAGAGAGCTCAGACTCGACAGCTCTGCGCTCTGGAGCAGAGAGATCATGCAGCTCTCTCCAGGGCAGACATGCAGCCAGCCACCAGGTCAGACATGCTGAATCTTTCCCGGTAAGACCGGTGCTACACTTTATAAGAGATGGGTTGATCGGGATATCAGAATTAGCCAAGTAAGGACTAAAGCTAATGGGCCAAGCAGTATTTAAATGAATACAGTTTGTGTGTTGTTATTTCGGGCATAAGCTAGCTGAGCAGGCGGCTGGGGTGTTGGGGACGCAGCCCCGGCCGCTCCTCTTATTTCAACATAAGTGAGCAAAGGTAATTGCCACCAAGCATGAAGACCTGAGTTTTCTCCTTGGGACTAACATTGTGGAAGGAGAAAAGTGACTACTGAAAGTTGTCTTCTCATTTCCACATTTGTAAAACTGTAATTTAATGGTAGTTTACAAATTCAAGAGTACTAACTTGAAGATAAAATATAGGTCCTAGGTGCAATAACAGGAAAGAGGAGTTTTAGTTAACTGAGACACAAGACAGTGGTTGTGAAACCCAAGTGTTAAGCAGCATTAGAAAGTTCAGAGAAGGTGAAAACTGTCCTATTGTGGAAATGGCCCTAATCAATGAGACTGTGGCAAGAAAGGAAGGTAAATGCTTTGCACTGCCTATTCCTGTCATTATAACTGGTCATCAATCATACTTGCTCTAAAAGAAGAAAGATTGATGCTTTATTCATTATTGCATTAAGTATAATTTTATACTATAATTATTTTTAGGAATATGAATACAGTGAATATGGGGACTCAGGAGAAATATTTGAAGAGAAAGTGTTAGCTCCATAGCAGTCTACCTCTGAATTTGTCTGAACAAAGTGAAAATCTTGATAGTAATTTTTGACTGAATGATATATAGAAGACACTAAACTTTGCAAAAATAAACTAACAAAATCTTAATACCACAGTGTTATATAAGATTCTGAATCACCAAATTAAAAAAAATCATTCTTAAGTTGGCAAGCAAAAACTGGAACCCCACCTGAGTACCAGTGGCCTTTGTAGAAAAGAAAGGTGAATAGCTCTTGCACAAAAAAGTAACATTAGCAATGCCCCATTTTGGCAACAATCCCAGCCCTCAGGCTTCAAGGGAAGTCCTGGGACTGGAGAGATGGCCCATCAGTTAAGACCAGTTGCTGCACACTCATAAAGACTAGCATTTGTAACCCAGCACCCACATAATAATCTGGACATTGCTTACATACCTGTTACTCTAACTCCAAGGCCATGGGTGAAACAACAGTGGGAAGGGACAGAAGGATCAATGTACCTTGTTGGTTTTCAGCCTAAGAAAAGGCAAACTCAAGGTTCTAATGTGGTATTCCCCTCTGTGTGCTTTGAATATGTTTTATTACCATTGGTTAATAAAGAAGCTGCTTTGTCCTATGGCAAGGCAGAATATAGCAAGTCAGAAAATCTAAGCAGAGATAGAGGAGGAAAGAAGACAGAGTCAGAGAGATGCCATGTAGCCTCCCAAGAACCAAGAAGTAACAAAGCCCTTCAAATGAAAACAAACATTTATAAACAATCATTTTTGTAATTTGAATGTAATTCTCTTCAAACTGCTTCCTGCTGTTTTTTGAGCAAAATATTTTTAGATCTCATGGAGATCATTTCGGGTGGGGGGTCTTCTTCCATCAAACCACATTAGCCTGGAAGAAATCCACAGGTTCTCATCTGCTATGGAAACAATAGTAGAAAATCTTTTCCAAAGTAATATATCCTTAGACTCAAAGTTTGAAGTCAAGATACTTTAAATATATATGTTGGCTTAGCTTACCAATTCCCAGAATCAAATGATTTTTTAGCAGTTAACTCATTAGCATTCAAAAATTCCAAAGGAAACACAATAATAGACATAACCCAGACTCTGTATATTTTTCATCTTTACGTGGCTTATTTTTTTTACTCTATTACTTTGTAATATTTATTTTATTATCTTTACTTCTTTATCTATGACTGTCTGTACTCTTTTATATTACTTTTTCTGTCTCCTTAAAGAGTTTGCTTTAGTTTTTAAAACTATTTCTTTCTATAACTGTTTATACCCATTTTCTTTTATCTTAAGCCTATGTACATTTTTAAACACATTATGACCTGTCTAGAGTTTTATTTCTGTCTGAATCTGTCTTAATTGTGTAGTAATCATTTTTTATCACTGTTTTGAACTGTTAAGTAGGCATGTCTAGGACCAGAGCAGCTGCTTTGGCTGTTGTTTCCACTCTGCTTGGCTTTCCAACATGACCGAGGTCTGTTTACTGCCAGCCCTGGAAGCCATGTTTACTATCCCACATCTTGGAAGCAGTTGGCCCACACTGCCACCAAATAACTTAGAGCATGCTATTCACACAAGGGAAACCCTGCTTGAAAGGACCGGGCAGAGATCAATAAAAAATGCCTGATGTTCGTTTGTGGCCTCAGTGGACCCATGGACACATGTAATTGCATATGTATATACATGTAGACATGTACAGATGTAAATCAATAAACTTTCAAAATAAGAAGGGGGAGTAAAGATGACTTAGTGGTTAAGAAAATCTCCTTAACTTGAAAAAAGAAAGCAAAACAAAATAGCAATAACAACAACAAAATAGTTAAATTCCTAGCACCCATGTCAAGAAGTTCATAGCCAGAGGTAACTCCAATTCCAGGGACTACAACATACCCTTCTGGCTTCAAGGAAGCAGACACATTATTCTGCATCTATGTGCATGTAGGAAAACACTTGTACACATAAAAAATAATAAATATTTGTTTAACTTCAAAATAAAGAAATATAGAGAGAAAAAGGGTGGAAGGAAGAAAGAATTAAAAGAAAAAAAGAAAAAGAAAGAAGGAAGGAAGGAGGGAAGAAAGGAAGGAAGGCCATGCCACAGGTTCAAAGAAATAGGTTTCTACAAATTTTCAAATTTTGAATAAAAAAAATAAAAACAACTAAGATAGAAGCAAAATATATGCAGCTTGAGAAATCCATCATGAGTACACAGGAGACACTTCCCCTGCCCAGGATGCTGACACTGGCAGCTGATTCAGTGAAGGAGTTAATATATAGCATCCAAACCTTCATGGAACTACCTGAGTGTTTGGTAACAACCTCTGTGAACTATGGCTGTGCTTATTCAAAAGTAGTCACTGGACTGAAGAAAGCAATGTATCTGGTTTCTACAATGTTGATGACCAAATTGAATCAACCACCTAGCAAACTGATCAATAGTACAAGGAGTAGCTATTAATACACAGGAAACACCATTTCAGATGAAAAATAGGCACTTCACTGGCTGCCTCTGACGTTCAAGTCCATCTATTTTGGCACAACCTTCAGAATCGATGTCTTGGAAGGATGGAGTTGTAATTTGGAGAGGGCGTAAAGCCTTCATGTACACGAATGTTATAGAGACTAATTACCTCTCACAGATTTTAGATCCTTATTTATAAACTGGGACTGACTCCTCCTGCTTTGGCTCTGAACAATGCAGCAGATCACATAATGCCTGGGTAGCTGTGCTCAAGGAAGCACTACAAGCTTCTCCTTTCCCATCAATCACTTGGATGTTCAATCCTATGTGACCAATTATTTTAAGAGTTATATAAACAATATATATTCATAAATATCCAGCACAACATCTAGAATATAGCAAGTACTAAATAAATGTTTATTAAATGAACTATTCTATGAATGACTAAATAAATGAGTCACTAAGGGTCTATATGAGCTTCTTAAGGCTTGGATGTAAAGAGAATTTGTTATGTAAATCTGGCTCTCCAGATTCATTTCCTTGACATGCAACTGGAGCTGCATTCTTGTGATGCTTACCTTTTACAGTTATATATAATATATAATATATATATATATAATAAGGAGTCATCTATGGAGAGAACTACAGTTGGTAACTTGTACAGATCAAGTTGACCTCTGGCCATGTCTCTGATTCATATTGTATGTGGGAGGGGGCAGACCCAGCACACTTGGGGAAGCATCAGGCTGAGGCATATAAGCCTAGATTATTTAAGAAGGCTAGCTGAGGATAGGCCAATAATCAAGGGAGTTAGTAAGTTTTCTGCATGGGTTCTGTTTGAGCTCGTGCTTTGACTTTTCTTAGTGATGGACTGTGACCTGAAATGTAAATCAAATAAACTCTTTCTTCACTGAAGCTGATTTTAGTCAGAGGGTTTTATCATAGTACCCGAAAACCAAACTAGAATAGCTATCAAACAAAAGGAACCAACCAGAAATCCAAAAGGCAGCAGTAATAAGCGTTTTCCTTGAAAGAATGAGGTCTACCCAGGGAACCAATGAGTTTAGTAAGGGTGATTCACAGGAGCATGAATAAGGGATCAGCTACAAGCAAAAGAAGAATCTGCGTAGCCCTGGGAAAAATGCCTCTCTTCTGCCCATCAACCCTTAACTGTTAATAACTACCTGTTCCTGGAAGGGGAATAACTTCATGGTCACCTTACCTCGGCAACCATTAACTGCCAATGAAGCCTTTGGGTCAACCAAGGCCCTCTTTCTAGCATCTGGTAGTTGTCTATAAATGCTTGCATATGAACATGGCCTCATCAGTCCTTCCTCTCCTCTGTAAGGGAAGCTTAATGGTCCAATCTTGTATGGGCATCCTTTGAGAAATTGCTGCATGCCACAACAAGGTGCTCTAATGTATAATTTTCCAAAAATCTTACAATGTATGTGCTATGTCTGCCCACATGTCTTCCGTGAGATTCTTAATCTCAAGTATTAGCGATATTGGTCCTCTCCTCTGGGGATCAATTTTGATGCCACTTTCCTTAAGCTATCTACACAACATCCTTATGAGCACAATCCCTCCATTTAGAAGGCAGCATCTTTTCATGGGGCAAGATAATGCTTCAGGTCCTCAATTATCAAATTTATCCCAATTCAAGACTTTTCCCTGGGTGTGGTGGACTTTTGTGTTTTGGTGTTGTCTGGAAAGTTCAGTTCAGCAACCTCCAGCCTAGCCATTAAGAAGCTTCACTCTCTTTTGTCTTTGTCTATTTGAGTGGCCACCTTCTCACCACCTGGATACTCTCTAGCAATCTCTCATTCTTCTGTTTTGCGACACTGCTGCTATTCACCGTCTCTGGGTGAGCAATAAACATCAGTTTTCCTGTTGCTGAAATAAAATACCTCAGCAAAAGCAATTTTAAAAGAAAAGGTTTTAAAAGAAACCTCTAGTTTGAAGATATACCATGTGTCATTGCAGAGAAGGAAGTCAAGGCATTTGGAAGAGGAAGAAGCTAGTACATTGCTTTGTAAATCAGAAAGAGTGTGAATAGGAAATGGGTCCAGGTTGACAAAACTGCAATATCCCTTACCACCACCCCCATTACCTACATCCTACAATAACATTCCACCTCCTACAGACTCTATAATCTTCCACTAAGGTTATATCAGATCTTTCCCTTTAAAGGAAATGAAGAACCGTTTATTCTGGAGCTAAATTTGAGTGATTGTCTCCCAGGAACACAAATTCAGATCTCTACAAATATAAGTGTATATGTTGAAGAAGTTTCATGTAGTTCTTATAGTAACAGATAAAAAGAACATAAATCAAGGCATTTTAAAAATATGTCACTGGAAATATCAGGTGGACAAAAGAATCTTAACTAGATGCCTTAGAAGCTACATTATAGCATTTTTAGCCCTTCCTGTTAGTGAACAGCATTGGGTTTAGTGTCAATGTTTTAATTGTTTTTCATGGTGTGTCTGATACAGAGGTGAACAAGGATTAGCTCTTTAGAAAGTTTCTATGCTCTGAGTAGTCATTTAACTTATCAGTCCAACAGCCTATGCAGATTTATCCTTTAGCTCCCACTTCCCAAGCAGTTCCACCAGCTGGCAGCCAAGTGTTCTAACACAGACTATATGGGGATGTCTCACATGCAAACTTCTACAGCATAGAGCCTATCAGTGCCCAGCGGTTTGAGAGCAACAAGAATTCACAGCCCATTTGTGCATGGCCCAAATACCTGAGGTATTTTACACTCCCAATCCTCAAAGAGTGAATTGAGATTAATGACATGGACTTTCATGGGAGTATGCAAAGGAGAAATGGGATTTATTTCTAATTATTACAGAAAAGTGAATGATTGAGGGAATGTGAGGAAATAACAGAAAATGACAGAATTAATACTCCTGAGACTGGAAGGTTTGCAAGAAATAAAAAGAACATCAAATTTTATTGTCTAGGAGTTTTAGAGGAACATAGAAGAAACTGGGCAAAGCTAAGGTAATTTCTAATATGTTTAGATAGTGCTATAAGCTCTCACTGGGCAACCCAATCAAAGATCCACACACTATCCATGCCCCTTCAGCAGACCAGGAGTTCACAAGCTGTGAGTTGTGACCCCTTAGTTGTCTGCAGGACCCTTTCCCAGGATAGCCCAAGACCATTGGAAAACACAGATATTTTACATTATGATTCATAACTGTATTAACATTACAGCTTTGGAGTACCAGTGAAATAATTTTATGGTTGAGGATCACCACAGCCTGAGGAACTCTAAGAAAAGAACTGAGACTTTAGGAACATTGAGAACTACTTTCCTGGTTGCAGGGAGATGTTCATGAGCCATGCTTGAGCTGCCTACCAAGACTGGAACGGCCAAAGTCACCATTTGCTCATCCCTACCCTCTACTTTGAGAGCTGCTGGTCTTGACAGTCTATTGGCTGTCAGTCTCTGGCTGATAACACCTCCTCTGACTTGTATCTCAGGTGATGTTGATTATCTTTGGTCTCACATTTACCTAACCATTTTATTGTTTTATGTTGCACAACCACCAAAATATAAATGTAATGTTTCTTGGTCACCATATATTTTGCTGCTTGTCTGTGGAATGGTAGGAGATGGTTTCCTACAATATGTAGACTCTTTTTACTTAGTCTCTAAAATCTAACTGAATTTCAAGAAAGACTATAAGGGAAACATTATAAGGAAACATTAGCCTCAAGTGCTAATGGTGGGGACAAGAGTGGCTCCAGTCTGGCATCTTTTGCTCAGAGTCCTATCCCTCCTTTCGATCTGTAAGTTTTGTCATTTCCTAAGCTATAAGTCCTCTTATTCATCTTCTGCAGTGTTCCAGACTTTGCTGTGCCAGTTCTTAATCTCTCTTTTTAACACTTGGCTTCGAATGTGAACAACTTGAAGATTTTAATATGAGACCTTCCTTTATGCCTTCCCACTTTATGCAAAAGGAGCTCCTCCATCACTGTTACAAGCAATCATGTTTAGCCTGAGAATCCATCCATATCTGAGATTTGTAGTTAGGGAGCTACAACCTCATCTGATATGTAAACTCTAAATAAATTTGAATCTATATCTGTAACAAAGAGCTGAACCTCAGCCAATCATCAATGTAGGAAATAACAGGTTTCTAGTTGTCTGACCACAGTGACCACAAGGCCAGTGCCTCACGTCTCTAGAGCAATGAAGGTGATGACTAAGCTGTAACTAGCCATGTTTATTCTGTTGATCACTTCTCTTTTCTGTCCACAAATCTTTACTTCACATATTGTTGGTCACAGCATTCTAAATTTCTTCTAGGTCTCAGAGCCTCCTGAAACATCAATCTTTTCTTAAACCCAATCTATGATAAATTTAATTCCTCTAAAGACATATTGTATATCTCATGAATAAACTTCTTGAACTGAATGTGTTCTGTAATGTTAACTTAAAAAAATAGACCTTTGGGCATTTTATAATTATGTTTGAGATTATAGTACTTGCAATATTTCTCCTTTCCCCTTCTTTCCTCCAAACATTTCCTGATTGCATATATTGAATTATCCTTGCATTTCAGGGATAAAGCTAACTTGATTATGGTAATCTTTTATATGTATGAATGCATTCTTTTTTGTAAGTATTTTATTGAACATTTCTGAGTCTATGTCCACAAGGGATATTGGCCTGTTTTACTTTCTGTAATTTTTGTTATTGTGTCATTGCCTGGTTTTGGTATTAGAGTGGTTGATGTGGGATTCCCATCTGTATACTGCGAATCCCATTGGTTTATAAAGAAGCTTCTTTGGGCCTATTGCAGCACATAAAAGGGCAAGGCAGGCATTTAAAGCAAGTAGAGGAGAAAAAAGAAGGCAGAATTACACCACAGGCAACACACACCAGACACTGAACCGTCACTGGTAAGGCCACAACCATGTGGCAACACACAGATTAGTAAAAATGGCTTACTTTAAGCTATAAGAACTAGCCAATGAGAAGCAAGAGCTAATAGGCCAAACAAATTCAATTAGTAGTTCTTGTGTGATTATTTTTAAACTGGGAAGGTAGGAAACAAATGAACAACCTCTGCCAAGTGGTAACAGTTTTCTGTAGTCCTATAATGACTTTGAGAGTGTTCCTCCCCTTTCTTTCTTTCTTTCTTCCTTCCTTCCTCCTTCTTTTCTTTCATTCTCTTTCTTTCTTTCTTTCTTTCTTTCTTTCTTTCTTTCTTCTTCCTTCCTTTCTTTCTAATATATAAGATATATGCTATGTATGTGTGAATAACATATATATATATGGATTGATTGCAGATTTTCTTTGTCTGTCTGGTAGAGTCTATCTGACTTTGAACATTTTTTCTTTTTAATATGGAATGCTTCTTATTACTATTTCAATTTTCTCATTTGTTATTGTTTTGTTTAGGTTCTTTAATTTTGGTGGTTTGGGAAATATAGGCATTCATCCATTTCATTCCCTTATATCATTCTGGCTATCTTTGGTGGCAGTTGTAATATTTATCTGTTTATTTTTGATTCTGTTAATTTGGGTCCCATATTTCTTATACCAGTGGTCTGTCAATATTTTTATCTTTTCAAAGAACTACCTTATAGACTTATTGAGTCTTTGTATTATCTTCTTTGTTTTTATTTTATTGATTTCTGTTAAGACTTTAATACTTTTTGCTGTTGACTAGGTTTGGATGAGTCTAATCATATTTTTCTACATTTTTGAGTTGTTTAATTAAGTCACTTATTTGTTCTCTTTCTGATTTTTTTTTGTATGTAGGCATGTTCTAATTAGAGTTTTTATTGCTATGAGGAGACATCATGATCATGATAGCTCTTATAAAGCAAACATTTATTTCTGGTTACTTGTTTACAGCTTCAGAGGTTCAGTCCATTATTATCATAACAGGGAACATGAATAACCACCACTCCCTAGCTCCCATACACTTTGAACAATGCAAAATACATTTAGCTTAACTTCAAAAGTCCCCATAGTCTGTCATAGTCTCTACAATGTTTCAAAGTCCAAAGTTTAAAGTCTTATCTGAGTTTTATGCAATCTTTTAACTATAAATCACTGTAAAATAAAAATTAAAAAGGAACACATACTTACAATATATAATGGCACAAATTATAGATAAAAATTCCAAAATGCAGAGAAGGGAGTGTAGAGAGCAAATTCTGAACCAAAGCAAGACTGAAACCCAGCCAGACAAACTCCAAACTCTGCATCTCCCTGTCTGATGTCAAAACACATTCAGATATTGAATTCTGTTGTTTTTTTCCCCTTCAACACACTTCTTTCTCTTGATTGGTTCCACTTTGCAGGCAAAGAAAGTATATTGAGACACCGATGAATCACCACATTAGTGAATCTCAGAAGAGACTTTGAATCTTAGACCTTAATGGGTTGTTGAGGAGATGAAAGACAATGAAGTCAGAGGACTTTTGAAGTTGGACTGTATTCATTTTGCATTATGATATTGTGAACAGCTTATGGCAGCCAGTGAGAGGAATGTGGTAGTTTAAATGTAATAGGCCCTGCAGTCTCATAGGAGTGGCAGTACTAGGAGGTGTGGCTTTGTTGGGGAGGGTATGGCTTTGTTGGAGGAAGTGTGTTACTGTGGGGGCAGGCTTTGTAGTATTCTATGCTCAGGATACTTCCAAGTGTGTCATTTGATTTCCTATTGTCTAAAAGATGGAGGACTTGAAGCTACTATTCCAGAACCACATCTGTCTGCATGCCACCATGCTTCCTTTCATGATGATAATGGACTAAACCTCTGAAACTGTAAGTGAGCCACCCCATTTAATGTTTTCTTTATAAAGGTTGCTGTTGTTCTGGTAGCTCTATAAACTTCTAGTAAATTACTTTCAAAGTGCCATTTAGCTTTTATTGTGTCATGTTTTCAATTTCATTTTGTTCCAGTATTGTTTTTATTTTTCTTGATTTCTTCTTTGACCTATGAATAATTCAATAATGATTCCTTAAATCCCCATGACTCTGTGTATTTTCCAGGGATTTGTTTGCTGCCAAGTTTAAATTTCACTGTATTATGGTCAGATAGAATACAAAGAGTTATTTCCACCTTTTTGAGTTTGTAAACGTTTGTTTTGTTTCCCAAGGTATAATCTATTTAGGGAAGCTTCCTGATGAGTAGGTTGTGCATCCTTTGGTTTTTGGGTGGGGTATACACCATCAAATAATTTTGATATTTCTCTCTTTTTGGTCCAGATAACATGTTAATTGGAGAAAATGGAGAATTTTTTAAAATGACCTATTATTAATAGATAGATACTAATCTATGTCTTTAATTCCAATAATACATTTTTGTGAAATTTGGCACACCAGAGTTTGTTGCTTGTATGTTTAAGATAGTAAGGTCTTCTTGGTTAACTGGTTTCTTAATTAGTATAAATTGTACTTCTTTATCATTTCTGATGAATTTGTCCTTGAAATCTACTAAATTACAATACTGCTTGCTTCCTGGTCCCATTGGGTTAGAGTACTTTTTTCTCTTCTTTTACTATAAGGTGGTGTATATCTTTAAAGTTAAAAAAATGGATTTTGTTTTTAATCCATTACATTAGCCTGCTTTGTACTGGAGAATTGAAGCCATTGATATTTAGTTTTTATTGAAATGTTTGTTAAATACAGTCATCATATTGTTGATGCTTGGTGTTGTTTGTGTTCTCAGTTTTGATGATTATGGTTCATATTTCTTTGCACAGTTTTTTTCTGAAATAATGCTTTCTGTATTTCGTAGGTTTGGTTTATAGAAGACAAAGGTTCTTAGGCTATTTACTTTTCTTTCTCTTTTAATTATGGAGTAGATTTTCTGGTATGTTAGTCTACTCTGTTTATCATAGTCATTTAGGACTTAGAAGGCATTATTCCAGGATTTCTCTCTTCAAAGTTTCCATTGGGAAATCAACTGTTATCTGATAAGTTTTCTTTTGTATGTGACTTGCTTTTTTTCTCTTGTTGCTTTCCATATACATTCTTTGTTGTGTATACTTATTGTTTCTAGGAGGATATGCCCTAGAGATTTTCTTTTCTGGTCTCATCTCTTTGCTGTTCTGGATGCTTCTTGGCTCTACACAGGGATATCATTCCTTAGCTTGGTAAAGTTTTCTTCTATAATCTTGTTGAACCTCTGTCTGAGGGAGGTAGTCCTGGTGGAAGCCCATATTGACCAACTCAGCTACAATTCAGGTCCACATCCAGGGCTTTAGACTTGATGCCAACTCTATCCCATCTAAGATATGCTGAAAAATGTAAACAGACTGGCCTTGTGGAACCATAACCACAGGACCTCCATGATTTGTGGCAAAAGACGAATATCCAAGATGAGTTCCAGTGAGGGTCCACTATTGATGGTGTACCAGAAGCCAGAGGTGTTGTACCAGAGAAAAAACTTGTTTCACTACATTTGTAAGTAAAGCTGATTCTTCAAATGGGTAAACTGTGTGACACACTGAATCTCCCAAGGCTACTACAACAAAAGAATATAGAGAAGCGGGAAATATGTAGGAGCAGAATTTTTTTTCTTTTTATTTGAGAAGGAGGAGGCTATAAGGGTTGAAGGTATACATGGAAGAACTTGGAAATGAGTGGCGTTGGGGTGCATGATGTGAAATTCTCAAAGAGTCAATAAAAAAACATAGTAAAAATATCAAAGAGTTAATTTGACTGAGCAGGTGACTGCAGCAGGGCAAGGGACTATCTATCCTTCAGGAGTCTGAGTCCATATTAAGTCATGTCAAGTGTCCAGGAGGATTAAGCAAACCTTTAGTGAGACAATAGGCTTTTCCTTCCAAGACTTTCTTTCCTCATAGCCATTGCTTTCTCGAGTCGGCCTGCTTTTCTCAATTACCTATTAATGCACATTTTTTTCTTTTTTTTTTATTTCTACCTCTCTTCTAAGTGTGTTTGCCTTAGCATTGCAGGCTTGAAAATCCCCACCCCTGCTATGTAGCTACTTGGCTACCCTGAGGCTGCTCTCCATGACCACAGAGCTCAAAGGGCATGACTTTGAGGCTCCATCATCTCCATTTTCTTTTGCTAAGTAACTGTAGCATGCTTGAGCTGGGGGTTTTCTTTTATATGGTAACATCCTATTGAGTTCATTCTTGAAAGCTTTTAATAATGAGACTAAGTACCCTGTCCTTGTTTGCTTTCTCTGCTGTGAGAAGCAAGATGACAAAAAGGGAGAAAGGATTTATTGGCTTATATGTCCCAATCATGGTGAAGGAAGCCAAGGAGGGAGCTGAAAAGGGAGCTGAAGCAGAAGTCATAAAAGAATACCTCTAACTGCTCTGCTTGACCTGTTTTCTTACATAACCCAGGGACCACCCAGAGTGGGCTCAGTCCTGCCATGTCAATCATTTATAAAAAAAATACCCCACAGACTTACCTGAAGGCCAATCAGATAGAAGGATCTTTTCAATCAGCGGTTACTTCTTCCAGAGGCTGACAACAAACTAGCACTTTATTTTCTCAAATCATGTGGATTCTGGGGATCAAACTTAGGTAGCTCTGTTCTGTTACACACTGTACAATTCTCACCCATGGAAGACACGAATTTTTATCTTAACAAATGCCATGAAACTTAAGCTAGTAATATTTTAAATGTGTTAATTTTTTGACTTATGCACAGAAACATATCAAGCTACGAACTGAAATTAGAATGATGTCTTTAATTTCAACAAGTTTTAATATTAGTCTCTTAAACCACATGAAAAGCTAAAATAGGGGATTTGGGACGGGGAGTGGTTCAGTGGTCAAAATACTTGCTGAGTAAGCAGCAAGCATGAAGACCCAAGTTTGGATCCCAGAACTCAGTAAAAAGATGAGGGGCAGTCCCCCTGTAATTCCTGTATTCAGAGGCAGAGGCAGAGTGCTCCGGGGCAAAGCTGCTGGGTAGATGAGTCATGCCTGTGAGATATGTGTTTAAATGAGTGACTGCCTCAAAGAACCAAGTAGACAGTGATGGAGGAAGACTCCCCAGCATCACCTGTGGATCTCTCACGTTCATGCACACTACCTCAGACATGTGCCTATACATACATGAATAAACACATGTACATCACACAGAGACACACGAGAAGGAAAGAAAATACACAGACAGACAGACACACACACATACATGAGCTACATGGAATCTCCATATCAGTAGCTACCATGTTGACTGTTCTGCTATTTGTTGTCATGGAACTTTATTTCTTCATGTGGTCTTGAAACACTGCTGAGCAGCTTACAGTTCCAACCTGCAGGGCCTGTCTTCACGTTTCCTAGAACACGGAGATGTGGCAATGAAATTCATTATCCTTTATTTATCAGAAAATAGTTCCTTTTTCCTTCATTTTTCAAAGAACTGTTTGTTGGCTCCCGCAAAATCTTGTCAAGATTCTATTGTTTTCACCAGCTTGTAGATGCCAGTCTGCTGCCTTTTGACTTCTGTATTTATGGTAAGATGTCACTGAGAGCGGCTGAAGAGATGGCTAAGGGGTGAGGACCACTTATTGCAGAAGGCCAGGGTTCGATTCCCACCATGCACAGGGTAGCTCACAGCTGTCTGCATTTTCAGCTCCAGAGGGATCCAATGCCTCTAGCTTCTCAATCCCCCAGCACTCATGTGCACATATCAACAACAGATACACAGGCATACACATGATTTTAAAAATAAAGATTAAAATATCTAGAAAAAGAAAAATCTGATGACTTTATTGAGATTTGTTTGCTCTTAAAACAGAGCTCTGGGAGAAATTTAGAAGAGGATTAAGAACTCATACTACTAGGGAAGCATTTGAAGACTAGTTGCTTATTTTTTAATATATAGACGATTTTGAAACATGTTTACTGAAGAATTTACATCCTGCATGGAGGAATGGTGTCTGGTATATGAGTAGATATGTTTGCACATGTGGAATATTTTGCCCTCACAGAAGTTTGTGTCTTTATTTGCATGATGAAGTCTAAGACTCACAAACCATTATATTCTAAAACTTCCAATTCTCTCCTACAATATAGGAGACATTGTTGCCTTCCATAGAACAAGTCAAGTCTACACCTCATAAATAATGAACAGGGACCTTGCAGTTGGATCCATTTCAAAGGCATTTAGCTAAATAGCTTCTTTGCCTTGGTGAGGTGACATTTTTATAACATCTAAAACTGTCAGCCTGTGATGAACCCAAAATTAAACCAAAGAAAATGAGTTGATATTTTACAAGTTGAAATCATGGTAACCTATTTTACATTCTCTCAGTCTAATTTGGTATATTGTGTCACTTGACATATGATAAACAATTGGTACTTAGATTTCTTAAAAAGTGATGTGATTTCCAAATTTGCACAAAAGACCATCTTAGTTGTATTGTTATATGAATGTGAGTGTAGCTTTAAAAGCAAAAGCTGGAAATGTTCCATTACACATTTCAAGTTTTAGTACACATTCAGTACTAAAATTGATGTGTGTGTGCACTCCCTGTGTATGCCCACTTAGGACCCAGCTAAAAACTCAAGGCAGCTTACACAACTACTCACTCTCTCTCAAACTAAATCTTCTGTGGAAGTCTAATTTATTTAATAATCACAAATTTCCTAAACCATCAGATTTTAATATTTATTATTTTATGTGTATGAGTGTATTGCCTGTAATTATGTATATGTGTCATGTGTATGTCTGGTACCCAGGTTCGTCAGAAGAAAACATCTGGTCCCTGCGCTGGAGTTATTGTTGGCTGTGACCTCCTACATTGATACTTGGAACTGAGTCTCAGTCTTCTACATAAATTATCAGTGCACTTAACTGCTGAGCCAGTAGTTAATATTTTGAAGATTTATCACTTCAATCAAACACACAACCATCAGCAGCATGGATCATAGAATTCCACATGGTTTTCAGTAGAGGCATGTACCATGAGCATCCATGAAGTTTGAATCATAAGCCCAGAGATGGCCCCACATCAATCACTAATTAAGAAAATGCTCATTGACTTGTTTTATGTTCTGGAAGCACTTTCTCATTTGGGTTCCCACCTCTCAGGTGACTATAGCTTATGTTAAGTTGATTTAGTCAGCATGCAATCCAATACATACAAAATGCCTTTCTAGAATGCCATTGGCTAGTTTTGTTGATTTTAGATCAGTAAGTGCAACACAGAGTAATATGAAATTCAATGAACTGGCACTGGCAACAGCTGATCATGATAATTTGCTGCTTCCAAGTTAACAAATTAAATTTAATAAGGGTGGGGTGGACTACGGTTAGCATCATTGTGCTTGGGTATAGAAAAGGGCAGAAGAAGGTGGGAGAGGGGAGACATTTTGACTGAAGATTGGATTGGAATGTTCTAGATGCCTGGGCTACCTAGGACAGAAGACACATGTAGATTGGAGGAGAGAAGAGTCTCAGCTCCAGGAAGCAACTAAGAGACAGATAATTACACATAAGAAGTCAGCCAAAAGACACACAGACAAAAATGGCATTTACGAATAGTGGCAGCCCAGCAACCTGACAGCCTTAGTTAGATTTCTTAAACCCAAGTAGAAGGAGATTGTTTGTAAAGCAGTCTTAACAAAGGTGCCATATCATATATGTGAACCCATAATACACACACACACACACACACACAATGATTAAGTTACTTGGGCATCATTCTTGTGATATTTTGGTGAAGAATGTGGCTGCCTTTTGCTTTTGTCATAAGTATCTGCCTTGGGTTAAAGTGAAAAGTTTTGGATTAATTCCATTGGCAGAGAAAAATCTCAAAACAGCTAGAATTGACTCTGTATTCCCTTGGGTACCTCAAGGTGTTGGAGTTTCCAGAGCCATGGGATACCTGTTGAGGAAAGCTGCTAACAAGGAGTGGAACCAGCCCAAGAGGAAGAAGTGTGATACAGTCAAGAAAGCTAAAAGGAGTTAAAGATTGGAAAAGTGCTTTGACATCAGCCATGGAGATGCAGACTTTGGAGATTCCCCAGCTATATTTGATCTTGCTTTAGCCACTATTTATTTCCTCACTGTAGGGTTAGGCCAGCCCCTAAGGGGGTGGACTCGCCTCTGGCTAATGTTTACTGATAAATCAGGCGTGCGAAGGCCGCTCGCCCCTTCCTGTTTCAAGTGCTCGGCGGGAACCTAGGTTTTTTGAGTCTGATTTTTTCATTAAAGTTGTATATACCTATCACAATTTGTCTGCATTAATCTAAGCCGCCACATTTTGGTATCCAACGTTGGGGCAGATTTGCCCCCGCGCCGGCACGGGGAGCTTGATCTTCGCCAGCCTTTATGAGCGGGATTAGTTGCCGGAGCTCGGGAAGCGTTTGAAGTCAAGAGGGTAGCCCGCCGCACTCACAGCAGGTCCCGGGCTCCCCCGCGCCAGCCCGCCCACTCGTCTGCCCGCCCTAGCGCCACCAGGCCCGGGCCGGGCAGCGCCGAGGCCACCGCGGGTCCACCGTGCCCATCGCAGCTCCCGAGCTGCCCGCAGGCCCCGTGCCGGCTCTTTGTTCCTCTCTCCCGCCCGCCCGCTTGCTGCGCCAGAGGGGTTAGCCCCTCCCTCTCTGCCTTGGCGTTTGGAGCGGAACACGGAAGCTTAAATACCTTTGGTTTTGCAACACAACTGCCACAACAGAAGGGGTCACTTTGAATCAGACCAAATCTGCCCACTCTGACTCCTCAGGCAGAACAATAAATTTTGGTTTTGAGTTGTTTCAGACCGGCTCTCCATGTGGACTCAAGTGGACTCTTTCGCCACCACTGGCAGGAACCAGTCATTGAAGGTAAATTTTTTTTTCATTTATAAATAAAATGTCTGAGAATATTACTATTCAGGACTTTAACAGTCTTTTTGAGTGTGCCATGTGGGAGATCGTACAAGAGGTGTCTAGCACCCCACACCTATGGATCTTTCTGGAATTAGTAGTTTTCCTTGGTATTAGGTGGTTTGACAACAGAAGTATGATGGAGTCTTTAAGAGACGAATCCAGGATTCTTAAGGCAGAAGTTGAACATCTAAAAACTATTGGAGATGAATCCAGGATTCTTAAGGCAGAGGTTGAACGTCTAAAGACTATTAAACATGACAATGATCTTCTGAAGAATCAGTTTGAAGTTCTACAGGAAGAAAACAGATCTTTGTTTAACAAGACTCTGTTGACTGAGCAAAATTTAGAAAAGGTTAAGGCTGATATTAAGGAGAAATTCATTATTATGGAAGAAGGAACAGCTAATTTGGATCATAAATTTCAGCAGTCACTTTCTGAAGGGACTGAAACATTAACTGAGAGAATCAAAACTGTTGAATATGACAATCGAATTTTGTCTAAAGCTTATGACAGATTGGCGGAAAGATTGTCAATACAAGAAGGCACGGTTTATGCCATAAAAATTATGTCCAAAGATGAGAACTTATCTCTAATGGACAAACTTCATACTTTAGAATCCTCAATGAAGGCTTTGGAACATAATTCTGGACAGGAGATACAGACATTGCAGAAGGCAATGGTGAATAGAATTGAAGAGATTGAGGAATTTCTAAATTCTGATGAAGAAGAACAAACGGTATAAAGGAAAATTTTAACTACATCTGTGGGTAAATCCCTCCGGGACAATTTACACAAAGCTCTACCTACAGCTCTACCTGCCTTTCCAGTAATAACAACAGAGAAGGTGATTGGTTCCAGAAACCCTAGGGTCATTAAGGAAGATACATGGGAGCCTGTCCGTATGAATGATCTCAAAGAAATTAAACAGGCTGTCATGACTTTTGGGATGCACGCCTTTTTTGTTAAAGAGATGCTAAAATCTTGGGCCACAATAAGCAGAGCTACCCCCTCTGACTGGTTTCAACTGACCTCTGCAGTCCTTGAGAGTGGACCACAATTAAAATAGAAATGCTTATTCAGGCAAGAGGCTAGACTTTTAGAACAACAAGAAAAGGCGAAGGGAAGTGACATTTCCCTAGATAAAATTCTAGGTGAAGGACTCTTTTCCGACCCTCAAGAACAAGCTAATTTGGATGAAAACACACTCTGCATGTGCACTACAGCAGCCTTAAGGGCTTGGGACAGGGTATAAGACCCAGGACAGAAAATGGAATCATTTGACACAATTAAACAAGGTCAGAGAGAACCCTTTAGTGATTTTTTACAAAGACTTACTAAGGCTGTGCAAATAGGGATATCTGACCCAGAAGCAAGACGTATAATGACTGAGTCTTTGCCTTATGAAAATGCAAATGTGGAATGCAAAAGGATTTTGGGGCCTTTAAAGTTCAGATCAGCACCCTTGGAAGAATGGGTCTAGCATACACAGGATGTTGATACATTTGATTATGGCACTGAAGCATGGGTAGAAGAAGCAATTTCCAATGGTAAAAGGAGACACCAGAATACCAAATGTTTTAATTGTGGCAAAATGGGTCATATGAAAAGGAATTGTAAACAACGGATTTTCAGAAATAATAATAATGCATCTTCTAGAAATAACAGAAATAGGAGGACTCAGCCTTCAGGTTTATGTAGAAGATGTGGAAAAGGCAAACATTGGACGAATGAATGCAGATCTACAAGAAATAGACAAGGCAACCTGATACAGAAGGGAAACCTGAGAGGGGGGGCCTCACAGGCCCCCATGGCAAACATGGTTCAGTCATTTCCAGTTTCAGCAGAGAACGTGTCTCATCAGGACAATTAGGAAACCCCATGCCTACTGTTACAAATAATAATGATCAGAAAGATGAGTTACGTGTGTTTTGGCAAACTTCTATAAATGATCAAAGACCTAAGCTGAGAGTGTGTAAATGGCATTTTTATTACTGGCCTGCTGGACACAGGTGCTGATGTAAGTATTATTACCCCAGAATCTTGGTATCTGTAGTGGCCTCTTCAGAATGTAAATGTTCAGCTCCTGGGAATTGGAACCCTATCTCGAGTAAGACAGAGCACAAGATGGGTTGAATGTATAGGGCCTGAGGGACAAATAGGAAAATTAAGGCCATATGTAGCCAATATTGCAATAAATTTACTGTGTCGTGACCTATTACAACAATGGAATACCCAAATTAACTTTTCTGCTACTTCTAAAGCCTATATTTCTGAGAATAATATTAAAAGATCTTACAAATGGAGAAAACAGGCCATTCGGGCTGTACAAGAACAACCAATTGAAGTCCC
Source organism: Neodon shergylaensis (assembly GCA_025134845.1). Classification (NCBI taxonomy): domain Eukaryota; kingdom Metazoa; phylum Chordata; class Mammalia; order Rodentia; family Cricetidae; genus Neodon; species Neodon shergylaensis. The sequence goes on along the minus strand of JABTXL010021306.1, from coordinate 1,250,095 downwards.
TTCAGAGATACCAAACAGCCTTGCCTCTAAAATGGTTGACTGAGAAACCAATATGGATAAAGCAATGGCCTCTAGCTGAGGAAAAGTTACAGGCTTTAGAACAGCTGGTACAAGAGCAATTAGATGCTGGACATATAGAAGAATCTATCAGCCCTTGGAATTCTCCTGTATTTGTGGTTAAGAAAAAATCAGGTAAATGGAGAATGGTGACAGATCTCAGAGCTATCAACAAGGTTATTCAACCTATGGGCCCTCTGCAATCTGGAATCCCTTTGCCCTCTTTATTACCAAAAGGATGGCCTCTTATAGTTATTGATTTAAAGGATTGTTTTTTCACTATACCTTTACAAAAAGAAGATAGAGAAAAATTTGCCTTCACAGTGTCTACTTACAACAATTCTCAACCTTCCAAGAGGTACCACTGGGCTGTCCTCCCCCAGGGTATGTTAAATAGCCCCTCCTTGTGCCAATATTTTGTGAACCAACCATTGTAAATAATATGCAAGAAATTTCCAAAATCTATAGTGTACCATTACATGGACGACATTTTGTTATCCGATTCAAACATGGATACCTTGAACAGACTGTTTGAAGAAATAAAGATACTTTTACCTAAATGGGGATTGCAAATTGCTCCTGAAAAGATACAGAAGGGAGATTCTGTTAATTATTTAGGTTATAAAATAGGTTTGCAAAAAATTAAGACACAAAAGGCACAAATTAGGAGAGATCGCCTACGGACTCTTAATGACTTTCAAAGACTGTTAGGAGACATTTCCAGTCTACGACCACCTATTGGGGTAACACCTGATCTAATAATTCATTTGAACAAAACCTTGGAAGGTGATAAAGATTTAAACAGTCCCAGAGAATTAACAGCTGAAGCAGAAAAGGAACTGACAATGATTGAGGAAAAATTACAACAGGCACATGTGGACAGGGTGAATCCAGAGTTTGATTGTATTCTCGTCATATTTCCATCAGAAATTTCTCCTACAGGAATTTTAATGCAGAGAGATGATATTATCTTGGAATGGATCTTTTTACCACATAAGCCAAGTAAGAAACTGAAAACTTATGTGGAAAAAGTCTCTGAGTTAATTATAAAAGGCAAACTGAGACTTCGTCAGCTAGCAGGCATAGATCAAGCAGAAATTATAGTGCCTTTCACTGCTGATGAACTAAAGAAATTATGGGAAGATAATGAACTATGGCAAAGAGCTTGTGCTAATTTTTTGGGAGACATTAATAACAACTATCCAAAAAGCAAGATGCTTAACCTCGTAAAGAGAACTTCTTGGATCCTTCCTTGATTCGTCCGTGATGCTCCAATAACTGGGGCCTGTACATTCTATACTGATGCCAATAAAACAGGGAAGGCAGGTTACAAATCAGAAGACTTGGGTAAGGTGGAACAAAGTCCTTATGATTCTGTCCAGAAGGCAGTATTATATGCCATTCTTATGGTGCTAAGGGATTTTAAAGAGCCTATTTATATAGTTACTGATTCACAATACCCAGAAAGAGTTATTTTACATATTGAAACTGCTGAATTTATACCTGATGATACAGAACTAACCTCATTGTTTATCCAAGTTCAAGATTTGATCAGGAACAGTCTTTGCCCTATGTACATAACACACATCCAATCCCATACGGGTCTGCCAGGTCCTCTAGCTCAAGGTAATGCAGACATTGATCAATTATTGATTGGTAGTATGCCACAAGCCTCTGAATTTCTTAAAAAACATCATGTTAATAGCAAAGGTTTGAAGAAAGAGTTTTCTATTACATGGCAACAAGCTAAGGAGATTGTAAAGAAATGCCCTACTTGCTCTTTCTATAACCAAACGCCACTGCCAGCAGGAGCTAATCCAAAGGGCACCCATAGGAATGAAATCTGGCAGATGAATGTGTTCCACTTTGCAGAATTTGGCAAATTGAAGTATGTTCATCACACCATTGACACTTATTCAGGCTTTCAATGGGAAACTGCTTTAAGTTCAGAAAAAGCTGATTCAGTAATCACTCATTTATTAGAAGTCATGGCTATCATGGGTATACCTACACAAATAAAGACAGATAATGGTCCTGCTTATGTCTCTCGGAAAATGAAACGGTTTATTGACTATTACAATATCAAGCATGTTACAGGTATACCATACAATCCTGCAGGTCAAGCAGTCATAGAAAGACCAAATCGAACTATAAAGGATATGTTGAATAAACAGAAAGGGGTGGAAAACACCCCCAGAAATAGGTTACATAATGCTTTGTTAACCTTGAATTTTCTTAATGCTAATGAGAAGGGAACAATGGCTGCAGAAAGACATTGGATAATGGAAAAGTCTACTGAACTAAATCAACCAGTTTATTTCAAGGATGTGCTGACCTCACAATGGAAGCCAGGAGATGTGCGGCGTTGGGGAAGGGGTTTTGCTCTTATCTCCACAGGTGAGGAAAAATTGTGGATACCGTCAAAATTAATAAAGGTTCGGTATGAAGAAGAGAAGCCATTTGGAAAAGATAAATAACAATTCATTCACAAGGATGGCGAGCATTCTGATGGTAAGGAATACAGATAGGTTGGGGGGCAGGGTTCTTTTCTTATCTCCACAGGAAAATACTGATCTTCAAAGAATTCAAGGGACCCTGAATACTTAATTACTGATGGATGGAAAATAGTTACGACCCATTGAGGATCAACAGTAAAATTCTATACATTCTGTAAGTATTGATATATATATATATATATACATATATATATATATATGTTTTATTGAACACTTCTTTATAAATGTGTAGAGCTGGTTTTGGAGTTGGACTATGGCTCAGTCCCTCTTCAGTTCCAAGCCTGTTGATAAGAGATATTTCAGAGTTTCTGTCTCAGATCAGGAGCCATGAAATTGGACAGAATAAGGATAATTATACACTTGATTAACTTTCTTTGCTTTTCCTCATATCTGTGTCTTTCTTTATATGTCAGTATATGTCCTTGTTGTTAATGTCTAAATTTCCCATAACAAGCAACAAATTTTCCTACAGTAATCTTTGAAGTTTCCAGGATGAAGATGGGGCCCCACAACATCAACTCAACCTGGTTTTTATGATGTCATGAATATTTTTTCTTTTTTACTCGCTAATATTAGACCTGTTTTTTGGTACCAACTGCACGAGACAATTTCGAATGGTGCACATTTTTGACAACACTTTGGCCAGACATTCTCAAAGCGCTCAGGGACTAGTTATAATTTTCTTAGGTCAAAGGTTAATTTGGGAATTTTACCATCATTTGCTTTCACAGGAGCCCTTAAGGAGAACGTCGCCCCCATGTCAGCTTGAAGCAATCTTAGAGGACGACGTCCCCTCTCCCAACAGAGTTTGCCCTCAGGGTTAGGGACATCTTTTAGTGGTTGGTTTGGGGTTGAGGGGATGGGGAGATGTTTTATGGAATTAGGGATATATTCAAAAAAAATAAAGGGGGATTAACTGGTTAGATGGGATCATTGGTATTTGTGAGTTACTGTTTTTAGAAAATTGTATTGGTACTGTTTCCTGTATATTGATATATGGAATATTGAATGTGAGTGTTCCTACCTCTATTTTTGTATAAGAGTATGCTTATAACTTTGTCTATATTGTATTGATATATCTACCATATCACAATGTACATGTCTACCTCTGATACTATTTACATTTGTTATGTAATGACATTGTTTACAGGTGAAGATCATTGTCTTCATATATTGCACAGTTGTTTATTCTCTTAGTCTTCAAGCTAGATAGGTATTGAGAATTATATGTTTGTTATGTTTATTTTTAGGTTAATCAGGTCTTTTAGATACATAGAGATTATATTTAGTATAGATAGTATAATCTTCAGCCTCTTTAAAGAGCTGTAGATAATGGCCTTTAATCTAACCTAGAATTCTGTGCCAATGAGACACAATTACTCCTGGCAATGCCACTCTACTCCCGAGAGAACGTTGAGCACCAAAGACACTCCACTGGGAGCTTGTCTTCTTGGCAGAACTGGCCTTTGGGTTAAGAAAAGTCCATACCTCAACTACTGACAAAGATATGAAACAGGACTGTCTTATCTTGCCAAGACAGGGTAGGATAATTCTAAAAAGTTCCTTGCATTTGATAATGGTATGTCAGTTATGTTAGGCCTTAGCCAAAGTTGGTTGACTAAACATTGCGAACGAGAATTTGGGTGATTGCCCAGGTAGTCAGTTGTCTCTGTCATTTGTTGCACATTTTGGATATCTCTCATTTGTTAAGTACATTATTTAGACTCCTTGAGATAGGATGTCTAGCAAAACTTTTGTTCTCTATAGTGTTTGTTATATTTATTATTTGTTATTATTGTTTATAGTTGTAGTTGGTTTAGTTCTGTCTTATTTAGACAAAAGGGGGAGATGTAGGGTTAGGCCAGCCTCTAAGGGGGCGGACTCACCTCTGGCAAATGTTTACTGATAAATCGGGCGTGCGAAGGCCGCTCGCCCCTTCCTGTTTCCTGTGCTCCACGGGAACCTCGGTTTTGTGAGTCTGATTTTTTCATTAAAGTTGTATATACCTATCACAATTTATCTGCATTAATCTAAGCTGCCACACCTCACTCCACTTTTTTCCCTACCTTTTGGAATGGTAATATATATCCTGTGCCATTGTGTGATGGGAGTATGCGAGCTGATTTTCATTTTTATTTTACAAGGGATTACAGTTAAGGGATTGTAAGAATTTTAGAAGAGACATTGAAATTTGGATTTTTAAACAAGTTTGAAACAATTACAGACTATGGAGATTTTTGAAGTTAGACTTAATGCATTTTCTTCATTATGATATGGCCACAAGTTTATGGGAGCCAGGGAGCAGAATGTGGTGGTTCAAATAGAAGTAGCTCACATAGACTCATTGTTTCAGTGCTTGGCCAATTGAGACTGGAACTCTTAGTATGTACAGCCTTGTTGGTGTAGGTTTGGCCTTGTTGAAGGCGGTGCGTTTCTATGGGGATAGACTTTGAATTGTCATATATACCCAAATTATGACCAGTGTGTCAGGCACAGTTTCTTTCTGCTACATGGAGATCAAGATGTAGAATTCATAGCTCCTCCAAAACCATGTCTGCTTATATGTCCACAAGTATAATGGACTAAACCTTCCAAACTGTAAGTCAGCCCCAATTAAATGCTTTCCATTATAAGAGTTACTGCAGTCATGGTGTCTCTTCACAGCAATAAAAACCGTAACTAAGACAGTGGCTATTGGAGACCTTGCCCCATTTATGATGCTTTTAATATCTTCTGGTCCTCTGACCTCTTTTCATCTGAAGACTCAGAAAAGTATGTAGGCTTAACAGAACCAAAAGGCCACTTTGCAATGACTTCATAAGGCATCTCCATTTGGAAAAGAGAAGTACATTATCTCAGCAAAAGGGTAATTATTTCTCATATCTCTTCAGCATGATTTAAGTTGTCTCTGACTTTCTGAGAGGTGGCCCCATAGATGATTGATCAGCTCAATTGTTTTATGTCTTAAGGCAGGAAAAAATGGATGCTTCCACCCAGAGACAGAGTGAAGTTCACCAGAAGGAAATGGGTTTCTTTTAATGGGCCTATAATGGTATGGCATCAGCTGCCTCAATGTTGGTTATGGAGAGTATTGACAATTCTATAGGAGTGTATTCTAAAGCCTTTGAATTTCTTTCATGAATTCTATTTCCCACATAAATTTGAACAATATTATAGTTTTCCTTATTATTAAATTGTGTAATTTTCTGCTTTATATAGAAAAGTAACCAGAATCACATCCTTGAGAACTGTCAACTAAAACAAACATCTGTCTTGCTGATGTAACTCTATATTTTATTAGACACTTAAAGTACTCATTTTTTTCTTTTATTCTTATCAGCTTTTACTTTTATTGCTGAGGCTAGTTACTGACATGGGAATAGAAAATTCTGTTCTTTCCATAGTCCAATACCTCCAAGCCATTAATCTATATTGCTATCAAGCATGTATTCTTTTCAATTAGTTAAGGCCTATTCAAAACCATACTTTTTTAATTCATATTAAAGTCATTCTGAAAGCACATGTATAACTATACTGATAGGAAAGAAGACAGTTTAAAGAGATACCTGTGATATCAGACTACTGTAACAATGGACCTGAAAAAATTAAAATTTGCACAGGAATACAGTGCTTATGGAAGAGAAAGGCTGAAGCCTTGGTGACAGCTAGAGAGGAAGCTAAATAAATAGAGATTTATATAATTTTTATAACTCTTACGCCACTCTAAAGAAATGACTGGAACCTATGAAGGGTAAGTGATTGGTTCGACTTCACTTGTCATCTAGTGAAGTCATAGATTGAAGTCCAGATTCTTGTGTCCAGTCACAATTGTACCAGAGATTCATAGTTAGTAATAGAATTATATACAACCCATTAAGAAATACAAGGCCACTCCTGGTATCTTAGTCAGTGTTTTATTGATGTTGAGAAACACTATTGCCATTACAACTCTAAATTTTGGGCTTACTTACAGTTTTAGAAGTTTAGTCCATTGTCATCATGGCAGAGTCCATGGTGGCATGAAGGTAGAAATGGTGCTGATACCTCTTCATCCTGATCAATAGGCAGCAGGAAGAGAGAGCTACTGGGCCTCATTTGAGCTTCTGAAACATCAAAGTCTCTACTTAGTAACACACTTCCTCCAGCAAGGCCACACTTAGCCCAACAAGGCCATACCTAATGCTTGTCAAGTAGTACTACTCCCTAATTTCAAAGCATTCAAATATTTGAGCTTGTGGAATCCATTTCTATTCAAACCACCACACCTAAGAATAGGAGCTGCCCCTGAACTGGGAAAGGCATACTTGCCAGGCCTCCTTAGCCTTATTTCCCATGGAAAGGTGAGTGCCCTATGTGCTCGTTCTGCAGCCCCATGACACAGGAGTCAAGTCAAAGCAGAAACTCAGTTTGTTTTTTATTTATTTATTTATTAAAGATTTCTGCCTCCTCCCCACCACCGCCTCCCATTTCTTTCCCCCTCCCCCAATCAAATCCCCCTCCCTCATCAGCCCGAAAAGCAATCAGGGTTCCCTGTCCTGTGGTAAGTCCAAGGACCACCCACTTCCATCCAGGTCTAGTAAGGTGAGCATCCAAACTGCCTAGGCTCCCACAAAGCCAGTACGTGCAGTAGGATCAAAACCCAGTGCCATTGTTCTTGAGTTCTCAGTAGTCCTCATTGTCTGCTACGTTCAGCAAGTCTGGTTTCATTCCATGATTTTTCAGACTCAGGCCAGCTGGAACTCAGGAACTCAGTTTATTACTGTGAGTATCAGCTTATATAGGTTAAGTGACATTGAGTGATGTGGGGGTACCTCCAGCCAATAAGAGACAACCAAGCCTTCCCTATGGCTGGTGGGGGCATATATATAGATTTTGCTGTTTCATCCTCACTCAGTAGCTTTGAGACTATCCTTCATACTCGATTCAGGCTTTTCTCTGTCCTACAGGCCTCATGGTACAGGCCCTGAGATAATTTTGGCCTAAGACATACTCTGAAAGCATGGGTCACCAGTCTCACAAGCAGTATACATCATCTACATAGTGTCTGTCATCTCTAGTATTTGTGTCTTAGGGTCTTGTCCACAGTGTGTTTTGTGTAACAGAGTTGGGGAAGGGATTCTAGATTTCCTGCCCACTAAGTTCTCCCATGTTAATCTTGATACTTCCTTACCTTCCTGCCACAGCTACACATATTTCCTTCTTATACTCCTTGGTGTGGAGACATTGAGGGAGCATTCTTATTTGGCACATTGGGAAAAAATGGGCAAACCTCGTTTGTTAGGGCTTCCAGGGTTGAGTGTCTTCCTATCAAAACCCTGGTGACTTATATACATGGGAGTAAAGGTAAGAATTTCTTTTCAGTTAAGTCTTCTAAACATTGATTACACAAAACAGGCTGGAGACAGCCCAGGGCTTGGGTGCTTACTTCTCTTGCTGAGGACTGGAGTTGGTTCCCAGCACTCTAATAGATGGTAACTATGAAATATATTATGTTATGAAATATATTATGAAATATATTAAGTCTTCTGGAGTCATGGTTTGAAGTGGGGAGAAAGTGTTCGTGTTCCCAGATTTAGGGTCACAGCCTATAACCCAGCAAGCCAGGTTCTTCCACCCATTCTTCATAAACCCAGTAAATGAGCTAAAGTAAGAAACATCAGCAGAAAAGATTTATTCATTGTGGCCGGTTGGTAAGAGAGACAAAGAGATCCAGTGTCCAATGATTCCTAAGGCCACCTTGGTAATCCTAGGGTGAATGAAGAATCCAAATAGACAGGGAAATATGCCTACTAAGCAATCCTTCCAAATATGGTCTTGTCTGCTTTTTCATGTTAGATAAACAGTACATCTTTCCCAAGGAAACAAAGCCTTTCTTTGCCTAGAGTACCCGACCTGATACCTCCAGCACATCAGCCTTTCCTTCTCCCAGCAGGAGACTCCAAAAGAAAACTCCAGTTCCCTAAGTTTTACTAAATCTTAGGACCTTATTTTTCTCTCTCCTAAGAAGTCTAATAAATCCATTGGCAGCCTAGGTAGACTTTAGTCTAATAGTACTTCCTCTTGTCTTTGGGACTGTAGGAGGAGTGGGTTGAATTGTTCAAGCCCCCCAGAGGGAAGGAATTTTAGTAACAGGGACATGCGTGCCTCATTAGAATATCCTCATCCCTCCCTAGAATACTGGCTACATTAGTATCAATAAAGTACAGTTGCTCTTGGTAAGCAATATGTGTACATTTGATTATACCGTTCATCCATTCTACTCTCATGCCACTTGCATGTCTTCCAAGAGGACAATACCCCATTAACCCAGCCTGAAATTAAACTTGCAGCATAGCCCAGGCTAGCACAGAATTTATGATGATCCTGCCTCTACCTCTCAAGTACTGGGAACCCAGGACAGTGTCTCCATTCTCACCTACAAGGATGCATTCTTTTTAAAGACTTTGTTCCTTCTCCTAGATTAAAACGCACATCAATAGTCTGCTATATTACAGGCTTCCATGTATATAGACTCTTATACAATTACGTTTACAAAAACTAGTGACATAAAACATTGCCCTGTCTGCATCACTTCAAAGTCTTAGCAAAAATCTTTGAAAGAGGCCAGTTGTTTTTGTTTTTGTTGTTGTTGTTATTTAAATTCTGGACCCACCAGCCATGTTGATTTTGGAGAAGTGTTAAAACTGCTTTGGCATCTGTGTTGTCATTTTAAAACTGGGAATGGGAAAGAATGGTACTTCAAGGTCTCTCTGTGGGTTAATTACAATGCAAGATTGTGCTAAGTGGCCATTAAGTGCTATGAACATGCATCTAAAAACATCTCAGTGTAAGTATGAAACAGCTTTCCAAAGAAGTTGGATCCTCTCAAAACTTATAGTAACTGTCAGTGGCAAAGCTGAGCTGTCAAAACAAAGACCACATGCTTGCAGATTCCCAGAGCAGCACTTCCCTGGGTGTTGTACTGCTTTTTTGCAGTGTGCACGACTCCTAAGAAAGACCTATGCCAATGGTTAGTGTTAGCTGTCAACTTAACAGAACCTAGGATCACCTGAGAAATGGGTCTCTGAGACTGGTTTTATCCCAGGCTTTTTCAGACCCAGGCCAGCTGGCCTTGGTGAGTTCCCTATAGAATATCCCCATTGTCTCAGTGTGTGGTTGCACCCCTCGCGGTCCTGAGTTCCTTGCTCCTGCTCTCTCTCCATCTGCTCCTGATTTGGACCTTGAGATTTCAGTCCGGTGCTCCATTGTGGGTCTCTGTCTCTGTCTCCTTTCATCGCCTGATGAAGGTTAATATTCAGGAGGATGCTTATATGTTTTTCTTTGGGTTCTCCCTTCTTATTTAGCTTCTCTTAGTCTCGCTGAACATAGCGGACAATTAGGACTACTGAGAACTCAAGAACAATGGCAATGGGTTTTTGATCCTACTGCACATATTGGCTTTGTGGGAGCCTAGGCAGTTTGGATGCTCACCTTACTAGACCTGGATGGAGGTGGATGGTCCTTGGACTTCCCACAGGGCAGGGAACCCTGATTGCTCTTTGGGCTGACGAGGGAGGGGGATTTGATTGGGGGAGGGGGAGGGAAATGGGAGGCGGCGGTGGGGATGAGACAGAAATCTTTAATAAATAAATAAATAAATAAATAAATAAATAAATAAATAAATAAATAAATAAATAAAATACTATTCAACCATGAATTATTAAAAAAAAGAAAAAAAAAGAAATGGGTCTCTGAGCATTTCGGTGAGAATTAGCATCATTGCATTAAATGAGGATATAAGACCCAACTAACTTGGTGACACCATTCCCTGGCTAAGCATCAGTCTGCCTTGGTCACATTCTTGCTTCCTGACTGCATGAGATGTGACTGGCTATTTCAAGTTTCTGCCGTGTGACTTCCCTACCAAGATGGTCTGTACTTTCAGTTGTGATCCTTGGAATAAACCCTTCCTCCTTTATGTTGATTTTGCCCCAACAACAATATACATCTAAAAACAAAACAAACTAGGACACCTGCACTTGGAAAACATTTAAAGTGTCATGAAACCAGAAGGTATAGATCTAAAATCCACAAACACTTCTCCATTTCCATCATGTTGCTCAGCACTTGGGTCACTTCATTTAGAAAAGTAGACTCACAGAGAGTAGAGAAATTGTTCCTTGTGTAAAGGTTCCTACCTTCCAACCCCTATCACCTACTCTGTTCTAGTAACTAAATGGCAGATAACAGAAGAATGGCAGCCCTCCATACCAGACAGCTGAGCTTTCAGACCAGATCAATCCCCCATGCTTCCCATCTTGTCCCTGTCTGCTATGGCCACAGCCCACATATCAGAATCTTGACTTCTATAACACCCAACCCACATTTTCTGATTTCAATCTGTCATATTGCCTTTCTCTCTAGCTTCATCAATTTTTCTGCAAATCACGTTCTTTGTATATGTCTGTTCCCTACATCTGCCTTCTTAAAGTCACTTCCAATTTTGATAGGGAACAAATATGTCCCCTCTTCCCCCAAAGCCACCTACCTAGCTTAACTCAGAGAAAAACATTGACTAAGAACAATCACACAATTACTGGAAAGAAATGTCCTTTGTAGCCAGTTTATCTGAAAATGGCCATAGCTCCAGCATCCAAAGGCAAGGTTCGTCTATTACTGTCATCAAAAGCCCATTACTTTAAGGAGGGCCATACGCATTTTTGAATGATGGTGCCAAGGTGTTTGTGTGAAGTTGCATTGGTAAATAGTGAGTGCTCTACGCTGGACCCGTCACGCAAGAGGCATTAAAATATGAGGCAATCAGGCATTGAACCTAATATTTACTCTTTGAATCACTTAGCTATAATTTATCATCTCCCTGGGTTTCCTGAATTTCCATTGACAGAGCATATATCATGAAAACCTCCAGTGCAGGCGAAGGTCACAACACCTGCTAAGCTCCATGGTGATGATATTAGAATCTGAAGATACATGCATTTTCTGAAATATTCCATTCCCTTATGAAGTAGGGGCAGAGCAAGGTTTCATCCCAAACAATATTAGACAAATCCTTTTCCTATGCGTTTAAATCTCATAGAGCCTGTCACTGCCTTTTGAGTTCATTTTGCATAATACTCTTTTATTTGTAAGAACCCGATTTCTTTCCCTACTGCCTCTCATCTCTCTCATCTATTGATTATAAGAATAAGTGACTTAAATATATATCTTGAAAATATCATCAATGTTCCTTTCTTAAAATCTTTGATCATATATTCAGGAAATTGTAAGTCAGGCCAAAGGGACTGCTTTCCTGGCCTTATCACCCAGAGGGCAGAAGTAGAGGTTAAGATGTGCAAGTCAGTAGGTGTTCTTTGGAAAAGAAATGGTATGGGCAGTTCTAGTTGAATTTAACCTCTACTATTTTGTAACTGTAGGGTATTGGCAAACTATTAAACCCACCACATTGTCAATTGTTAATCTGCATATTGCAGTTTATTAAAAACAAAAAGTGAATTCCGTAAAGTAATGAAAATACCTAATGTACATAGTATTATCTAATACATATTAAGCTTATTTCCCATTTGATAGTATATTTATGCAAAGCAGAGATTGCTATCATTAATTGTTTAAGTGTTTCAATAGATGTTCATAATAAATGTCACTGTGTTCAGAGCAGGGAGTGCTTTTGAAATTTATTCTGTATTTCCTTGTGGGACTTCTGTAAGCAACACATTGGCACTTTTGAATTAACTATTCTATTTATTTACTTATTTTTGTTGGTGATTGTGTCATATACCTATATATGTGTATATTGGTGTGTATACCATGTGCTCATGTGCAGAGGCCAGAGGTGAATCTTATATGTTCTGCTCTATTCCCCTCACCTTATTCACTTGAGGTAGGATCTTCTGCTGTAACTGGAGCTAGGCTGGTGATCAGCAAATCTTAGCGATCCTCCTGTACTTCCCACTGGGGTTACAGGCTCATAAAGCTACACGTGGCATGTTTTGTGGGTGCTGAGGATTTGAACTGAGGTTCACAGCCTTCTTAAACAAGAGCTGAGCCATCCATCTCCCTTTCATCTTAGTGTACTTATAATTGAGAATGAAGTTGATAGTACCTCTGTGACAGTTGACGGTAATGCAGAATGAGTTCATGCATGAGGAAAGACACCCTGTGTCCAGCACATGGGGGAACTAGGGTTTTATGTAATATAGTTTGGTTTTGTGAGCACATGTGTACAGCTGCTTCATACTCCCCATACCTTTGTGTATATGGGGAAGTCAGTAATCGCCACCAGCTGTCTCCCTCATCTTATTTTTTCTCTTTCTCTTTTCCTTTCTTTCTTTCTTTCTTTCTTTCTTTCTTTCTTTCTTTTTCTTTTGAGAGAAAGAACTTCTCACAGCACCTGGAGATTTTCAACTTAGCTATACTGGAGAATTCCAGGGATCTTAATATCTCTAACTCCCCAGTGCTGGAATGGAGACATGTGTTTCCATGCCTCCTTTTACATGAGTTCAGGGACATGAATTCAGGTCCTAATTCATGCATGGGAGGTACTTTAATAATGGAGCTAGTTCCTTGGCCTACTGGACTTGTTTTTGTGTTTTTTTTTTTGTTGTTTTTATTTTGTTGGTTTTTCTGCTTCTTTGTTTGTTTCAGTTTTTGATTTTTGTTTTGTTGTTGCTCTTGCTAAGTCAAAGATTTTCCCCCAAATTGTCCACATTTAGAAATATTCATTACAATAAAAATAAAAGTATAATATGTTTTTAGATGCAGACTAATGGAGAAAATGTCAAATTCAGTAAATCTTGTCTCTTTGACTAGAAATGAAAGCACAATATCAAGATATTGAAGAGCTAGTCCCTCAGGAGGCTTTTGTATATCTGCAGCTCCAGAATATAATGACCATCTTGCATTTTAAATGTATAATTCCCTACAAACAAGCTACCTTAAGTGGGTCAAGATGCTTGTTGCCAAATAGGAAGACCTGAGTCAATCCCTGGGTCCCACATGAGAGGAGGAAGTACCACCGCCCACAAGTTGTTCTCTAAGCTCCACACGTGCGCCATGGCATGCACATGCCGCCCTCCCCACAAAATAAATAAAAGTACTGAATTATGTAACTGACAATGACTACAAATGGAAGGAAACATCTTTTTCTTTTTGGAGTCATTAGCCAAATTAAATTATTTTTTTCTTTGTTTTTTTAAAATGTATTCTTCTTTCATACAATGCCTCCCAACTTCGATTTACCCTCCCTCCACTCTGCCCAGCTTCTCCACATTTACAAATCCATTTCTTTTCCATTTCGCTTCTATAAAGAGCAGAGCTCTCAGTGATAGCAACCAAAAACAGCATAACAAGTTAAAATGAGACTGGCACAAACCCTCAGATCAAGGTAGGACAATGTAACCAAATAGGGTGACAAAGGTCCCAAAATCACTGTGCCTGAAAACACAGCAAAAATAATAAATATATTCAATTGGCTCCATATTTGACCTAATAGAAAGATATTACTATTGATGATGATGATGATAATAATAATTCTTTGAGATAAGGTCTCACTGTGTTACCCAAGTTGGCTTGGAACATAAACTTACCTGTTTGTACCTGATACCTAAGTGCTGGGATTAAAGCCTTCTAGTAGCACATCCAGCATATAAAGATCTTTTAGTTTGAAGTTGAGAAACTCGTGGACAGATCTCTGAGTCAGTGCCATGTCTTTGTGAATGTGCAGCCGAAACCCTTTGCTCCAAGGTCAAAAATGTATTCTTGATGCATTTGAAGTATTAGCATATGTTATATGAAGAAATAGTGAAAAAAATTGAGTCTCTACTGCAGGATTACAGTGCTTTTGGTAAAATGGGCTTAGATCTAAAGCTAACTGTTGGGGCAGGAGGGTGATTCAGTGAAGAAAACACTAGCTAGGATAGCTTAAGGACTTGGATTCACATTCCCAGAATCCACATAAACTGGGATGTGGTCACATATTCTATCTGTAACTGGCGCTACTGTGGTGAGATCAGGAAGTACTAGGAGGCTCTCTTCTCCTTTAGTCTGGCAGTCAGCAAGAAAAGCCTGTCTCAAGGAGCTGTGTGGGTGCGGAGTGGGAGCTCACACCAGAGACTGTCTCAGGTCTTCATATGTTGTTGTGGTGTACACACACACAGAAACACACACACACACAGATCTCATTTTAACATTATCCTAAAGGAAATGTTCTCAATGAGTATTTAACTCAATGATCAAGTGATTAGCTAGTATGCCCACAGCTCCGGGTTCCTTGTGTAGCATACTGGTGTGGGGGTGGGGCAAACAACAAAAAACCTCCTAAACCTGCTGCTGATGACAGTTTGTTGTTTCTTTCACACACACAGACACAAAACATACACAAAAACTCATTCTTGATTGCATCTCTGCCCTCCCCAGCCTCACTCTTGGTATGCCTGCTCTCAGCACTTCTCACTTGGTTTCCTTCATGTACTTGTATTTCCTTTACAAGGATAATTGAATGATGTATTCTTTAGGTACTTCATACTTTAGACATTGCTACATTCACCACCAGTTGCTTGGTACCACTTCTCCTGCCTACTGTTACTGTTGTTCTTTCCTTATGTTCCCTTACATCCCTCCTTCCTTCTTTTCTTCCCCCCTCCCATTCCTACCTTTGCCCTTCCCTTCCTCTCTTTTGGTTTTGGTAGAACTTAGCAAAGTTGGGTTTACACTCTAGTTATTTTTTTTTAAATGTCTTAGAGTTCAACCTGATCAATGAGTAGAGCTTTTTGTCTGTGGGCGTCACTGCTGAATGCTCAGGCCCAGAAGAGTTACTTGTTGCTCAGTAGATGTTTGATAAATTATTTCTGACTTAATACTTTAAGAAAAATAGAAAATAAAGTCATCAGTAGAGCATTCCTATCACAGAATTTACAATTTTAACAAAAAATAAAGAATAATGTTCTCCATGTGGTGGTAAAAGCCTGAATCTCATCAATGGGACATTAAACAGGATTGTGCATTCAAAAGCAGCTTAAGCAACATGGCCAGATGTTGTCTCAGCAGCCAGACAAGGTTGGGGAGAAGGTTCAGTGGATAAGAGAGCTTTCTGCAAAGCAAAGGGGTCTGGTTTTGATTACTTAATACCCCCACAAAAAATAAACGGAAAGCTAAGTGTGGCCATGTGTTTTTATATTCATCACTGTGGTGGGAATAGAAAACGGGATGGATGACAGAGGACTATTGGCTGTCAGCACAGCTTCAGATTCTGTAAATGGATGTTTCTCTCCCTCCTGCCAGTTTCTGAATAAACACTCAGAGGCTTAATACTGATTACAAATTGTTTGGTCCATTAGCTCAGGATTATTATTAACTAATTCTTAAATCTTAAATTAATCTATTTCTATTAATTTATGTATTTCCACATGGCCGTGGCATTACCTCACATTTTGCATCTCTGGCAGCTGCTGGCATCTTTCTGACTCTGTCTTCTTTTTCCTTTTATCTGTGTTTGGATTTCCTGCTTGGCCTTGTTCTGTCCGACTATTGACCAAATCAACTTCTTTGTTAACCAATGATAATGAAACATATTCACAACATACAAAAGGGCATCCCACATCAAGATTTTCTGAGGCACTTTGACTGAAAGGAATATGTCAGAAAGTGATAGAACAGACCATGATATAGCTTCCTCTCATCTAATACACATGCACAGACATGTGTATTATTTTTTGTATGTATTATTATTATTTTTATTATTATTATTATTTTGTATGTGTATTATTATTTTGCATGTATATGTGTATATACATACAAAAGAGTCAAATACACTGTCCAGCAAAACTTTCAAATGGCGCAGAAAATACAAAGAGGTTATTATGAGCAAATGGTTATCAGAAATAAGATAAGAAGGTCTAAAGCAGGCAGTGCTCAGAGAACACAGCCTTTTAGCTTCTTTGTACACAGTGTGGCTGCCTGTTATGGCTTTTTCCCAGAGATCAAATCACCGAGAAGAGAATCTTGAGAAGCTGTTCATTAAGTACAGGACTCAGGATTGAATGTTCGTGTGTGGTTGTGGACATTCCTATGCCTTGTAGAACTAGGGGGTCAGCAGGTGCCATGCTACCTCCACTTGAGTAGACAATCATTAGAGTGTTGTTTGACAAAACAGAATAGCTAACAAGGTCACAATTTTTATTTAATTATCAGTGTAAAAGGAATTAAAATCATTGGGGGATGCTAAATAATAACTAAAGAATTCATATCTTCAAAAGCTACAGAGAACCTGGCATGGGCTTTGCAAATCATCAAGATTCAGATTTGTTTATGCTCCCAAATTATGATTCTGAAGAATATAAATATAACTTATAACAGACATATGTGATGCATGAGATTTCAAAGATTAATCAAAAATATTTTCTTGGATGTGATAGAGACAAAACTAAGATATTTCAGAAAGTAAAATATTTCAAAAGGAAAATCCATACTTTTAATTAAATATGTATGTTGTTTATTATGACTGAGGGAATATGTCATGATCTTCAAGTAAAGGTCAGAGGCTAACCTCTGGGAACATTATCTCTCCTTCTACCATGTGGGTATTGAGTTCGGGGCAGCAGAATTCCTTCAGGCTTAGAGAAAGACCTTTTTACAAAGCTGCTTTATAGGCCTTGGTTCATTGTACTTTAACATTGAATACTTATGTAAAAAGCAACACTTTCTCTCTGTAAGCAACTTGCACAGTTCATGTTGATTATGCTGGGACTCTTACTTCTTAACTGGATGGAGACTGGAAACACATTCTAGATAAGAAATTCCTTCCCTAACCATTTCTCCATGATCGCCCTGTCTTTCTTTCCTACTTCATGTTTTCGGTATTCAGATGCCCACATTTGAGGTCATTTGGCTGAGAGGCAGAGCCACGGATTATGACTGAACTGCCTTCTTCCAGAAGTGAAGCAATCTTACCTCTCCAGGAGGCAATGCTTCTCTACTGCAGCATCCTTAGGTTGAAGCAAAGCTTGGGAATGGACTTTTCTCTCCATGTGCCATCTTCCAGACTGGTCTCCCACGAAGCTGAACCTTTGAGTTAGCTGCCTTCATTTGCCATTGCATCTATTCTTTAGGTATTTGGGGGTCCACAAACTTCATGTGTTTATTTCAATTCCAGAGCTGAGGCTGTTTCATGTCTTAGAAATCACAGAGATGACTTCAAGGCTTTAATTTAAAGTATAAAATTAGGCCTTAAAATATATGAATAGTTTCTGAGCCAGAATCAATGGACCATCCCCTCTCTCACCTTGTGTTTCACACAATTCTTGTTCACAAAATACCATTAAAGACTTCCAGATGTTCTTTAGGTGATCAGATGAATGAGCAGATCATTAAAAAGTGATCAGTGTCTGTGAAATCAGCAGGTAATACTGCACTCAACAGAGGACCCTCTGGAGTAAGGCAGTGGCAGGCAATCCTGTCTGCTTTGTAACTTAGGCTATGTACAAATTTATCAAATTTTATAAAATAGCATATAAAAATAATAATCCACTAAAATTTTGACCACTTCAAGTTCTTCAAACAATGTGGTGCAGAGGCTGTGGGAAAACAAAGATCCAAAGAAATCTTCCAGTTCTTAACAATATTCCAGAAACCTAAGAGATGAACCCCTCCACAGGATTGGCTTCCAACTCTCTCTCTCTCTCTCTCTCTCTCTCTCTCTCTCTCTCTCTCTCAGCTATCATATATAATTACACCTCATCTTCCTCCTGCCCGGGGACTGCCAGTGGCCAAGGACATCACTTGAAATAAACATCATTTTTACAAGATCATTGTTATTAATATAAATGTAATTGGAAATGTATTGCAAATAGGGGTCTGCCACATTGTGTGACAGTTTCTTAGACCCAGAGAATTTCTGATACCCGTAGGACATTGGCGGTAGTAAACCACAATGTGATCATACAGAATAGGAAAGCAGAATGGTTGGGAGTCCTCTGTGACCTTGAATATGCCACCAGTATCTCATTTTGGGGTTGATGGGACACCTTTCTAACACAACACAAAGTGCATAGCACATGACTAGGTAGGTCATCAGTACTCCTAAGATATTGAAAGCACTAACATTGGTAAAGATGAATTAAAGGAAACAGCTGCCCAATTGGTATCCCAGTGCCAAATATGGTTGTTATCAATTCCTGGAGATATTTTTAATTCAATTCCTTTGTCTCTGTCTAGTCTTATTTCACAATACATTATATAGACAAATATTTAGTTGATTTCCATTGTTGAAGAAATGCCTTCCACCACAAAAATCATTTATCAGGCTGACATATTATGTTATCTGCACATAGGCTCACTATTCTTTTTCTGTATTTCTTCTCAAGGACACCTTCTCCAGAACAGTTCTATTGGATTCATCAAAAGAAAAATATTCTGGATTCTCAGTATTTAATGTACCATTAAATAAACTCAGCAAGATGATGAGCTTTCTGAATAGAAAAGCTGCATCTATCACTGCCTTCTAGAACACCATGCTTTAAAAGAATGGACATTTTACTTACTATTTATTATTAAGTAAACAGCCCAGTTTAATCTCCAGACATCAATTCTGACTTGTCAATGTTTTCCTGTAAAGAAAGGAAGAAAGGAAGGAAGGAAGGAAGGAAGGAAGGAAGGAAGGAAGGAGGGAGGGAGGGAGGGAGGGAGGGAGGGAGGGAGGGAGGGAAGGAAGGAAGGAAGGAAGGAAGAAAATTAGGAAAATTAAGATAAATAAGCAAAGAACTTAAAATAGGACATTTTTTCTCAGCATCAAAACTTATATTTCTTTCTTCCTTGTTTTTACTTTTCAGTGTTAGCCTGACTATGACCATGTCACATGGGTCATGTTATCCAAGCCTCACTCATGAAAAAAACTGCCTGTGCTGATATCAGAAGCATAGCTCCTTAGGAGGTACAGAGGCTTTCTTGTCTCTTGTCTCGGGGTTACAGAGCTTGAGGAGCTACGGTGCTAGGCAATTCAACAGTTGCCACAGTCACGTCAAGTTAGTGGTTTCTGGAATTTTTTTTTCATAAACTCTCAGGGTCATTTTAAACATAATATCAGGTGAGTTTAGAAAGGAGTGAACCTGAGAGAAGAGAAAGAAAAGACTGAAATCTTGTATAGCAAGAGAGGTTCTCCAAAATGGAGTTCCATTGACACTAGTCTAGAGGCTGTTTCTAGGACTTATGGGAGGGAATTTGGCAAGATTTGGGGAGTGTCAGTCTAATCCAGGTGTCTCAGATATATGCTGTCTAAGTGATCCTCAGTTTCAGTCACATGTAAGATGAGCACATGGAGTGTTCATTTCTATGTTATCAATATAATCAATATATCAAGAAGCCAGAGCTCCCTTCTGGCATACCTGTCCTCACGCCTAAACAGAATCAAGAATATATTGGAATTACTGTTCAGAAATAAGAACATTTATAAGGGTCTGCTCTAAACTGTCTACTCAGATTTCATCTCCTTACCAGTGTCCTTACCAGTGTCAAGTAGCCTAAGCCACAAGTCACTTATGCTCTACCCTCCTACCTTGGTCATTTAGCATGTCACATATTAAGGGAGGGTACTTCCTCAGAATACAAGGCTTCGTCCCGTAGAATCCTTCCTTGCTTTATCTGTCAAGACTGAAGCTTTTCCCACTTCTCCCAGTCCTGCTTGTTGCATGGTGATAAAGCTGAGGAATGATTCAAGCAAGGTACTGTAACCCTCTATGGAACTCATGTCTCCTCCATCATCACCAGATCCTAACAGTGTGAATGTGTGTTTTCATTTTTCTCTAGCACGTGCATGAGTTCAGTTACTATGTTGATATGATAAAAGAATACTATGTTTTAAGAGAACTGGCTAAAGTATTTTTCAAGCTAATGTACCATTTTGAAAGACCAACCACAAACTATTGTTGTCTCTACTTCTCATTGGTTGTATGTATGCTGGTTCGTGGGTTATTATATTGACATGCAATTATATAGCACAATGGCTTTAACTTACAATAGTATAATGACCGATTTTGATAGACAATATTTGTAACTATTTTTATGTGTAATTCCTGACATTTATTTCTTTCTGTGAAGTGTTCAAGCATTTGGTGCTTTCAATGGATTTTTAGCTTTTTAGAAAAGTTTACAGAAAGTAAAATTAATGTTGCTTTTGACATATAGTTATAGGAATTTGCTTTTGGTATACAATTCTAGAACACCATTATCAATATGCAACTGATTCCCAGATGTCTCTTACTATGCTTTCCCACCAGCAATGACAATGGAGAGCTAAAATTTCTTTATTCATGATCCTTTCCCAAAGTTTCAAGTCAGTGCAATTATATGCTGTCTAATATACTTAGGGTCTCTTCCCTTCACTAGTGCACCACTTAAGAGTTTGCCTAAGTTACAGTGTGCCCAGTCTTTCATTCGTTTTGGTATTGATGACAATTTCATTTTAACTGCCAGATGCTGGGTGGAAAAAAGGATATGTTCAAAGATGCATCAAGATGGATAAATCTTTTACAATGAGATAATTTGTAAAAACAGGGGTCTGAAAGCAGAATGTTTCAGGACTGAGACACAGAGTAAAGTTTTTTTATTATAAGTTCCCTGTGCACATTTGTTTTCCGGGACTGTGATAAACATTATGACCCAAAGTAACTTGGAGGAGGGTGTTATTTCGCTTACAGAAACAAAGCAGCCATCTACAGAAGCCAAGATAAGAACTCAAGGAGGAGCCTGAGGGTAGGAACTGAAAGAGAGATCGTAGAAAAATATGAATTACTGGTTTCCACTTCTACCTTTCTTTCATGGCCTAGGTCATCTGCCTATGAATGTCACGACCCACAGTGGGTTCAGCCCTTCTGCAACAATTTCCAGTTAATAAAATGTCTGATAGAAATGCTCAGAGACCAATCTAATTGAGATAATGTTAAAATAATTTATTTTATATTTTTATATTATACTATAATTACATTAACTCCCTCTCCCCCTTTTGCTCTCCAAAGCCTCCCATATACCTCTCCTTACTCTCTTTCAAATTCATAGTTTCTTTCCTCATTGATTATAGTAAAACATACATTTGTGTATGTATACACATATATACTTTTAAATATATAAATACAGTCTGCTCAGTCTGTATAATGGTATTGCATGACTGACTACTTAAACATGAGCTGAACAAGTACAACAACAACAGATCTGACAACATGGACCAGGGAAAGGCCCTGAGATATAGAGAAATACAGGAAAGTAAGGAATACTAAGAAAGAAAAAAATGTCTCTCCTAGGGAAGAGCACACCAATTAGTTATCCATTACCAAATGGTCAGTCATCCTTAATTAAGGCAATTCTTTAACTGATATTTCATTTTTCCATGTGTGTCTATTTGACAACAAAACAAATCAAGATAGTCCTTTTGCTAGGAAAAAGAAAACTAGAAGATGCCATATAATAAGGAAGCATGCTTAATTAACATATTTGCTGTGGTATGGGGCATAGTGGATTTAGACTATGTTGCAGAAGTCTTTCTGGACACAGTCAAGCTAT
Organism: Neodon shergylaensis; assembly: GCA_025134845.1. Lineage (NCBI taxonomy): Eukaryota > Metazoa > Chordata > Mammalia > Rodentia > Cricetidae > Neodon > Neodon shergylaensis. The sequence goes on along the minus strand of JABTXL010021306.1, from coordinate 1,227,980 downwards.
CTAGAACCCAGAATGGCTGGAATGTTGGATGCTATTGTCCATCCTGCTTGCCCCAGCAGGAATCTGGGTCCTGGTCACAGCCTTCTCTGTCTAACATATGTGTCCTAGTTTTATTCTTGTTCTTATAATAAAACACTCTGACAAAAAAACAACTTAGAGAGGACAGTTTATTTAGTGTATATATCCACCTTTACAGCCTGTCATTGAGGAAAGTCAAGGCAGAAACTTGAACCTGCTGGACACATCACATTCATACTCAATGGCAGAGAGAAATAAATGAACACATATACAGTACTCGATTAACTTTCTCCAGTCCTATATAGTCCAGAACCCCCAAATAGGGAATGTTGCCACCTCCATTCAGGCTGAATTATTTCCCATTAATTACGGCAGTCAAGACAATTCCCCACATATGCCTATAGGTCAACCTGACCTAGATAATTTCTCATCCAGACTCTCTTTACAGGTGGTTCTAAGCTGAATCAAGTTGACATTCAAAAATTACTATGACAATAAGTATGAGTCAATTTGTCATCCACCTGTTGAAGGACATTAGAGCACAGTTTTAGTGGCTATGAATACAGTACTTTATTATTTGTATGTATTTTAAAAGCTGTATTTGTGAACTGTATGGGAGGGGAGGGTGTAGAAGGAGCTGCGGGCTGCATTCCTGCCACCTGGCTCCCGGCCACCTGGCTAGCTTATGCCCCTAAATAATTACACGGAAACTGTATTCTTTTAAACACTGCTTGGCCCATTAGTTCTAGCCTCTTAATGGCTAATTCTCACATTTTGCCTAACCCATATTTAGTAATCTGTGTAGCACCAGTCTTACCTGGAAAGATTCAGCATGTCTGACCTGTAGGCTGTATCCATGGCATCTGGCCCAGAGAAGCATGGCGTCTGCCTCACTTCCTCTTCCTCCCAGCATTCTGTTCTTTTTACTCCACCCACCTATGTTCTAACCTATCAGGCCAAGCAGTTTCTTTATTAATTAACCAATGAAATCAACAGATTGATATATGACACTCCCACATAAGGAGGGGAGGTGGTAGTGAGGGTTGTTCCTGTAGACTGGAATTGAGTATCATTGGACTGAGAGGTAGAGATGTTTGTGAAACATCAAGTAATCAAGTATGGGTCCTGGGAATTGAGTGCCAGTCTCTGATGGAGAAGTGAGCTCTCCTACCCATGAGGCATCTCTCCAGTGTATGTGAAGGAGCTGTGAAACCACTGAACTAGACTACTCTCTAGACAGAAAGAAAAGTTGATTGGAGAATCAAATGGCTAGAGCAGGGGCAAGAAAATCATAGAATCTTCCCAGTTTAAAGAGGACATTTGGAGGTGGGGAGCATGTGTGAGCCAGAACAGCCTGGGAATTAGAGCAGCAAGAAGTGCAGTGTAGGCCAGAACAGCTTGTGAATGAGCATGGGGACTTCGATCTGTTACAAGCATGTTGGAGTTGATTGGAAACTGCATACCCTTGCCGGAGGTAGTTGGCTGTAGACAGCAGATAAGGAAGGTGATGGCTTTTCTTGACAAACAGAAACCTGCTTTATAAGATTTCTGAGGGATATTGAGTTTGAGTTTCGGTAGCAATCCTTCTGTTTACCCAATCTGAGTCCATCCAGAACCTAGCCTAGACAGTTACTTAAGACACTGTCAGTAATACTCCCATTGTTTGTGCCTACCTTGGACCTTACATCTGGCCCATATGTATTTAGCTAATGTGAGTATATAGCCCATTCTCTGGGTAATGCCTTTGAGTAAAATTACTGGTGCTTCCCAATGTTAACTGGGCGATGTTTTGTGATCACTGAATTCTTAATGTTACTTACATAATTTTCACAGAAGCTCCTCCTAACAAAGTGGAGTACAGTAAACAGATCTCTCTGTGGCTGGCCCAGGAAAGTAAACTTATCTCACTAGAAACCTAGATCTAGGCTTATGGGTGCAATGTCTCTATTTCTAGCAGGCTCCAGATTTACAGTTCCTATGAGACTTCTGCTGCCCCTGCTCCCACTGGCTGGGGTTGTGCCACAGAGGATCCTCTTTGTAGTATCAGGCTCTTCCTCTTCCTTTTCGTCTATCTGTCTTGTTAGTTCATCCCTGAGGTCTGACGCTTTATTGTTCTGACTATTCATGTTCATCATCTCATGTGAAGACATCTTCAGATACACCATGTCATAGCTTTACATTACTCAGTGCATGTGTGAATGTGTCTCAGTTTCATGTAGCAGTTGGGAGACAACTTGTAGGCATTGCTTCTCTCTGTCAGGGATGGAACTTTAGCACCTCAGGCTTGAAGGCAAACAGTTTTATCTGTTGAGTCATCTTATTAGCTCTATATCTGCCCCCTTACCATGAATCAACCCTTTATTTTTAGCTTCCTTTTACTGTGAAACTAACAATTTTTATTGTTTGTATTTATTCATTTTTTCATTTGTTTGTATATGAGGAACACTCGTGCTATGGTGCAGATTTGGAGGTCAGTGGTCATTTTATGGTAGTCAGTTCTCTCCTTCTACTATGTGGGTCCTAGGTACCAAACTCAGATTCGCCATCTCAGTTACAGTTTACCCACTGATCTTCTCACCATCCCAGTCTGTCAACTTTTTGCTTCTTTTCTTCCTTCTTTCATTTCTTTCATATTGAGATATATTTTTATTTTGATTATGTACATGCATGTGAGTTTGTGTCAAGGTATGTGCATGGCAACAGAATCCAAAAGATAACAGATCTCCTAAGGCTAGAGTTCCAGCTGCTCTGGAAATTAGGGTAGGGAACTCTTAACTTGCAAATAATCAATGTGCCATATGACCCAGCTATGCCACTCATTGGCATATGTTCAAAGATTACACACTCTACTCCAAGGATACGTATCATTCATCTTTATTACCATTCTAGTCATACTAGCTAGGAAGTGTAAACAACACAGATATCCTTCAACTGAGGAATGGATAATAAATATACATTATGAAAAACTATGCATATATAAAGAAAAATCAAATCATGAAATTTGAATGCTAAAAGGATCAAACATGAAAATTTATATAAAACAGTAACCCAGACTATGAAGAAAAACATCATGAATTCTTTCTCATCACTTGTTCATAGTCTTTAATCTTGAGATGTAAGTCTGTAACCTGGAGTAACTGCAGAAACTAGGAAAATAGGAAAGGGAAAATACGGGACAGAGAGAGGGGTATAGCAAGGTGTGAAGTAGAAAAGGAGTTTTAATTAGAAAGGGAGGGTCAACATGAAAGAGGAAGGAAGAAAAACAAAAAAAAAAGTTTGTTAAAGAAAGCACATCTGAAATAGTCAAGACATTGTATATTACCTAATTTTACATATAATACAAATAAGTCTGTGTAAAAAATACATATGTAGTGTAAGTTAAATTTACTTACCTGAACTGACAATGCTCTCCTCCAGAGCCTTAGATTATTTAACAAAAAACACCACATACGGCATGACTGTTCAAAAGACTTCCACAAAATTATCATCAACATCTAATGCCTTCACTTGTCAAGTTGCCACTCAGAGATTAAAGATAAGTCCTTATTGCTGAAGAGACCATGCACTTCGGTTATGGGAACTGGAGGACATGAACCGTGCAAGTGTCCAGGGGAGGAAAACAATCGCTAGTCCTATCCAAGTATGAGGCCACTGGACTATAGCAATGACCACCACAGCTTCATAACCCTAAGCACTTATGTTTTTAAAAAATCTAATTAAACAGATATTGGCAAAATAATTTGCTCCTGAAGAGTAAATTTCTGTGTGTTTGGAGTTGTGGCTCAGTTAGTAGAGTACATGTTTATCATACATGAAGACCTGACACCAAATAAATCAGGTGTAAACCATACAACTGTAATGCTAGTATTCAACAGATAGAGGAGGATAAGAAGTTCAAGTTAAACATTTTCAATTGCATAGAAGCATAAGGATATCCTGTGCTCTATGACCCGCCCCCCCAAGAAGTAACATGTATGTGTTTAATCACTTTTTCTGTTTTATATTTGTTTTTTTTTTATGATTTGTTTAAATGCTTACTCTCAGCTTTAATATTTTAGCTTTTAAAGTATCTATTCGATTGGTGTGTGTGTCTGTGTGTGTGTGTGTAAGTGATATCTGGGGGGGGGGGGACCCAAGAATTATCCCCTGGAGCTGGAATTATAGGTTACTTTGAGATCCCTGATTAGGAACAGCATCCAGCCTTCATGAGAACAGAAGCATTCCTCAACATTTAGCTATCTCTCCAGGCTCAATTTTCAGCTTTTGTTTGTCCATACTTTACTACCTTTTTCAGGTAGAAACGTGGGTCAACTCATTTAGATAATCATAATTAAAAAAACTTATTTTATATTTACAATCTCTTTTCTGGTATGTATGTATGTATATATGTATGTGTATATGTATGTATGTATGTATTGTATCACAAGCCCACTTGGTGCTAAAGGAGATCCTATGAGAGAATCACAGTCCCTGAAAGTGAAGTTAATACATGTTTGCGAGCCAACAGCTGCTCAGAATCAAATCTGGTTCCTCTGCAAGAGCCACAAATACTCTGAAGGGTGGAGCCATCGCTGTAGCTCAAAAATCAATATTTCTTTCTTAAACACATATTTAATGCTATAAGTGTCTCATTTGTTCTGCCTTAACAATTTTGATGTATTTCATTTTACTTTTTCATTCAACTCAAAGTCTCTTTCTAATAGCCCTCATGATTTCATCATAGCATCATTTGTTTTTGTTTACAGTATGCTCATGAATTTATATGCATTTAATTGAGCACTGTAGTGATTTTACTTGTCCCTCACTGAGCATTTTAAAATAAACTTCTGTTAATAATATCTGATTAAATTTTGTTAAGCTCAACATCTCAATATGACTTTGCCCATTTCCTTTTTTCTTTCTTTTATTTTTTTAAATTTAATTAATTTATTTATTTGGGTTTTTCAAAACAGGGTTTCTCTGTGTGTAATGACTGTCCTTGGAACTCACTCTGTAGACAAAACTGGCCTCCATACTGACTTCAAACTCACAGAGATCTGCCTGCCTCTGCCTCCTTATGTGCTGCTACCACTGCCCGGCTGACTTTGCACATTTTAAGGGTGAAGGCTTATTGTATTAACTGAAATGTGACAATATGCTTACATTTTTATCAGATTTGATCTGGTGTATATTCAGCTGGGCTGTCTTTGTGTGGAGTATTCTATGGAGTCATTGAGTCGTGGTGTCTGAAGCCATCACAGTGTTACAGATTTTCTGTCAGCTCCATCAAATAATTACCAAGAAAAACAGCATTGTGGTGTGCAGGTCTAGTACTAGCTGCCTCTGTCCATGTCTTCATCCTGCCAGCTTTACATCAATTATCTCACTCTTCCACTGGGAGCCTGGGCACATTATGGATACTTCATCTTCTTGATGAACTGGTTCTATAATTATAAAGAATCCCAAATTTAGTAACGCCCATTGCTGTGGAAACTGTGCTTAGTAGGGCCTTGATAAATCCCATCCCTTTTCCTGAATAATCATTATCTTTGTTCAACTGTGTGTGAAATACAGTTTTTCTGCCAGAAACCAGAAAGATTTTCTCTCCATCAGATTCTCTGAGAATTGGATGGTAATGTGCCTCAGTGTTTGCCTTTTCTGTTGTAATGAGGCTGAGGCTCACTGAGCTTCATTACTCTGTGTTTAGAAGTTTCATTAAAAATGGTAAATGGAAATCAGCTCAGTGGATGCAGTCTGTGCTGCGACAGCATGAAGACTAGAGTCTGAAGCTCAAGAATGAACACGGACACTGAGTCGGTGTCCAGGGCCTTCTGTAATTCCAATGACGAGGGATCCACTGGGGGACCCGACATGACTTGTTAGACCCCATCTCTATTACTAAGAGAAAGACCTCTACACACATGTGTACCCTCACATGTATGCCCATACATGTAAACAAGCATATGCACATATTTATATAAAATATGTTTTTAAAGTCGTAAACTTTCACTATTATTTTCTGAAATTTAGTTTCTGCCCCTTTCCTCACATCTCAGGGCTCTATAGTCAGTCCAAGCTACAGTAAGGGAGACAGAGCTATCTTCATTTTGTCAGATTTCCTTTTCTTTTGTGCCTTACTTGGGTGATTTCCTTCTGATATAATTTGTGATTTATTTCCATAATCTGATTTTCTTTTTATTTCTTCCAGTGAATTTTATCCCCTGCTATTACCATTTTATGCCCAGAAATTCAGTTTTCCTCTTTTTCTGTCTGCTTTTTATACACTGTTTTTATTTTACTCCACATATTTATCATGTGAAACACAATTAGAATGAATGCTTCAATGTCATATTAAATAATTTCATTCAATTTGTTTTTTCTGGGTATGTTTGTCAAATAACTTTTAACCAGGTATGGTAGTGCTGCCTGGGGCAGTGGCACATACTAAGACTTTTCTGTCTGAGGGGTTTAGGGGAAAAATACACACTCTGTTAATGGTTTCCTTCAAACCTTTTCTTTATTCTTCTTTTGCATTTTCTATTCCTTCTCTCATTCTTTATGTTTCCCTTTTAAATCTCTCATTCTTGATGTTTTTCTTCTAACCCATTTTAACTCTATATTTATTCTTTCCCTTACAGCTTATACAGCCCAGCAAAATCTTTCAGGAAATATAAAAATTGCAATGTGGTTACATTCTGGTTTTCAAATGAATGATTGTAATGAATACTAAACAAACAGTAAAAAAATAGCATGTTTTCCATATCTCTTACATGATTAAATATTTTATGTATTACAGGTGAAAAAATTATCTCCAAAACCCATGTACATTCATACCCAAGCAACTTGTAGGCAAGCAAACTATTCTTCCCTGTCAGGTCATTTACTGGAAGACTGCATTTTGTAGCTACAAAGAAACAGTCAATTACTTTATTACTCACTTTGAACAGTAATCTTATGAGAAATTTTAAAGGAATCACAAATCTAGACTTCTATTTAGGAAAGAGAATCAGTCAGCTCTACTTTAAATCTACTCATCAACAGATTTTTTTTTTTATCAAGAGACTGAGGGTAGAAATGGGTATAAAGACTTAATCACCACCTTTGGTCATCAACAGATCCTAACAAGAAAAGTATGTCAACTAGTAATTAGTGGGCTGCTTTGTTCTCATTTCCTGACCTTAAACTATGTGCCTTACTAAAACTTTAGATTATTTCCTTGCATTTTTCACCTCAAAGCTATTTGACAAAATATCTTAGTCTGACTTGAAATTATTTTCAAAGTTCTATTTCAGCAATTATACACTTTGAAACCTGTGAATATATTTCCAAACATTAAGATTAAAAGAATTTAAGCTAGCTGGGCTACCTGGGATGCAACTTTTTTCTTAATCATTAACTTGATCTGTGATCTAATGCAGTTCCTTAGGCTAAAATCATAGACTCTAGCTGTATAACATTTTCTTGTACTTATTTTATTCACTGAAACTCTGTAACATTATTACTATCAATTAAACAGGACAGCTTAGGGAAGAATCATCTTCATAACAATCCACAGGTGAAACTGCTCAGGAGAATGGAATATTCCTATGAGATAAACACACTACGTTACAGGCAGTGGGAATCTACTGTGGTTTCAGGGCCTTGCCTGTCTGAGATTGACCCATCAGAGATTTTCCTCCTGGTGGTCTGACACCTTGAACTTCAGTTGCCACCTGCTGCTCCTCTGGCAGCCACCAGCAGTATGGGTGACATTTTTCTACATGCTTTAATAGAAAACCCTTTTTTTATTACAAAGGTGTCATAGGTAGCTTAACTTGATAAATCCTGAAAGTTACTTGAGAAGTGAAAATCTACATAATCTCATTGTGTAGATCAGATTGATTGATCAACATGTCTGTGAAGACTTGACTTGGTTGGTAGGTGATGTTGCTTACCACTTTCCTGGGCAAGTTGTTTTGAGCTGTATGAGAGAGTTAATGATGGATCTGAGAGCCAGCCAGTCATCAGCATTCTCCAGGTTCCTGTTGTAGTTCGTTTCTGTGGAGTGAGTTGCGAGTTGGTGGTAATGTGTGAAATAGCAAAAAGACCTGCTTTCATGTTCCTGCCATGAATTCTTTTGCTGATGGACTGTGACATGAAATTATAACTACTTATATTTATAAACTCTTTCCCTAAACTGGTTTTGCTGAGAGTTTTGTTTTGTTTTGCTTTATCACAGCAACAAAAGTAAAACTAGAACAGGAGTAAACTATTATGTTTCCTGGTGTTCTTACATGAAAAAAAATATTCCCAGGGCTGGGAAGCATGCTCAGTTAATAAAGTGCTTTCTCTGAATGTACAGTGATCTAAGTCTGATTCCCAGAACCCACACCAAACTTAATGGTGCACGATTGTAATGCCAGGACATGCAGGTTCAAGCAAATCTAGTCTGATCAGTGAGTCCATGTCAATAGAAACCTTGCCTCAAAATCAAGGTAAGATGGCTCCTGTGAAAGAACACCCAAGGTCAACCTCTAGCCTCTACCTGCATGTAGACATAAATGACACAAACATACATGCATGCACACAAATACATTTACAGAGGGATACAGAGAGGAAAGAGAGACCTTTTCTGAATAATTAATAGTTATTTTCATTCCTCAGGCTTGTCTTTAAGCCATCTAAGGAGAGGTCTTAATTGAATTATTTGTCTTGAACTCCATTAGTAGGTTCCGTTTTAACCCATGTCTTAGTTAAGGTTTCTATTGCTATGAAGAGGCATCATGACAACAGCATCTCTAATAAAAGATAACATTTCATTGGGGCTGGTTTGAAGTTTCAGAGGTTTAGTAAATTATCATCATGATGAGAAAATGGCAACATGCAGGCAGACATGGTACTGGGAAAGGAGATGAGTGTTCTACTTTTTAATCCATAGGCAGCAAAAGGAGACTGTGTCACACTGGGTGTAACTGGAGAGTATGAGACCTCAAATCCCACCCCCACAGAGACAAAGCTACAACTATTCCAACAAGGCCACACTACCGAATAGTACCATTCCCTATGGACCAAGCATTCAAACGCAAATCTATGGAGGCCATACCTATTCAAACCACTATAACCCACTGCTAATCTGGGGTCAGAAAGGAAAGTCTAGTGTATATTATGAGATTTCTTTTTCCTGGCCAGAGGGAGCATAAAGGGCTTTGCTTTCCACATCCATTGAGAAGCATGATATTTCTTCATGTTTCTGCTTCATCATATTTTTAAAACACACAAAATCTTGTTTTGGGGCAACAAAATGGCTTAGCAGGTTAAGGCACTCATCACCAAACCCGATAAGCTATGTTTGGTTCCCAGGTCACACATAATAGAAAAAGAGGACCAAGTACTTCAGGAGTGACGTCCATGTGCACACCACCACAGGCACATATAAACTCCATAAATAAACAAACAAACAAACACCAAATAAAAGTCAAAATGAACATTGCCGAGTTACTCTGCTTTCTATGTTTCTCTGCTCATGGAAGTCTAATGAGGCAAAACTCTCAAACGGAGCTCATAGGAATTTCTGAAGTCTTATGTCATTTCTTTCCAGAGCTTTGTGGTGACCAGCATATGACTTTTATTGGAATCAGTACTGCCAGAGGACATGTGCACTATGGCTGCCATCCTCATTTCACCTATGAAATGTTAACCCAAATTCTGGGGTTCAGACTGCTGAAATATCATCCCATGCCTTCACCATCAATTAGAGCCTACTATAAAGGCAATTTACAGAATTTATCAAAGCTTTCTTCACAGCAAGTTTACAGGATTGGGAGGGCTCCAGAGCGATGAATTCTTGTCAAAATATTACAGTCTTTGATGATGGGGACAGGAAAATACAATCCAATCCAGTGGCAGAGCTGTAGGGCAGACCACAGGCAACCATGGTTTTAAATCCAAGATGTATTATTTGAACATTGTCATTTACTTGTGGTTTTATTTGTTTACATTTGATTATTCTTTTGAAGTCTCCATGCTATATAATATCATGTTAATTTCTTCATTTCTGATTCGAGATATGATCTTATTTACTGGAAGCTAGAGGAGACATTTGTGGTTTTCTTCTCTTATTCTTTTCGCTTTATTAAGCTCCTTAAATTTGGAGTACCCAAGCAAGTTGAAAAGTTTGGAACTATCACTGTGAGAAGGGAATAAAGATTATTTTATTAGCCATGCTGCATGGTATTTAGTTGTTTACAGAATTAGAATTTCCATGGAAGCAATGAAGCATTATAGAAAGAAGAACATACACAAAATATAGACCACTTAGGAAAATTGCAAACCACTTAATAGGCCTAAAGGTCACATTAAATGTATTATAACAGGAGATGACTAGGACCAATTGAGTAGGGGCAAGGAAGAGAAGCAAAGATGGTCAACTGCTTATTCTAAAGTGATCATGGTGTTTTGTGCAGAGAGGACCGAAAGAAGGTCTGTGAACCACTGTACTGTAGCACATTCTCAGGAGTCTGTGAACCACTGTGCAGTAGCACATTCTCAGCAGTGTAACTAAATGTTTGCATTGGGGTAATGTCGTAAATAAAGAGAAGAGATTCTGGTTCACAATTTGGAGACAGAAAGGTCAGACAACATGGATCAGACTCTGATGATGAGACCCCTGTGGATGTATCACCTCATAGTGAATATCATTTGTAGGAGAAAGAAATCACATCTCAAGGGAAGGCAGAGAGGCTGTGTGGGTGCAGACTCAGACTTTCTATGACACTTTGATGAAGGAATAACCAGAGTTACACTAAAAATACCATAATTGCTTCTGAGGACATATTCATATACAATCAAATTAAGAAACTCCATGGAATTCCTTTCCTTAAAGACTTTAGAACTTTGCCCAGTTCTTCTACTCTGGTAACCAGATTCACAACACAGGAACCTCCATGCATGAGCCACATTCACCATATGGCAAAATCCATGGTATGAATCATCAAAGCCACAAGAGTGAAGAGGCTGGGGAGTCACTAGCAAAGACATACTTATTAGACAGAAGCAACACAATAGTGCTTGCTCATCTCCAGAATGCTCCAATTTATCATCAGCTACTGAAACTAGAGGGTACCTTCAATGAAGAACTAAGGATTGGGTAGAAGATCATAGTTCCATTTCTAAAAATTAGATTTCAGAGTATTTAAAGAGTTGTATATGCTGGACCCATGAGATGATGGATTAGTAGATAAATATACCAGCTACCAAGCCTAATGACTTGAGTTCAATCCCAGGATCCACTGGGTATAAGGAGAAAATCATCTCCCACAGTAGTCCTTTGACCTCCATATGCACACTGTTGTATGAATTCACCTAACTACCCACATACATATACACATCTAATAAATAAATGTAAAACCTACATGTTCTTGCCTATATAATATACACTTTGCATACTGATAATTTTAGCTGGAAGTACAGCAAAAGTTTGTGGAATGCTTGTTTAGTATGTGTGTAACCCAATATTGCTAATATTGGATATGGTGATTTGAATAGAAATGGCTCCCATAGGTTCATTTATTTGAATGGTTGATCATTAGGGAGTGGTGTTACTTAATAGGAATTAGTAGGTGTAGCCTTATTGCAGGAAATATGTTACTGGGATGGCCTTTGGAGTTTTCAAAAGCTCAAGCCAGATTCAGTGACTCTCTTCCTGCTGCTTTTAGATTCAGATGTAGAACTCTCAACTACTGTGTTTGCCTGTGCAACTATGGTGCCGCCATGAGGATAAATAAGCAAACCACTGAAACTATAGGCAAAAACCGATTAAATGTTTTATTTTATAAGAGTTACCATGGTCATGGTATCTCTTCACAGAAACAGAACACTGACTGAGAAACTGGACGTGATAGCACATGGCTTTAATCTTAACACTTTGGAGGTAGAGGCTGAAGAATAAGGAGTTCAAGGTTATCCTCAGTTACAAAAACCAATACATAGCAAACCTGAGGCCAATCTGAAGTACATGAGCTCCTCTCTCAAAAAATAATAATAGTAATTATCATTATAATAATTATATTATATATAATTATATCATATTGTAGTTACTATTATAATTATAACAGTATCTTATTTTATTAAGTAAAATAACAAATTTCAGCTATAATATTTATAAAAATATCTTATTTTATTTAGTAAAATAACAAATTTCAGCGTTAATAAATAATAATAGCTAAAGAATGCTACTGTAATTTCTCGCTTTTCATAAAACACTGTGCAGTGAAAATTAGATTTACAAATTATTCTTCAAAGGCTGTATTTTCACTGTTAAGAAAACAATGACTTTACTTTGTAAAACTGAGGAAAAAAATGGTTAGAAGACCCACACTTTAAAAATAAGTCTCATTATAGAAATTGTTTCTGTTGAGTTCACAATTTCTCTTGCAATATATACCAAATCACTTTTCTGTAGTTTTTCTGAAACAAAATGCCAGTTTACATATCTGTTCCTATGTGAATTTGCTCATCTGTCTTAGAGAAAGAAACGCTATTCTTTATTAACCCCACAATGTGGATTCTGCATTTGCCATGAAGCCTCTTCTCTTAGTGAAGAAGGAACAACCGAGAGAATCTCTCGGGTCCTAAAATGCTGAGGATGGAGATTTGAACCCAGCAGCATGTAATCACTCTGTGTTGCTGAGCTCATCTCTGTGTATATGTGAAACATTATGTTTTAAAGGGCTGTGATTTGTGTTTAAGGATGGGCTCTTTCCCGAATAAACATGACAGAGCTCGCCTATGCTGAAATACTGCTCACCTTTCTTTTCACATGGGTTATGCTTTCTTAAGACAAATCCTCCAATCAGCAAGTTCTCATTCCGTTGGCTTTACCCTTCTGATAAAATGTAATGAAGGATGAATTTTATGATAGCACATAGGCAGGATGCACTGACAGTTTACCCAAGTACATTTATCCCCTATCTTCTTTTGTTTTTCAATGGACTTTTCACCTTGAGTAGCTTCTCATCTATGGAAAGATCATGACAAAGATACTGAAGATTTCCATGGGTCTCATACCCACCGCCTGAATGTGGAATATCTACTCCAATTTATGAACTAATATTTACTCATTATTATTGATTTTAAAAGCTGCAGTTCTTTATACTGGGGCATACAAGAAACTAAGATATATGCAGCAGGTGTGTTCATTGCTCCACTGTAGTAGTCAAGAATATCAGGGTATAAATTATTAACCTGTGCCCTATGGGAAATCACTTTATTAATTAAAGTTCATTGTTTACAGTGGCCCATTTTGCCTTTTCACTTACAAACCCTATATATTTCCAGACTTACTTATGTCAGCACACTATTTTTCACAGACCAAGTAGTGAGATAGTTGCACATATCCACAGTACATTTACATTGATATGTTGCAGGCTCGATTTTATCCCCTTACCTCTTTAATATACTTTAAAAAAATAAATGCATGGGCTATTGTAGTTAAAAGTTCTGAAGCTCATCAAATACACTGCATGAAATACATGACACACACACACAGATGAATATTTACATGCATAAACACACAAATAGAACTTGCAAGCTTAAAAATGAAGCTATGCTGTTCTGACCTTGAAGTTTTTCCCCTGAAAAATGCACTAGAAAGTTGTAGTCAGTGTGGGGAGTCAAGTGGGCTATATCCACTAAATCCTCTACAGGTTGTGCTGGCTGAGTTTATGTCAACTTGACAGAAGCCAGTGTCATTTAGAGGGAGAGACCTCTATAAAACTGACCTTTGGACCAAACTACAGTCCACATGGTAATTAGTGATTGACGTGGGGCCAGATCATCATCAGGAGCAGTGCTTTCTCTGGGCTGGTGCCCATGGATTCTATAAGAAAGCAGGCTGAGCAACCTGTGAGAGAAATCAGTAAGCAGTGTTCCTCTATGGTCTACACAGCAGTTCCCTCCTCTAGGACCCTGTCCTGAATTCCTACCGTGGCTTCCCTCAGAGATAGAGTGTAACCTGAGAGCTGCAAGATTAAATAAATTCTTTCCCAGCCAAGTTGCTTTTGGTCTGACATGTATCACAGTGATAGAAAACCCTTAGACACTTGGTATAGGTTTTCTTGCCAGTCTCAGAAAATATAAAAGTCAGATATCCCCATTGTTCATGGAATTTCTCTGAGGACCATCCCCCCTTCTTCTCCTTCTTCATGTCTCTTCACCATGAGTTTCAAAGTGCTCTATCTCATACTTCTTTACTTCAATCTCTCTTAATAATCTCATAATAATGCTCATCTCTAGGTTATAAAGGGAATCTCTCTTTCTCTTCAAGGTCTCCTCATGCCACCTCTGCTATGACACGCTGTCTTAATATCGTTCAGTTTCAGAGCTCTATCTTAGCTCTTAATTAAAACACATGATATGGATTTTCCTGGAAGTGATAGGAGTTATAAAAATCAAATATCCACATTGTTCATGGAATTTCTCTGAAGACTTTCCTTTCTATACCTTCTCCCCTTGATGCCCCTCTACAAGGCCCTCTCTCCTAATAAGGTTCTTTCTGAAGGGTAATTTTTCTCAGCTCTTTTCCTGAGCTGGTCACTGCTTGTCACCACAGTTATCTCACCATTGATGTTGAAAGGAATCACACTGAACTAGAGAGAAGATTCCATGTTTAAGAGACCTGGTTACTCTTCCAGAGAATCTGAGTTCAATCCTGAGCACTGAGATGGAAACTCACTGTCAATCTGTCTGTCACAGCAATTTCAGGGAAGTTGATACCCTCTTTTGTCCTCTGCCTGCAGACAGATATGTAGGTGAAACCCTATAAAATAATTGAATAAATCTTAACAACAGATTTATAAGTAACATACTTATGAAGTCAGAACCAGGCACTTTTAAGCATCATATTTGTGTGGGTTACAAAGGAACTTAGTTGGTAGAGTATTTGCCAAGCATACATAAAACCATAGGCTTGATTACTAGGCCTGCATAAACTTGGTTGAATGGCGTATTTTTGAATCCCAGCACTAGGCAGGTGGACGCAGAATGATCAGAAGTTAAGGTCATCCCTTGCCACATAGCATGTCCATAGACAACTACGGCTACATGAAATTGCAATTCAAAATATGAGATTTTGTCTCTTTTCTCCAGAGACAGAGAAAGGGGAGGGTGAGAGAGATACTCAGTCTGTGCTCACCTGCAGCATGGCAGGCTGCCTGCTGTGACTGTCTTGAGTCTGTACTTTCACTTTTTCAAAAGACTAGAGCAGACTCCAAAAGTCACCAGACTCCAAAAGTCACCAGACTAGAAAATTGATAAGCCTGCTACTGTGACCTTTCTGCCATAAAGGACCAGACCTTTTTCCCTTCTGCTCCGTGCTTTTGGAAAGTTGACACAGCCTGACTTCAAGCAAGTGCTGGACTACAGGGCTTTGATTCTTCCCAACTCTTTCAGACTTTATGAGGTTACCGCAGCTTTCTCCAGAGAGGCAGAACTCTCCCCAGAGCACTCCTCAAGCTGTCTGCCCATGGTGTTAGGAACTCTGCTATTACAGCTAGCCACATGGCTCAGAGGGTAAAGTTGTTTTATGCTGAGTCTGACAACTTAGGTCTGATCTCTTGGACCTTCATTGTGGAGGGAAAGAACCAATTTCCATATGTAGTCCTTAGACATCTATTCAAATTCCATAGTACACACATCCACATACATGCAACACTATACATACACTACATAAACAAATAAAGGGAATTAAATAACAAATAAAGTAATAAAAATTACAAAGAACTTGCCTAATGAAAATCTTACCCAAAAGGGCAATCTGCATGGGTGACCACTTGAACACCCTTTGTATCACTAGCTCAAACCTTGCTTCAGCCCCCTCTCACATACATACTTTGTTACAGATGGTGTCAGTGACATTTGTTTCAGGTAAGCTCTGATTCTATGCCTGGTACTATAAGATGCTGTTTAGCACATAGTCTTATTTGAACTAAATGTTAAAATCCTATGTACAGGCAAAAACAATTTTTCCAGTATCATACATTCATTATCTAAATGGTCTGATTAATATTTCTTAAGTCAAACACCTAAAATAATAAAATTTGAAGTAAAGTCTGTGTATTTTGTATCCCCTCAATATAAACTTTAGCAAAGGCACTCTCTAAGTGGACTATTTGGGAGAGTAATATTATACCCTCAGAACTCAGGGCATAACTTCCTGCTGGAGTTGAGGAGCCAGCAGAGGCTTAGGTGAGAATGAGACTTGAGGACGCCCCCGACAACCTTCTCTGCTCTTCTTCCTTCCTGATGGAGAAGATGAAGGACTCCCTAAAAATGGCAACACCCTGTGAAGTCCCTATGGAATCTTTGTGACTAGCACACAGTCCTCTGACAATGTTTAGATGTGCCTTGAAATCAAAGACCTCCTTGTGAATCTGTGAACTGGTTGTTTTTATAAACAGTACTGAGCAGCATCAACAGGATGAACCCATAAGCTATGTCATTTACACTCACTGACATCCTCTATTCCAATATCCAATACTGTTCTTAAAGTGCTATGCTTCATCTCAGCACATACATGAGGAGAAAAGTACCAGAGTGGGACTGGGATAGTGGATCGGTAGGTAAGATGCTTGCTACATCAGTGTGAGGACTTGAGATAGCTATCTAGATTCAATGTTAGAAATATTCTTATTATCCCAGCACTGGTACTATCAAACTCGGGCCACAACCTGTGCCCCAAGTTGGGGTCAGTCACCCATTTTCAACAGGCCACTCCAAGATGGCTCCATCTCTTTGCACAGGTTGTTTGGAACCATCATGAGAAGAACTACATCAGCAAGAGGGGCCTTAAAATGTCACCATCAGCAAAAAGGCCACCATGAATATGATTTCGTACATAAATAATTCATGTATTTTTCTTTATTATATGTGCAAAGGCTGAAACACTTCAAGTTGTTAGGACATTAAAGACTCAAACATTCACACAGGTTTTTCACTAATTAACTTGAGTGAAAGAGTAAAGCAGATACATCTGAGAGCAGTCACTTTTCCTACTGCTAGCTTTTCATGAATTGTAATTTACATCTGAAGATTTCCTAAATTTTAATCAGAATGAAAGTTTAGAATCACAAAGAAAGGGCCTGATTAATTTGACCAGCAAGGAATAACACAAATACTAACATTCAGAAATTAATATCATACAAAGTCTGTAGTTTTCTCACTACTAACTCATTTATATTTACTAATCCCCATGAACATGTTGTCTATCTTCTTAGTGTTTTATGCATTGTAATGTGTGTGTTGTTGTAAAGTGTCTGTGTGTTACATGTAATATACACACGTTTTTGTATGGGTGTAATTGTGCATGTATGAACATGTATGTGGAGGTCAGAATCTGCAATCTGATGTCTTCCTCAGTCATTCACTCTCCACCTTATTTTTTGAGGCATGAGCTCTCACTGAACTTGAAATTCATTCTGTCCAGCATAACTGGCTGGTTAGCAAGGCTCAGGAATCTTCTTATGTCTCCCACCCTCCCCCGCCCCCAGTGCTGGGGTCAAAAGAACATACTGCCATATGTAGTTTTTAAAGTGATCAATCATCAATAACCATGTATATATGTAATCCAAGCAGTTTAATAACTGAACCATCTTATCTATACTCAGTAGAATTATTTTTCAATTACATAATCTTCAAATATGTAGATTCTTAAATTATGTGTTAAAAGCAATTCACTATGATTCCTTTGCAATTTTTTACCAGTTTGTGGAGAATTTTGTACAGTATATTTTGATTATATTCATCCCTTCATCTCAGATCCACATTTATCTCTCTACCAACCTAACTTTGTATCCATACTTTCCTTTTTAAAAACATTACCTAGTCTGATTTGTTCTGCTTTGGGACATGTGACATTCTACTAGAGCCCAGTGGAGCAAACAGGGGGCACACCCTTAACAAACATGGACTCTTCTCCTCAAAGCTATTAGTTGCCAGTAACTCTTCAGTAGGTGCAAGATATTGTGCTCCCCTCCCCTCACTATTCAGAAATTTTATCTGGTTTGAAGCCCATGTGTGTGTTGCCATGAGTTCGTGGGTGCCATTGTCCTGCTATGCCCAGACAATTTTCCTGTGGTCTTACACTACCTCTGGCTTTTACAAATCTTTCCACCCTCTGTCTATAGTGACTTCTTAACTTCGGGGAAACTGAGTGAAATGCAGATATCTTATTTAATCTTAAGCAGTATTCTCTGCATTTGAACCAACTGAGGGTCTCTGGGTAACTCAACATTTACTGAAGAAAGAAGCTTCTCTGATCTATCGGAGTAATAAGCCACTGGAACTGGCTTAACACCATGTATTTAGCAAATAATACTAATAGGTTCCCTCTATAGGGCTTATGAAGTGTCTAGCCATGTGTTCTTGGTCTGAAAATGGTGCCAGTTATGGTTTTTCTGTTGTTGGGGGAACTTAAATCCCTGCAGAAAGCAGATGGTTATTTCTGTGATATTTGCATAACAATTGCACCAGTGGTCACGTCTTTCCAGGGCAGTCACTATTGTAGCTATAGAGTTTACAGCTGTGAAAGACTGATGATTACTTTTCTTTTCTTGCAGCATGCTTCATGGCTCTATGAAAGCTAGCCAATTCAAGACAAGAAAACTTATCTACTGTTGGGTTAAACAACTTCCCCAAGTGGCAGAGCTGTAATACACACCCTGTGGGTGTGGCAGATAGTATATTACCTATTATTTTCTATGGGACAAAAATAATTCAAAACACAAAACTTAAATCAATAGTGTGTACTTATATTATAATGATAGATAAAAGGCAAAATTTTCTAACTTAAAATAATATATAATCAGTAAGAAAAATCAATAATCTAGATTAATTAATTAATCTACAATCTAAGATTAAAATTGTCCAAACATATAAATAAGCAAAATTTCAAAATAATTGCTAACAAACATATGAAAGCTGTTCAAAACCAGCTGTCTCTCAAGGAATTCACATGAGATTCAAGGATCTGGGCAATGTGGTGAGATCCTGTGCCCCACGTAGCCCTAATAAGCTATTCTTGGTTACTCAGCTTCCATATGCCAATAAAAGGACCGCATTAATAGTACAAGGCAGGAAAGGAAGATGTATTCCATGGGGCCACATTGGGAAGAGGGCAAAGAGATCCAAAGTTTCCTCAAATCCACTTTCTGGATACTAGATGAGGCTTAGGTTTAAGTAAAGGCCAGGAGATACATCTAACCAAGCAGTCTTCAAGGTGTGGGTCTGCCCAGTTACTGACCCATTATTATGGCTTCTGCAAAATGATCTGACAATCATCTTGTGCGTACTGCATGAAATTTCAATCTCTTCCCCTTGCCAGGAGACGAGTTCACCCTCTGGTTGGAGAAGAACGGGTGGGAGTGCTCAGCCTTTCCCTTCCCACAGGCTGGATTTCCACGGGGAAATTCCAGTTCCATGGGTTGCTTTGTTTCTGCGATCTAATAGCCAAATGGAGGGGCACCGTTTCCCTTTAGAATATCCCCCACTCCTTTCAGGCTTGTGGGTTGCACTATTCGAAAAAATAAAAATGAAAGTGCTTAATGATTCTCGGCACTGGCCAGTGTGGGAAGCAGCAAGGCCTCTCATAAAAGTTGATGGGAATCTAAGCTGGTGTGAAATTTCTGGCGGGCAATTTGGCAATGCCTATTAAAAAGCGAATGCACGCAAACTTTGACCCAACAATCTTATTGCTAGGAATGCATTTTCCATTTCTCCTTGTGTGATATTGCCACTGTAATGTGCAAGAGATGCTCCTTACAGCACTGTGTGTAACAGCAAAAACTAGAGACTATTAAATTGTAAATCAATAGACTAGGAATTATGGTACATAAATATGATGAAATGCTCATAAACTGCTCTGACAGCAAGCACACTAGGTCGCCTTCAGCAAAGAAGTAACTTTTACAAACAGAGACAATGTGTTGTTGGGACCTTTTTGTATAATCTCTCCTTTTTTAATGAATCCATTGGAAGGGTCCTGGGTTTGGGGTTCAATGGGAACATTGAGGTAGATTGTCATTTTGGTTGGAGGTATCTTTTCAGGAGGGTTATTAAGATCACAGATAGACAGGAACATGGTGGAGGCTCTGAAGAGAGCTCAGGTCCCTGTGGCAGAGTGGTGGTGGTGGCAGCTACCGCCTGTCCTTTCTTTGAGGTCTCTGAAGGTGGAGATTCTATGTCACATGATTGACAAGTAGCCATAGTCTATGCTTGTAGTCAGGCTATCTAAATCAGGGTAGGAAGAGCAAGGATCTACATAATAAATTCTTGACTACAGGCATAGTGATTTTTCTCAGGGTTTGATAGTTTTAATCTCACCATTGTCCTTTATGGCAGGGAGAGGAATTGTGATTTGGAAGTCTCCACTCTGGGGAGGGCATCCTGCTCAGGGCTAAACATCGTCACTAATGGATTTTCATTAAAATGAGCACACGTAGGAGGGAAAAGGAGCCACTCTTGGAGAATATGACTTTGCCATTCTAGGATGTTTTAAAATGAAGGACTATTGATTATCAATCTCTTGACCTGAATTGAGACACAAAAAATTGTTACTTGTTTACATAAATGTATCAATTAGATATCTAGGTATAGCTATTTTATGCTTAATTTTATTTGACTGATTTTTTTTCCCCAATGGAACTGTTTAGACAAAGATAGGCGAGACTAACTCATAAGCTGACCCACTCAAGATTGGTGGGATATTTATGGAAATGTAGCAGGCCCTGGTGTGATGGGCCTTCCAAATGCTACCTTCTGTCCTAACATGATCTTCCACTGACTTGTGTCTTTGTGCCTGACTGTCACTTTCCTTGTCACTGAACTTCCTCTTCCTCCCAATGTGGAAACAACGTATTAGTATTTTACGAATTGAAAGGTTTCAGGTTTTATGTTAAAGGGGTCACTGAGGCAGATGTGCACTTATGCAAGAAATTTGGTGGAAGTGTTCTTAATACTATGGAGAGACTGATAAAAAAAGCATAGTCTAGGCACTCAGGACAATTCAGGTACAATGTCCTAGACAGACAACTCGGCGGGGGGCTCTGATCTGTGTTCAGCCCCACAAGACAAAGTTGGATAGGTCCTCCTAAGAGATGTCAGATAAAGGGGAATTTCATATACTCAGGCTGTCTCTGATTTGCTCAGGGGTAGCAGGGAAATGGGAGTAGAATCTTGTATTGCCAGGAAAGAATGACTCCCTGGATTGGGGAGAAATGAGAAAGTCAGACATGTCTAGTTGAGGAGTACCCACTATACAGCTGGGCAGATGGTTTGCTGCCAGTAGCCCTCAGATGCCCCAGAATGTGGCAACTTGGAGTCTATAAGCTTCCACAGTGATATAAGAACATCACCTGCATTTGGCCAATGGGCTAGAGATTCAGGAAGAGAATTCCAGTAGGGGGCTTGCCACTTCATTTACAGAAGAAAGAAACTTCTGTCCCCAGGGCTGCAGCCTGGTTGGTCTTCTGACACTAATATTATTTATTTTCTTATAAATACAAGAAATGCTTTGCCTGAACTTCCTTTTAGATACTCCTTTACAAATCCCCTAAAGATCTAAACACAAAAGTGCAAACAAATAACAAATTTCTATTACTTTTGCCAATACAGAAAAAAAAATCTGTGATTCCCTAGCTGTTTCAATCCTGGACTGCTAAAGTCAGAGAAATTAAAAGAAAGATTAGTGGAGCTCAGCATTAACTTCATGCTTGTGGCTTTGTAAAGCAAGTACAGCCTACACCCTTAATTCCAGTCACTGCTATAGATTAATGACCCGGGCACTGGGAATCATCATTGGTCTCCATCCTTTGTCTGAGATTTTCTAGACCCTAGCTATAAATGAGCTACTGAAAAAGCCATTTTTTTTTACCTTTGTAGAAGAAAAACAATGATGAACAAAAAAGGCTGGCTGATTTGGAATAAATCATGAAATTTGACTGATAAAAATCAGCAGTGAAACAAATGTTAGTATATAAAATATATGTTTCAATATTTAGCACTAGTAGTTGCCTGACTGTAAAATAAAATCTGAAAATGTGTTTGTTAAGCAGTGGGAGCACCTTAGAAATTGAGCAGACTTTTGTTGTTGTTTTCCAAAGATAATCATGCTATTATTTTTTTTTGAAGCAATCTACAAGCCATTCAATCACCAACTTGGCATGCTTGAGCACATGTGCCAGGAGAGGAAATATTAGGATCCGCTATCACTATTACATCCTCTAACTTCAATTTCTCATGTGTTGGAACTTCTTTAGTGTGTGATTTTTTTTTTGATAGGGAGTGAAACTAATTTAAATGATAATGTGTTCTGCAAATGTGCCTCTTTACCTCAGCGGTGTCCATGAAAAATTCCTCATCTAAATAGCCTTACATGCTCAGCACTTATGGACGCCCTCCCCTTCTGCTGGAAGTTGTTTTTTGTTTGTTTGCTTGCTTGCTTGTTTTTAATAACAGTGCTTGCAGTATGTTATCAGCAGGCACTTAGAAAATTACCTTATGTGCACATGATTATGTATAATGTACTTTGAACATATTCACTACAATTATCTTTTTTGCCTCATTAAGACCTTTACGCCTATACTCACGTTTTTTTCATTGTTTGTTTGTGGCTCACTGCATTCTACACAATACCAACCTACCAGGCAAGATGTGCCCACTGGTCCAGTAGTGGCACACCTGTTCTGGGGAAACCAAATGTTTTCCTGCTTGGAAGTAAAGCCTGTTACACTGAAGGAATTCTTTCTTGGTACTTTGAATCTGGTCAGACTCTCATGGGATGGGAGGTAATATACCCTAAGAGGAACCCCACTATTCTTTTGCAAAATGGGCACAGTATCAAGTGCATTCAGAAGGTCTGATGATAATCAGGCTAGTGAGATTCTTGGATTGCTTTCCAAGATTTAGCATCTATTTTAAGTTTATCATGTTCTTATGGTAAGAAATTATCTAGAGCTAGCACAAACCTTTCATTTCTGCTTTAGAACAGCTGCAGGAGAGATTTCTAGTGATTTAATGAATTACACTGATACTTAAGGGCAAATAATATCCACCTGTAAGGTCTTTACCCCAGTTCTAACTAATACTGTCATCATTGCTCACATGTTAGCTGTGACCATGAGCTTCTATTTGAAAAGATGTGACTTTAGCTATCTGATAATCGGATCTTCTGACTTATGGTTTTATAGGCAGAATCTGACATGTCAAGTGTGGTTTTTAAGGGATATTTGATTTTAGTGATTATTCCCTCAGGTAGATAAAATTTTTGGAGTTGTACATATAAACACTAAACCATACATAAGGTAGCAGCAGAAGAGGAGAGTAGAATTTCAATGACAAATTTAATGCAAAAAAAAGTAATGGAGGAGAAGAATTCACAAATAAGAAGTATGCCATAAAATCCATCATTATCATAATATCCCCATGCCCAGGACAAGCAACACTCCACTTGAGTTAAATTTCAGTCATGTTGTCTCTAACAGTTTTACTGTGCATGTGGGATCCCTCCCCCCCCCCCGCAACAAACCTGAAGAGAAGTGATTAAGAAAACATATTTCTTTTCACAGAAATATCCCGAGCATATACTTCAAGAAATCCATCTTGAACTGTCAAATCATTTTCTGGTTGATATGAAGTTATGATTCATATCCCATTACATAAAGTGTACTGTATTATAAATGAATCAGAGTTTTCAATATGGGTTTTGAGAGCTATACGAGGAACTGAAGAAGCCTTTTCCATTGAATCAGAAATGTGTTTTCTATAAGGAAGGGTGAAGAAAACAGGTTAATCTTATGAAGAAAAACAATAATCATATTTTACTACACATTATGAACTGAGAATATGAACAAATAAACACAGGCTCACAGATGATAGATCAATAATCTTTCCAGAAAGTGTGCAAGATGAAGAAGGGACAGAAGACCAGTGACTGCCAGAACTATCACCTCCTGCTGGATGTTACACATTGTTTTCTGTATCCAGGGTCAGGATCTGTTATGAAGATGGACCCATAGTCTCTCATCTAAATTTCTTAAAATTATTTGGAAGAGTATGATTGCCAATGCAGTAAATGTGGGTGTTTGAAGATAAAGGAGATTCTAAGAATATATATTGTCTGTCATTTGTCAAGTATTAGAAATAACCATTTTGCACAATTAAAATAGGGCAATAGAGATTATATTGGTACAACCTCATTTTCATGGCTAAGACAACCACCAAGATGCATGAGATTATATATGAGGGCGGGGTACACCATACAACACTGGATCTCATAAAATTTTACTATAACATTAGCATTGATTTATTGGTTCATTCATCAGTTTCTTAATGTTTGAATAATGTGAACTATGTAATTGAGTGCCTCTAAGATACCAGTTCTGATTTCCCTTGTAGAAACTGCAGAGAGGGTAGAATTATGAATCAGCCAATCTGATTCTGATTGGTCTTCTGATTGGCACCTTGGTGACAAAATGGATTGCTACTATTGTGGACCTCATGATTGTTTTTGTAGAAGAACTAAAGAAAAAATGATATTAGGACTCAGGAAATCCTTAAACTTTTTTGTTCATCAGATTGAGCAACCATAATCTGAGTAAGTACTAATGTTATACATCCAAAATAAGTATAATTGCATGATGAACAGTAATTTTGACTTAACATAACATAAGGAGCTATAGCTCATCCGATTTGAGGGCTGGTGTGGCTTCCACAGAAGGCCAGCATCTCAGCTGTGGAAGGAGCAGATCTCACCTCAGAAGAACTAGAGAAATAATTTCATAGCTGAAGATTGGTGTGCAAAGACACATAGACGCCCAATCATATAGTATATTGAAAAGATTCACTTCTCCAACAAAATGGTGAGATCACACCATGGTAAAGCCGACCAGAAGGAGGAATCAGCTTAGGCTCATAACATACAGAATTGTGCAAAACAGAATTACGAAGAGCCCAGTTCAACACACTGAGTCAACTTGAAGAGTCAGCAGAGGTATTAGCTTTCATTGCTGTCATGAAATGACAGATACTTGATTTTTAAAACTATAGGTATATTTGAATCTTGGTTTTGAGTTTTTTATTCCATGATTATATGGTCTCTCAACATGGAACACTCATGAATCAGAACATCTTGATGGGAATACTTGGTAGAGAAGATGACTGACCTCCTAAGACAGCGGGAAAGCAAGGGGCCCACAGTTTCCCTTGTAGAGTTATCCTCAATGGCTGAAAGGCCTCTCACTTACTGCTGATTTCTCTAGGTTCTTCTAGTATGTGAGATAAAATTTTGAAGCATAGACCTTCAGGGAATTTTCAACATGTAAGCGTTGCAAAGATACTTTTCTTCATTTCCCCTTAAATCTTTTATTTATTCTTGGACAATTTCATGCTTATATACAAAGTATCTTGAACCTATCCATGCAATTCCCTGTTCTATTCACAACAGGTCCCTCTCCTACCTTAATATGTTTTGTTTTGTTTTGTTTTGTTTTGTGTGTGTAAAGTACAGTGTCCAGTTAGTGCTACCTACCAGAAGGTTGAGTCTGGTGTAAGAGTTCCTGAGTGCAATGACCATATCTTTTCCAGAAGACAGCACCCTTACCTATCTTCTTCCTCTTGCAGTCTTCTGCCCTCTCTTAGGCAATCCTATAAGAACTTTGGAAGAGGTTAATGAAAGATATGTGTCACATTTAAGGCTATATATTCTGTAGTCAATTATTGACAGTTGTCATACATTGGCCAGTTATGAGTTCCTTCACTAACTGTTACCTCCTGCAGAAAGCAACTTCCCTGGCCAAGGCTGAGAGCAGCACCAATTTACAGAATGAATTCCTGCCACAGCTGTGCTGAGCTGAAAGATTACATTCTCAGTGATTTCCCTTTTTGCTCAGTGCGTGTGTGTGTGTGTGTGTGTGCTTTCTGAATTAGGAGTGTCTTTTCTTATCTAGCTCATGTTTGTTTTGTGTAACCTTCAATTCAGACATGTGAATCCATGTTCTCCTGTGTGAAGCTTGAAAAGACCGTTCCTCCATCCTGACTTTTCTTCAGCCTCATTTGTGCCTCTCCCAGCCTTTGAATTCTCTGACTCTTTATGCATTAGCTTCAGGCTAAAGTGCATCTTCCAGAAACCGTCCTGCAGCAATGTGTATCAGCCTTTTCTAACTCCAATAGGACCTTTGTGACTATTCACCTGATATCTAGGACACTTTCTTTTCGTGTGTGTCTGTGTGTGTGTGTGTGTGTGTGCATGTTTGTATGTGTGTGTACATGATACCTATGTGAGGGTGTACATGAGTGTGGGGATGCATGTACACATTTGTATACATGCATGTGAAGGCCAGAGAAAACCTTAAGTGTCTTTCCTGGAAAGCTATGTATCTTTGCTTTTTTGAGCCAACATTTCTGACAGTTTGGCAACTCACCAAGAAAGTTACCGTGGCTGTCAAGAGAGCCCCAGGAATACACCTGTTCTCAACACTAGTGATATAAGCTTTCTTTGTTTGTTTGTTTTTTTTTTTTTTTTTTTTTTGGTTTTTCGAGACAGGGTTTCGCTGTGGCTTTGGAGCCTGTCCTGGAACTAGCTCTTGTAGACCAGGCTGGTCTCGAACTCACAGAGATCCACCTGCCTCTGCCTCCCGAGTGCTGGGATTAAAGGCATTCGCCACCATCGCCCGGCATCTTTGTTTGTTTTGTGAGTTCTAGAAAAGTGCCCATGATTACCAGGCCAGTACTCTAACAAATGAACAATTTCCCTTCTTTTAGAACATGTATTAGGCATTGCCTAATTGTTCAGTTTTATAACTATTTTCTTTTATTTGGACAGGCTTATAGAGCACCTGTAGATATGGCTACTCAGTGTTTGTCACCACAGTAGGACCACAGTATGAAGCACAGAAGGACTTCCTCACACTTATGCTGAATGAATGAATGAATGAATGAGTGAGTGAGTGAATGATCCATTGTCTCAAGCCATCTCTGATTTATGTCCATAAAGTCCAGTAGTTTCCAAAGGAAGGAGTCAAACAAATTGTTCAACATCCCAAGATGGATTTTATGGTGTTGTAGATCTCTGCTTTAAAAGTAGCACCTTGTCAGGTATTGCTGGCACACACCTTTAATCCCAACACTCAGGAGACAGAGGCAGATCTCTATGAGTTGGATGCCAGCCTGGTCTACAGAGTTAGTTCCAGGACAGCTAGAGGTGCTAAATAGAGAAACCCCGTGCCAAAACAACAAAACCAAAAACAAGAGGAAAGGAAAAAGAAAAAGAAGGCAGAATCTGGTTAAGCAAGACAAAGATGCCAATATGAGTCTTATTTCAAAGGACAAAAGAGCTAAGATTGATCTTGGAAAGGTCAGTAAGAAGATATGGGCAGTAAAACTCCACAGGAGAAAGCCTAACTGGTCCCTTTCTGTTTGCTTGTCACAGACATCTTCAAAGTCCATACTCACTCTTTAGTGGAAATCAGGTAACTTCACAGATGATGCCATCTGATTACTGAAAGTTCAGGGAAGAGCATTTATCAGAGTGTCTGTTAGAGCATTATCAGAAAAGAAAGGAAGGAGAGTGTAACCTGTAAGATGATATCTGACACAAGAGACCAGGGATATGGGATCAGAGATGCCCCACTATGGGAGATGGTGAAAGCAGACGATTAACTCCTTTCTAGCTTCTTTGTTGAAGAATGACTGCAGAGGTGGGGAGAAGTATATCTTGGGGCCATTGTCTTCACAATAATTTGTTTTGAAAAAAAAATCCTAAGTGCCATCATTCTGAGGTAAAAGTCTAAACTAGAATCTGTAAGAGTGAATCACGTATGATGTATACATATGTATATATGTGTGAATATATGTTATTAAATTGAAAGATAGATAATGGACAAGGGAACATAGATACATGATAATAGATAACTGGTTGATAAATAGATAACAGTTAGATTTGTAGGTCAATAAGTAGAGGATGATAAATACATTAGTGACTATTTTCTAGAGCTAAGGTACAATCTTAGTTGCATTGGAGATCTCAGAATGCAGGAGATGTAAGGACTGTTGAGGCACCCAACCTGGAGAGCTACACGTTTAGCGTGAAGCCCACCTAAACACAATGTAGAAGCTATGTGCTGCAAGCAGAAGACCTGGAGGGGCAGGCAAGGCTTTGAAGCCCAGAAAAAAAGTCCCAGATGCTAAACATTGGTCTACAGGATTTTATAATTACCTGCTGGATTTTAATTTTGTTTGATTTGATTGCTCCTCATAATGTTCCAGTTATTCCCTTTGGGAAAATAAATATGTTACGCTGTGTCATCATATGCTGGGAGTATATAAATTCTTTTTAATTTTGTAGAAAGCTATCTTTAGTAGACTTTAGATTTTAAAAAAGATTTGGGCTTTTAAGGCAGAACCATGCTTTATATTATGAAGAAAATGGGACTGGAAATAAAAAGGTGAAAGTTATGGTTTAAAAGAGATGTGTTTGCATATCAAGTTGACATGGGCTTGTAGTAATTGTTAAATTTGTCAACATGATATAACATATCATTTTGGAAGGGGTATTAATGAGGTATTGTCGACATTGGAGTGAATGTGGGGATGTCCATGGGCACTTTCTCAATAAGTTGATTGGTATGGGAGGCTACAGTCCATTGTGAGAGGCATTATCCCCTAGGCAGGAAGTCCTGAACTGTATAAGATAGAAGAAAGAAAGCAAAGAAATATTTCACGTATTCTTTCTCTGTTCTGGACTGTAGATATAATACCTCGCTGTTTAAAAGTCCTCCTAAGTGCCCCAATGAGGACAGATGCTAACATGGAATTAGAAGATGAAGTAAATTCCTTCTCTTTTTTTGTTTCTCAAGACAGGGTTTCTCTGAGTAGCACTGACTGTCTTGGAGCTCACTCTATAGACTAATCTGGCTTCAAACACAGAGATTCTCCTGCCTCAGCCTCCTGGAGTGCTGGGATTAAAGACATATGCCACTACCACCCAGCTCCCCTTCATTTTTAAGTTGGCTTGTGTCAGATATTTTTCTATAATAAAAACAATAGGAATGAAATTATGATATAAAGAAAGGAAGAAAGAGAGAGAGAAATATAGCAATAAATGCACTGTAGACAAAATCTAGAAATCTCTTTTTTTCTATATGTTTATATACCATAGCTGTTTCCTTATGTTATCTGTTAGGAAAAAGATTCCTGAGATGGGCAGTTCTGCCAGCGCAAAGAAATCCAATGAGGTCAGATCAAGCCAAATTAAAATGCCCATCATTTTATTAAATATGGCACTCTCGGGTGGCCGAGCGCATGGCCAGAAGATAGGAAAGTGGGAAGCACATGCCAGCCTTGTAGAAGTAGTGGCGGGCCACTTCCCATCGCCTAGCTCCTGGCCACCGGCTAGCTTTACCCAAAATAATTACAAGGAAGCTGTATTCTTTTAAACACTGCCTGACCCATTATATCTGGCCTCTTCTTGGCTAATTCTCATATCGTGATTAACCCACTTCTAATAATGTGTGTAGCATCATGAGGTGGTGGCTTACCAGGAAGGATCTTAACCTGAGTCCATCTTAGAGAGGAGAGCTATAGCATCTGCCTCATTGCCTTCTTCCCAGCATTCTGTTCTGTTTACTCTGCTTACATAATTTTCTGTCCTATCAAAGGGCCAAGGCAGTTTTTTTATTAACCAATGAAAGTAACACATAGACAGATGACCCTCCTCCATCAAAACCTGGTATTGCATGTTTCTCCTCTGGGAGCCCACTTACATATCCTGTGGGAGTGGTCCTGAGCCTCCCCCAGAAAGAGATCAGAACTTGACATGCTGGGATTTGTAGTCCAGACTAATGCAACTCCCAGGCCAGGGGGCTGGGATAGATGCCAGGGGCTAGGACTATGCTCCAGACTTAACATTATCATCTCTGTCTGTCTATCTATCTATTTATTTATAAAAAGATCAGAAAAAAATTGTTAGAAAAATTTTCCATGAGTAAGTCTCATGATGGGTTTATGTACATTTACTGGGACAAAGTAGGGGAATCAGAACAGGTCTCTTTTATATTATTACTCCAATAATATTCCGTTAATTTTATTTTACTTTTTGACTCCGTATGCAAGTAATACTTTACTATTTTGTTTTATGGATAGCAAATTAGCATGGTACCAACTTGACTGGTGCTTCCCTAGTTCATCTGGGATTGGGTCAGAAAGACGTCCTCAAAAGAGTCAATGACTTACCACCCTCACTTCTCTGCTTGAAATAAATTACAAATGGTGTTTTCTTTCTTTTTTTTTTTGTTTTCTTCAGGAGAACTTTCCTTACTTCAGAATCACTGCTACTATTTTTTACCATATGCCAAGACTTATTTTGTTTCTTGTGCCTCTCTCTGATTCTCTAATTTGTATTATACTGATTTGTGAGGTGGTAAAGTATCCATGAGCCCCCCATGCATTTAAATGATCACATTCCATAATTAAGAAAAATAGAGTGAGCTCTACATGCTTTTTCAGAGTTCCAATCTAAACAATGAAACAATCCCAAATTTCTTATCACTGCTGTTTTGATAATTAGGAATTTTTTTCTAATTTTTGGAGGCTGGAGAGAAGGTTCAGTGGTTAAATCACTTCTCCTAAAAGTACTAGTACCTGAGTTCAAACCCCCAGAAACTGGTTAAAGTCTAGTGCATTAACATTAATAAAATCCTAGTGGACAACTTCAGATATTAGTCCTCACCTTTGACATTGTTTAAGAGAGCGTTCTCTGCCGCTTATAATTCATCCTACATCCGCTGAGCCAGCTGGTCAGCCCTCACCCTACAACTTCTGAGCCAGCTGATCAGCCCTCACCCTACACCTGCTGAGGCCCTGGTCAGTCCTCACCCTACATCTGCTGAGCCCCTGGTCAGCCCTCACCCTACACCTGCTGAGC
>JABTXL010021306.1:1169732-1197027 GCA_025134845.1 Neodon shergylaensis | reverse complement strand
GGTCAGCCCTCACCCTACACCTGCTGAGCCCCTAGTCAGTCCTCACCTTACATCTGCCGAGCCAACTGTTCAAAAGCTTCCTCATTGTTTGTGTCTTCTCTCATCTCATCACACAAATTCTAGAATTACAACCATTACTAAACATATGCCTTCACATGGGATCTTAGAATCTGAACTCAGATTCTCATGTTTGCAAGGTTATCCACTGAGTTATCTCCCTGGCTCCACGGTACCAAGTATTTTAAAACTATTTCTTTCAGGTGTAAGAGTTCAACCATGCTACTACAGTATGGTCACTGGTATCGTAAAAACATTTTCATCTCACACAATGCGTCCATAGGAGAGCAGCGTTTCAAACAGTAAAAACTTCACACTGATGTGAAATATAATAGTGGGTAACAGGAGAGAGCCTAGAAAAGCCAGCCTAGAAGTAAATACTCACTCTGGAGTTACTGACTCCAAAGGAGAACAAACGCAGAGTGTAATGAAATGGGAGCGGCCTCTGTGGAAAGCTGTTTATTCTTTCACAGTCTTATTTAGTTTTTCATTTTTTGAGTGCTTATGTGGGCATTTGAATGTATACCCAAGCCATACACCCGCACATAGCCTTTGGAGGAGAGAACTATATGGAGGTAGCTTTTTCATTGCTCTCCACGGAATGTTTTGATACAGCATTGGGAACCCAAAACTCACCAGCTGGCTAGTCAGGCTGCTCAGTGAACCACAGAAAGCTTCTGTCTTGCACTTTACCCCTCTGAGTTAGGGTCACAGATGTGAACCATAATGTCTGGCTTTCTATGTGGGCACTGGGACCTTAACTCAGGTCCTCATACTTACACAGCAGAAACATGGGCTAAGCTATGGCCACAGCCCTTGTTACATACTTTCTAAGCTACAGGAAGACGTATCTTTCAAGGACCAAATGGAAAAGGGGAACCTGCCTCAGCTGGCTTTCAGGTGGGCAACCCCCTCAACACCCATCACCTTGTGTATTTCATCCACTACCTTTTTTCTTTTTATTGAGCTCCTCCACTACCTTTCTAAAAGATGACAATTTATACAAATTGGAATGATAAGGGTTGCATAAATTTATCACATTTTTTTTAAATTTTGAAATTACTATATAATTACATCAATTCCCAAATCTTCCATTTCTTCCTTCAAAATAATACTCTGGGCACAATTTTGAAATTGTTGAGAGTAGTAGATAGTACTGACTTATTCATGATGTCAGTTGGATTGTTTTAAGTTTTTCTTTATATAGGATGAGATTGGCAGTAGGCTTTTCCAAAAAAGCTTTAATTACACCAAGGAATGTTCTCTCTAGTCATACCCTTTCCAGGACTTTCATCATGAAGCCATGATGAATTTTTGGAAAAGGCTTTCTCTGCATCCAGTGAGATGATTATGTATTTTTTGTTTTCAAATTCATTTATGTGATTTATTACGTTTATTGACTTGCGTCTCTTGAACCATCCCTGCATCTCCAGGAGAAAGCCAACTTAGTTGTTACAGATAATGCTTTTTGAGGTATTTCTCTATTCTGATTTCAAGTAATATATTGAGCATTTTAAAAAAAATTCTATTTTCATCTGGTATATTGGCCTGGAATTTCAATCTCTCTCTCTCTCTCTCTCTCTCTCTCTCTCTCTCTCTCTCTCTCTCATGTGTGTATAACAGGATTTTGTATTAGAATGATATTGGCTTAATAGCAGGACTTAGGGAGTACTCATTTTGTTGCTATTTCTAGTTAGCTAATTTAAGAAGTATTGCTATATATCTTCTTCAAATGTATAGTAGTGAGCTTCCTAGTTTATCTTGGCCTAGTGGACCTCAGGAGACCAACACAACTGCACTCTTGGGACGGGATAAATTTTATCCATGAGCTTCCTGGTGATTTTTAGGCCTTGTGGACCCCAGAGGAGAGAAGCATAGCTCTGCCCCAGTTCTCTATACTTAGAGATAGAAGAATTTTGTTCACTGCCTCTGGCACAGGGAGGTTGGGAACTATTATGATTCTTGAAGCCAGGGTCCTGCCCAGGACCATGAAGCACTGAGCAGGACAGAACAACCCAGGCATGGTACCAGGCAGATGGGCACTATTATGATAAATAAATAGATGGCATGATATGGGAAAATGGGAGAGAATGGGGAGAAAGAATGGTTCATGTTCTGTGGACAGGGACACACCTGTAGAGGTGAAAGTGTTGAGGAGCTGGCTGAGGTGTGCGACTTGATTGCCACCCAAGGCCATGGTCTGGGCCTGTTTCCAGGGCTCATGTTTGGGTGGCTCTGATGTAGCTGCAGTTTGTGCTTTTGTCCATGGCTTTTGATATCACTGAAGGTCCAGAGGAATGGCCTGCATAGCATTGTCCCTGCCCCTCACTGGCTGCAACATCACTAGTTGAAGCACTCTGGAAAGAGGGTCCTACAACTCATCTGGATGGCACAATGAAGTTCGGAGGGGCATGGTTGAGTTGGCCCTGAGAGCATGAGAACGGAAGAGGAGGTCATGCCTGCCATGTGATGAGGAAAAGATGCCTCCCCTCATTCCTGGAGCAGTTGGAGGAATCTGGATCCAACCTCTCACCAACTGTAGCACTCAGGAGAACCGGCTCTATGCCTCACCTGGGCACCACAGGAAAACTGACATTTTTAAACAGAGGCACAGGTGGCCCACCCTGAGGGTGTAAGAGGGGCATAGCTGGTCCCACCTTCCTTATCTGAGTGTAGTAGTAGGGGCAAGGGAAATATGCCCTCCACTCAGTCCTACCACCTCCAGCTGACCAGATAGCTGACCCCAGCCCTATTCCCTTTACCAGTTGCAACACTAGGGAGAACAGACTCTGCACCTGGTCTGGGCAGCACAGCAGAACTAATCGTTAGGGTGAGCAGGCCCGAGAATGTGAGATCTGCCCCCCTTACCCTGTATTCACCTCCTTATCTATAATGTGGCAGCATGTACAGGAGAGAGTTGGCAGGCTGAGCAACCCTGCAACTACCCAGACCCCCAAAACAGTGTTATGAATTGGCCCACCCCAACATCCTCCCCATATATAATCTGCTAGAGTTTATGAAGTGTCAGGTCCTGTAGACACAAGGCTGCAGGATATCCAGGACATAGGCAGCAACAGGATATCCATGGAGGGTCCCAACTTACATGACAAGATTGATTTTTCTTGTTTTTTTTTTAATCTTAATTTTTTATTTTATTTGGGCGAGGTTGCTAAAGCAGTTGCAAAAGAATAAATAAGAAGTAATTAAAAATAAAAATGAAAGTATAGAATTTTGCTGTGAATCTATCTGGCCCAGATTTTTTTTTACCATTGTTTCAATCTTGATATCTGTTATGGGTCTATTGGATTATTAGGTTATTCAGCTCGTCTTTGATTAATTTTACTAGTTAGGCTGACTCTAAAAGTTATTTTCAGTTTCCAAATTAAAGGAGTACAGGTTTTTAAAATATTCACTTGAAATATTCTGAATGAATTCTTTTGTTGTCTGTTATAATGCTTCTCTGTTCATTTTTCACCCTGTTTATTTGGGTTCTCTCTTTTATTTTAGTGAGTTAGGTCAAGAGTATGACAATCTTGCCCATCTTCCCCATGAACTCTTTCTTAAATTCCTCAGTGCTTTATATTGTTTTTGTGTCTATTTCATTAATTTTCACTCTAATTTTCGATTTTTTGTTGTTTTTGTCAAATTTTCAAGTTTCATCATTAAATCATTCATTTGTGCTCTTTATGAGTTTTAATGGAAGCTCTTAGAGCTGTAAATTTCTCCCATAGGACTGTTTTTAATGTATCCCAGGACTTTTGTTCTGTTGTGCTTTCATTCTCATTTAGTTCCAGGAATTTTTTTGCTTTGTTTTGTTTTTGTTTTTTATTTGTTTTTCGAGACAGGGTTTCTCTGTAGCTTTGGAGCCTGTCATGGAACTAGCTCTGTAGACCAGGCTGGTCTCGAACTCACAGAGATCCTTCTGCCTCTGCCTCCCAAGTGCTGGGATTAAAGGCGTGAGCCACCATTGCCCGGCTTCCAGGAATTTTTTTATTTGCTATTTTGAATTCTTCTTTTACCCAGACAT
Organism: Neodon shergylaensis; assembly: GCA_025134845.1. Taxonomy (NCBI): domain Eukaryota; kingdom Metazoa; phylum Chordata; class Mammalia; order Rodentia; family Cricetidae; genus Neodon; species Neodon shergylaensis. The sequence goes on along the minus strand of JABTXL010021306.1, from coordinate 1,192,943 downwards.
CCTTCAGTAATGAGTTGTTTATTCTCCATTAGTTTGTGTACTTACTAGAAATTGTTTGCTGTGGAATTTAAGCTTAATTACATTATAGTTAGTCATGTTACACAAGTCATTTCTATTATCCTGAGTTTGTTAAGATGTATTTTATGTGTTCCAGGATTATTTATTTTAGAAAAGCTTCCTGCTGAGTAGAATGTACATTCTTTAGTGCTTGGATGGAGTATTTTATAGATAACTGCTGGTTCGTTTGGTATATGTTATTAATTAATTATGATGTTTCTTTGTTCATTTTTTGTCCAGATAACCTATTATATAGAAAGTAGAGTATTGAAATCACTTGGTATTAACGGGCTGACGTCAATCTGTGTCTTTAAATCTAACAGTAAATTTTTTAAAATATAATTTAGTAGTGTTGTTCTTTTTTTAAAAAATGCTGCAAGATCCCCGTGGCAGTAGGCAGCAGAAATGCTGTAGGTCCCAAATGGTGGTAGCGGGCCATGTGGTGGCAGGCAGCGGGCTCTGGGAGCAGCTAGTCCCAGGCAGAAATGGCTGCCGGTCCCAGAGCGGTGGCCTGAGCGGTGGTGGTGGCCATGTGGCAGCAGGCAGTGGGCCCCAGGCAGAGATGGCTGCTGGTCCCTGAGCAATGGCTGGTCCCAGGCAGGAAGACACATGGCAGGCGGGCAGAAGACAGAAACATGGATAGACACAACATGCAGGGTGAGGTTGAATGTTTATTCAGGGGGTTATGGAGGAGGAAGGGTGAAGGGGGGAACAGAGAGAGAGAGAGAGAGAGAGAGAGAGAGAGAGTGAGAGAAGAGGAGAAAGAGACAGAGAAGGGGGGAAACAGAGAAGTGGGGAGAGAGGCAGAAGCGAAGCTGCCTCTCTGAGAGGAAGATGGAAAAGAGAGAGAGCTCAGGCTGGAAGCTGAAAATCAGCCTGCCTCAGCGGATGGGGGAGGGAGTGGGCGTGGCTTGTCTCTTAAAGAGACCAAAACCATAACAAGTAGCCCAGTGCTTGTTGCATATGTTTTTGGAATATTCATGTCTTCTTGCTTAACTGTTGTCTTTGAAAGACCTGGATAAATCCAGACCTCCCCAGCAGGAAGAAAATAGCCAAAAATCCAAGCAGGAAGAGAAGAATCAGGAATCTAGCATTAGCCAGTTTAGTGACTGTGTTTTAGGAACTAGCTGATTATGACTTTGGGAGTGGTCCTGAGCGGCAGGGAGTTGCCCCCTTGTGATCTTCACTGGTATTTTTGGAATTTTCTGTGACACCCTCCCTGCCAATTCCAGATCACTGGGCTGTGGTTTCTTCCCTTAAAAATCGCTTCTCCCGGTCACTCGGGGTCGAACTCTCCCCCTGCATGGGTTATGAGTCTCGGCCCCAGTGCACTGGTTCTCGTCTCATCTCATCATTAAAGCCTCGTGTGATTGCAGCAAGGACGGTCTCTCGTGAGTTACTGGGGGGGGGGGTCGTGTTATCTCGAGACTTGAGTGAGAGTCTCCCCACACCAGGGGTCTTTCATCTTGACTAAAATAGAGCATCCCTCTTTGTCTCTTCTAATTGTATAATTTGACTGATTTAATCTGTCTTAGGATATTGATGCTTGCTTGCTCTCTGATCCCATTTCATTGGTGTATTTTTGTCAATTTTCTTCACTTTAAGATGCTTATAAGATGAGTTTCCTGCAGACAATGTTCTGCCCAAATCCACAAAGTCCCCACAAAAGCCAACATGGAGAACAAGTCCCGTATATAAAAGCGAAGAGCCTTTATTTTATGCAAGTTTGCAAACTCGATCTCTTCGCATGTCCAAAGTATTGGAATAAACAGAGAGCCTCAATCTCAGTTAGAATTTGGTTTTATAGTAGTAAAGGTAGGGTGAGGGGTTTCTGAGGTTCAGGACCCCTGATTGGCTGACATTTGACTAGGGGTGCCCTGGTGAGTGTGTACTGGCAGGTGGTCCTATCTACAGTGGTTGGAATGCTAGGCATTTCCTTTGGATGGTCTGTTTTTGGGTGGTGTTCAGATAATCTCAGTTTGTGGTTCTTCTTGCAGCCAGGTATTGCATCAGGGTAAACTACTGAGACTCGGGGCCCTTATTAAATTTATCAATGGCTGCTGGGCGGTGGTGGTGCACGCCTTTAATCCCAGCACTATGGAGGCAGAGGCAGGCGGATCTCTGTGAGTTCGAGGGCCAGCCTGGTCTACAAGAGCTAGTTCCAGGACAGAAACCAAAAGCTACAGAGAAACCCTGTCTCGAAAATCCTATATATATATATATATATCAATGGCTGAGCCCTACTCTGGCAGGTGATAATTGTTGCAGGTAAAGAACTTCCTTTGGGTGATCTGCCCATACTTAGCTTATCATGACTGGCTCCCACAGACAACAGATAGCTGGATTTGGTTTGTTGATCCATTCATTTGATCTATGTCTTTGTATTGAGGAATGAAGATCACAGATAGTTAAAGTTATTATTGAAAGGTGGTGTTGGTTGCCATCATTGTACTGTTAACTTTTCAAGTTATTTTGTCCTCACTGGTAGTTTGTGTTTTAGCTTTATTTTTCTTTCTACATTCTTCTGTCCATGCTTATTCCAGGGGAAATTATTTTTGGTGCCAAACAATATCAGTTTAATTGATGCCTGATGAAATTTTTCTACCACAATTACATGTCTGAGAGTTTGTTCTGGGATCACAAGCTTACCATACAGGTATGAGACCCTGGATTCAATCTCCAGCATAGTATAAGCTGAGTATGGAGGTTCTCCTCCTGATGATACCCACACTAGCATATGGAAAGGGGAGGCATGGATATCAGAAGTTCAAGGACATCCTCAGCTACGTGCTAAATTCAAGGCAGCATGGGCTACATGAGACATCATAGAAATCAAAACAAGCACACATCAAAAAAAAATGTCTCCTATGTTTGAGAATTTGTTTGTTTAAAGAAAATCAAGCCTTGAAGTTTCAAATTCTGAAAGAAGAAATGGTATGCATGATGGAGGAGAGAATGCACACAAGCAATGTTGTCAATCTGGGCTCTCACTTCTTCAGCTCTTTGCACACATACTTACCTACTCACCTACTTTTATTGCTTTATGAAATGGTTCGCCTTAATTTTGTCTTTATGAAAAGCATGCATACAATTATGTTTCTGACTGTATGTCTGGATGTGGATATGTGCATGTGAGTGAGGACGCCTTAGAGAGGCCAGAGGCATAAGATCTCCCTGCAGCTGGAGTTGCCTGACTCGGGTGCTGGGAATACACTCTCTGTAACTGCTATAAAATCAAAAGACAATTAAAGGAATTCAGCTCTTTCCTGCCACCAAGAAGATCCCTTGGATAAAATGTTGGCATCCCTAGGCTTAATGGCAAGTGCCTACCCCTTGATCCATCTAGGTGGACATCTTCTGTTTATTTTAAAGTAAAAGTATTTAATATGTGGGTTCAGAGAATATTTTTACAAAGAACTATTCCAGAATACACCCAATCAAGAGGAAGTCCTTTATAAAGATGACAAATATACAGGGGCAATAGTGTCCCAGAATGGTTTTGAGGTATTATATTAGAAATAAAAGACAACATGCTTGAGAATCAAATACTTTCAGTAAAGACTTTCTCTAAAATAAAGACTATTTGCTGGAGAGTGGGCCCTTAAGGGGGTGCATCGTAAAGCAGAGATCACAGAGTAATAAACCCTGGACTGAAAATGGCAGCAAGTCCAAAGTGTGTTAACACATGCCTGTGTGGGGTAGGAGGAAGAAGACAGATCCAAAGAGGATGTCATGAGGAAGATCAGGGTGGCCATTCCCCCCCACCATGTCAGCAGCCAGTCGCTGGTGCCTTTACAACAGACCCATGCTAGTTATTCTTTGTCCCATGTTCAAGTTGCTTGAGGAGTCAGTGGAGCCCAGAAAGGTATGGGAGTGAGATGTCACCATCTGCTCCCTCCTGAGACAGAGGAGGTTGTGTAAATGTTGGCAACATGTGGTCTCCATTTGGTGTTTGGACTAAGGAATGAGAGAAGAAAGGAAACCATGCCTGTGGTAAACATTCTACAAAGCTGATTAACTGATCATGGGAAACTCAAATTTCACAGAAGCAGCAATTTTGGGGGGATTGTTTTTTTTTTTTTGATTCCCTTAATAGCTATTCATTTTTTTCTCTCTGTGCTCTAACATCCTTGTGGCTATTATGTAAATGCACACACATACTCTTCTCCTTCAAGATCCAAAGGCTAAAAGTTTTTAACATCTTCGTTCTATGGCAAAGCTTGTTCTGGTTTGTTGCTACCAGTTGCCTGATAATCCCACAGGGACCTGGTCTTGTTGAGTTAGTATGGGGGGGGGGAGAAGGGTGGAAGGAGGGGGAGGGAAATGGGAGGCGGGGAGGAGGGGGAAACGTTTTTTTTCTCAATAAAAAATTAATAAAAAAAAAAAAACTCTACAACTTAGCTGCCATGTTGGAACATGGAGCTTGAGGTAACATGAGTCTGTGTTTCTTGGACATGGTCGCATATATTTTCCTTCAGAGTCAACTCTTTATTGTGTGTGTTGTGAGAGCAGGATGTTTTGTGTTGGAAACATCATTGTTGTGATCACTTCTAGGACGAGTCAATGTCTCTATGGTGCACTTACTATCTCTCTAGCCTTCACCCCATAAATTGTTTTAAATAACAAAAATGCTTGCTAATCCATTTAGATTAAGGGTACTCACCCTGAGGGGCATTAGGAATATCTCACTTCAGTGAGTTTTCCATGAATTTGATCACATAATAAAAATATTTCATTCTGCGTATCTTTCCAGTTTTTGTGGGTGGCTAGCTTTGCGGTAGACTTTTCCGCTCACTCAGCCTTAATGAAACCTGCGAATATAAAAAAGGGCTGTTTTAAAGGTTATATGGCTCTATCTAAATATATCATAGCTCTTTCCTAGCTTATAAGAGTGGTGAAAGCATAGAGACTTAAACTTAAGAACGTAAAACACCATACTTAAATAGATACCAACAAGAAAAATCTAATATTTGATAGGTCACTCAGTTCAAAAGTCCATTTTTAATATGTACTTTAAATTTAATTGTTATTGTGTGTGTTCATGACATATGTGTGCAGGTGTAAATGTAGTTTATATGTAGGGCTGAGGACAACTCCATGGAGCCAGTTCTTTCCCTCTCCATTTCTGTGAGTTTTAGGGGTGAGACTCGGGTTGATAGACTCTAATGCAGCAGGCTTCCTTACCTGCCGAGCCACCTTGGGTGCTCTATCTTAATGCTGTTGGAGAAAGTTTATGCACAGTGCTGCCTCAACTGGGAAAGGTGAATGTTTGCCTACCTGTCATCGGATCAACTGATAAAAAGACTGTATGTTCATCAAATGACTAACAGGTGATTGTAACAAGCAATTGCTAGACTTTTCTTGGGACCTATATCTTATTCTTATATACAGTCTATCTTTTCTGGAAATAAAGGAATGGGATATTTCTAATTGTCTACTAAATGCCAAGTATAGTCATGCAGAGCTTTGTATGGCTCTTCATCTGTCTTTGCATCAGTGCCCCTCTGCCACCCACCTGCAGGGAAACCAATATGGCTTGAGATGAAAGTTGACTTAAGAAGGATGATTCCAGGGAGACAGTGGGAATCTCAAAAAAATTTCTAAATGGATCCAAAGATCATGATCTTCCTTGATCTGCTCGTTCCCACCATATTTCAGTGTTCTCTAGTCTCTGATATTCATCATTTGTTGCTGTAATCTTATGATTAAATATTTTATTTAGATTGTGATTGTTTTGGTCGACAGATTGGTTCAGTGTTGAAGAGCATGCACTGTTCTTACAGGGGACCTGAGTTTGGTTACCGATGCCTACATCCAACAGTTCACAGGTACCTGTAACTCCAGCATGATGTCATCCAGCATCGTCTCTACTAGATTCCACAGACACTGAAAGAATATGCCCATACCCAGACATATAAACATGACTTAAAATAAAATACTAATAGTGAAAGAGCTGTTTAAGTCTTGTTATTTATTTAATTTCACTTCTTTATTTATATACTTGTTTATTTTTTTTTACAGGGTCTCATGCACTTAGACTGGCCATGAACAGTGGGAAATCATTTTGAACTTCTAGTCCAGCCTGGCCTTGAACTAACTGGTTAGTGGAGAATAAATGTGAACTCCTGGTCCAGCCTGGCCTTAAACTACCTGGACAGTGGGGAATCATCATGAATTGTTCATCCAGCCCGGAATTGAACTAACAGTTTAGTAGAGAATAAGTGTGAACTCCTGGTCCAGCCTGGCCTTAAACTACCTGGATATTGGGGAATCGTCGTGAATTGCTCATCTACTATTTATTTATTTATGTATTTATTTATTTATTTTTCATCTAGCTTTTCCTTGAACTGTTTAATGGAGAATAAGTGTGAACTCCTGATCCTTTGTTGCCACCAGCAGAGCTTTGGCTTTGCAAGCCGGCTGCACCACACTTCTCTGAAATCTGTTAGTTTGAAAGCAAATGTAAAGAATGAGCAGAAAGTTGAGCTGAAGCCTTTGTTTGCAGTGGTTCTCAATCTTCTTAGAGCTATGACCCTTTAATACAGCTTCTCCTGTTGTGATGACTCCCAGCCATACAGTTGTTTTCCTTGTTGCTTCATACCCGAGATTTTGCTACTGCTCTGAATTACAAGGTAAGTATTTTTGGAGATAGAAGTTTATCAAAGTGGTTACAACATATAGGCTGAGAGGCACTGGTTTGAAGGAACAAAGAATATGAAGACTGAAATCCCAAGTTTGGTTTTACTTAGACCAGATTTCAGTAAAATGTTATTAATTTGGTAACAGCTCTCATATTTTCTTGAGATCTCCTGACCTATGTCACTGGCTCCCTTTGATTCTATTGATGAACTATACTATTCATTTTCTCCAAGTTCTCCTTTTAATACGTTATTAAAGAAACAAATCTTATCAGCTACTTTTCACTTTTTTCCCAGTGCTGTTAAAAGTCTTATGGATACTATATCTTAGAAAGTCAGTTAAGAATATCAGGGTGGGCCTTGGTGTTCTAGTACTCTCCAAATGGATGTACTAAGAATGGATCTTTTTATTGTTTTTATTGAGCTATATATTTTCCCCACCCCCTTCCTTACTCGTCTCTCCCTTTCAACCCTCTGGTGGCACACACCTTTAATCCTAGCACTCAGGAGGCAGGGGCAGGCAGAGCTCTGTGAGTTCAAGGCCAGCCTGGCCAAGAAGAGCTAGGTCCAAGACAACTAAGACTGTTACAAAGAGTCTTGTTTAAAAAAAAAAAAAAAAAAAGAAAAAGAGAGCAAGGAAGATTTTCATACATTGCTTACCAAATGATCTCAGAGTGGAGTTTACTACTTATACTTATCCTCAATGTAAGTTCATTTTGTTGAGACAGGTAGTCTAACTTCAAGAAAACTTGCCTCTAATATATGACTCAAGGCCCATTTTAATGTATGGGTATTATTTTTTTTACAAACATTTCCTTATAGGACCTTCTAAAATAAAGGACCTTGAAATTGAAACCACAGCCCTGTAAGGCCAGACTGGATCATCACATAATGTCTAGTGACAGATTACCTTTGTTGATGCTACAGTCTCTTGCGTGTCTGTAAGCATTAAGATAACAGCATTAGGACAAGAGGGCTATCGTGGTAAGGTGTTTTTGGGCAAACATGAGGATCTGAGCTCAGATACAGAGTAACCACCTGAAAATCCAGGCACTGTGTTATGTGTCTATAAACTCAGCATTTGAAAATTTGAAAAGTGTAGACGGAGGATTTTGGGAGCTTGTTGGTGAGCTGATCTAACCATATTAGTGAGCTGTAGTTTCAGGAAGAGAGCTGTCTTTAACAATGACGTGATGGTGATTGGAGAAGATCCCCAGCATCCATCTGTGACTTCCAGACACACTTGCACATGTGTGACTGCACATCCACATGTGCACAAGTATGCACACATACCGGCAATGATAAGAACCTGAAGTATGAAGTTGAATGTTGGCCATGGTTCCCATTCTTATGAATAACCCTGAAAGCAGAGTGAGTTACAGGTACACTTTCTCCAGAGATTTGCAATTGATTCTGACGGGTGTTTTTCAGCATATCTGTGCTGTGCCGGAACAGAACATGCTCCTCTTTTCTTATCTCCTTCCTCTTGTCAGTTTCCAGCCCTAAGGCTAGAGTATACACTCTCTAACTCTTTTGATTCCTGATTATATCTTCAAATGGGAAAAAGGGAAAGAAAATGAATTCCTAGGCTTCACAAGATTTTGACATTATGAGAAACTCACAAATGAGGGTGGACAAACAGCTTCACCTGGGTATTTTCTCTTTATCACCTCAGTTGAGTAATTAATTACAGCAGACCTGAGTCATAGAAAAAAGAGATCCCTATAGTTTTTATTGTATTTCTGTTCAGCAGATGGTTTTCAGATTTGAGGGTTCTCTGAATACCTGCCATTTCAAAGATATAATAAAAAAGTAAGCAGAAATGAAGGGCACATAAGATTATCTGTGTTTGTCTTTTAAAGCTTATATTAATCATTTTTGGATTGATAGGTGTTTAAAAATATTAGTCCAGATAAACATATCACCAATTCTGCCCTTCATTTTAAATGAATCCCATTTCCTCTGTTTGCATTTCAATCCACTTTAAGGAGTCACAAATAAAATATATTATATCATAAGTGCCATAAAATGCAGGTGTTGTACTGAAAGAGCATCTCAGCACCTGCACTTTATGGGGATATAAAGGAGATATATAACCCACTTGAAACTAAGTTTGCCTTGCCTTTGTTTCTGCTGAGAAGGAATTTAAACTTGTCTGGTCCACCCAGAAGGAACCGTGAGTTAAGCTGTGCCTTTTAAAAGAGGGCGGAAGAGAAGGGTGCAGCTATGCTTCCAAGGAATAAGACCAAGGACTTCCGTCAGAGTAATAAGGTGCTGTAATCAGTGACATCAGACACCTAACACAGGAGCACACTAAGAATGTGCATGACATAACTCTCCTTCGTTACCCCACTTGGTTTCTCAGTCCTCAAGGTAAACTCAGTAAATAAAAGCAAGTCACAAGAACCATCCTGGCTGGAATGAAGATATTCTAAGCAATACCATGTATTTTCTTTTGGGTAGTGAACTATTGGCATAATGGATCACAAGAAACTGGAATTCTGTTATGAATTTCAAGCTGAGGAGAGGGAGAGACTGAAACCTGGTACCATCCAGAAGAGGGGCTTATGTTCCAGAAAGAATTCATTTAAAGCTGACAACTTTTCAGAGGACCTTGCAAAAAAGGATCAGTGGAGAAGATAGGTTATTAGCCCACAGGATCACACCTTGAACAGGACTGTATAGTTACAAAAACTTGAGAAGTTTGAAGCTCTGTGTGTGTGTGAGAGAGAGTGAGTGTGTGTGTGTGTGTGAGTGAGTGTGTGTGTGTGTGAGTGAGTGTGTGTGTGTGTGTGTGTAAAAATCCTGGTTGCGTGATCCTGGTTCTCTGGGCCCAGGCTCTTTCCCTAAACCTGTAACATCACCCCATCCACCCAAAACTTGTATTTTCATTTTAAGTATGCCTAGATTACAATTTTTTTGTAAAACCTACTAGAGAACAGCATGAATGAAACTTGGCCAGCTTTGTTGTTCTCCCAAACTCCAAATAAATACAGATGTGTGAGTCCATGGCAACAACCCATGTCTACTGCAGTCAGCATATTAGACAGTAGTAAAAACTCTCTAGTTAGTTCAGAGAAAGCAGCGCCACACATTTCTTGCTGTCCACCACAGTCTGTGCAATTGGGCTCCCATACATAGTCAGGAGCTTACTTGTACATTCAAGTCAAATAGTTCTGAAGGGCGGGCCAACCTTTCCCCCAAAGATCTCCTGTGAGAAACAAACTGATCTTTCCCGTTTTGTGGAATCTCTGACTTCCTCTCATTAGTGTCGGATGTCTCCAAAATTCCCCCTGAAAAGTATCTGGGAGAATTCATCATTCAGGGGGACAGAGCAGTTCCAGTTTGACCATCCACATGGAGATAGGAGAGAGCACGCTCTTATAAGCTCTCCTGACCTTTCCACTCATAGTCATGGTCTATGCACAAACACACACAGACACACACACAACACGGGTGGGGGTGGAGACACATACACACACACACACACACACACGTACTGTGAAGAAAAGCAGCTGTACTTTCTCCTGAACTGACTGCAAGACTGATTAACTGAGTAAAACTTCAATGATGTGAAGAGATTGGAGTGTTGCAGGCTCAGAGCCAAACTATAATTTACTTTGAACAATCCTTTCCCCCATGAGCTGACATACCGTGACGAACAAAACTTCTGAAATGGATTAATTTACCAAAACCCAACAAACAAAAGCTGCGAGTCGCTCAGCATCTGAGGCCTATAGCAAAGGGGTCCCCTCTTTGCAGTAAATACTAACTTGATGTTTTTACCAGTGAATTAAGAACAATGCCTTATAGCTTTCTTTGTTCCATTACTATAAAAGCCATTAAATGGTTACAGTGTCGGAACATGGGCCTTGAAGTAACCTAAAACTTCGATCTTAGGAATATTCAATCATATTTTGCTTCAGAATAAACAATCTTTTATACTCTTTGAGGCAAGGCTTGTTTTCCTGTGTCAACAATAATTAAAGTTTATGAGCATATTTTAAATTGTATGACAAAATTCTCCCTTCAACCTTTCACGGGACATCTGCACCGTCTCCTCCAAGGCTCAGGAGACATTTTGGAAGAGGGGGCAAAAATTTCTAAATGCAGACACAAGGAGAATGTGTGATGTTATAGTTTATGAAGAATTGCCTCCGACTTGAAATATTGCATCACAGAAGGAAGTTCTTAAGATTGATAAGGCTGTAAAGGGAGGCTTCATAAGGCTGATGAAAAGAAAGTTCTGAGTCTTAGAAAGTCCCTGAGACATGAGAGGATATTTGACACATGCCGGCTTCTGAACATGCCTTGCTTATTGCACTCCACAGCTCCCACCACTGGGAGTTAACTGCTCAAGATGCACACGAAGGCAGTTCCTTCACCACTCCTTCACGAAAGAGAGAGGCTCGTGAAACCACATGCTTCCTGGGCTTGAGAAGTAGTTGGTTGTTACTGGAAGAGATGGAGTTTTTCCTCTGCTGTTGGCCTAATAAGTTGCGCGGTGTTACCGGTATTGTAAGAACAAGCTGTACCCAAAGTCTCGCTTCTGCCGAGGTGTCCCTGATGCTAAAATCTGAATCTTTGACTTGGGACGGAAGAAGGCAAAAGTTGATGAATTCCCGCTTTGTGGCCACATGGTGTCAGATGAATACGAACAACTCTCTTCCGAAGCTCTGGAGGCTGCCCGTATTTGTGCCAACAAATACATGGTAAAGAGTTGTGGCAAGGATGGCTTTCATATTTGAGTGAGGCTTCACCCTTTTCATGTCATCCGAATCAACAAGATGTTGTCCTGTGCTGGGACTTACAGGCTCCAGACAGGTATGTGTGGTGCCTTTGGGAAGCCCCAGGGCACAGTGGCCAGGGTTCATATTGGCCAGGTCATCATGTCCATCTGCACTAAGCTGCAGAATAAGGAACATGTGATTGAGGATCTTCGTAGAGCCAAGTTTAAGTTCCCTGGCCGCCAGAAAATCCACATCTCAAAGAAATGGGGCTTTACTAAGTTTAATGCAGATGAATTTGAAGACATGGTTGCTGAGAAGCGACTGACTCCTGATAGCTGTGGGGTCAAATATATTCTTTTTTTTTTTTTTTGGTTTTTCAAAAAATCAAATATATTCTTTTTTTTTTTTGAGAAAAAGAAAAAAAATTTCCGCCTCCTCCCAGCCTCCCATTTCCCTCCTCCTCGTCCCACCCTTCTCCCCTCCCCCCACTCCTCTCCAGTCCAAAGAGCAGTCAGGGTTCCCTGCCCTGTGGAAAGTCCAAGGCCCTCCCCCCTCTGTCCATGTCTAGGAAGGTGAATATCCAAGGTGGCTAGGCTCCCACAAAGCCCGAACTTGAAGTAGGATGAAAACCCCGGGCCATTGTCCTTGGCTTCTCATCAGCCCCCATTGTTCGCCATGTTCAGAGAGTCTGGTTTTATCCCATGCTTCTTCCGTCACAGTCCAGCTGGCCTTGGTGAGCTCCCCATAGATCAGCCACACTGTCTCAGTGGTTGGGTGCACCCCTCGTGGTCCTGACTTCCTTGCTCATGTTCTCCCTCCTTCCGCTCCTCATTGGGAACTTGGGAGCTCAGTCCGGTGCTCCAGTGTGGGTCTCTCTGACTCTCTCCATCCATCACCAGATGAAGGTTCTATGGTGATATGCAAGATATTCGTCAGCATTGCTATAGGATAGGGTCATTTCAGGTTCCCTATCCTCAACTGCCCAAGGAACTAATTGGGGACCTCGCCTTGGGCTCCTGGGAGCCACTCTAGGTTCAAGTCTCTTGCCAACCCTAAGGTGGCTCCCTTAACTAAGAATTGAGCTTCCGTGCTCCCTTATCCAACCTTCCTTTATTCCCATCATCCTGTTTCCCCAAGTTTCCCTCATCCTCCCCTTCTTACTTTTCTCTCCCCATCCCCCGATGCTCCCATCCCACCCCACCCCCAAGATCCCAAATTTTCTCCCCGGCAATTTTGTCTACTTCCCATATCCAAGAGGATAATTATATGTTTTTCCTTGGGTTCACCTTCTTATTTAGCTTCTTTAGGTTCACCACTATATACTCCGTGACCGTTATTTATGGCTAGAAACCAATTATGAGTGAGTACATCCCATGTTCATCTTTTTGGGTCTGGGTTACCTCACTCAGGATACTGTTTTCCATTTCCATCCATTTGCATGCAAAATTCGAGAAGTCATTGTTTTTTACCGCAGCGTAGTACTCTAATGTGTATATATTCCACACTTTCTTCATCCATTCTTCCATTGAAGGGCATCTAGGTTGTTTCCAGGTTCCGGCTATTACAAATAATACTGCTATGAACATAGTTGAACAAATGCTTTTGTCATGTGATAGGGCATCTCTTGGGTATATTCCCAAGAGTGGTATTGCTGGGTTCAGGGGTAGATTGATCCCGAATTTCCTGAGAAACCGAAACACTGATTTCCAAAGTGGTTGCACAAGATTGCATTCCCACCAGCAATGGATGAGGGTACCCCTTCCTCCACAGCCTCTCCAGCAAAGGTTATCATTGGTGTTTTTGATTTTAGCCATTCTGACAGGTGTAAGATGGTATCTCAAAGTTGTTTTGATTTGCATCTCCCTAATCGTTAAGGAGGTTGAGCATGACCTTAAGTGTCTTTTGGCTATTTGAACTTCTTCTGTTGAGAATTCTCTGTTCAGTTCAGTGCCCCATTTTTAATTGGGTTAATTAGCATTTTTAAGTCTAGTTTCTTGAGTTCTCTATAAATTTTGGAGATCAGACCTTTGTCTGTTGCAGGGTTGGTGAAGATCTTCTCCCAGTCAGTAGGTTGCCTTTTTGTCTTAGTGACAGTGTCCTTTGCTTTACAGAAGCTTCTCAGTTTTAGTTTTAATCGTGGTTCCTGGACAAGTGGCGAGCCCTACACTCCTGAAGGCTTTCATGGTGCTCTCCTGTACCCTACCAAATCATGTTCAGTAATAAATCTCACAGCCAGTCTGAAAAAAAAAGTTGTTCTTGTTCTTGTAAATAACATGACTCCTGTGCTCAGGCATGAAATGCTAATTAAACTCAGGGGGTCGCTGGAGGCAAAGATGAAAGTAAGAACGGGGATCCTTGGGCAGAAGACAAGCTTACAGAAGAGAGCATGCTGAGAAAGGGCAAAGGGGGAATGAAAAATGATAAAATTCATTTGCTTGTTTCTGTGTGTGTGTGTGTGTGTGTGTAAGAGAGAGAGAGAGAGTTATCGAAGAACAAAGAGGAAAAGTTCTCTACAACACAGCTACGTTTCTTTCTGCTAAAATTCTTTCTTTTATCTTTAATAAGTGTGTGCATGCATGCACTCATGCCAGCTGTGCATGTGGCAGTCAGAGGACAACTTGTCAGGGTCTGTTATTTCCTTCCACAGTGTGGGGGTCCAGATATCAATATCAGGTCACCAGGCTTGGCAGCAATCACTGTATTCAAGGAACTAGCTTGTCAGCCTGTAGCTGCTTTGCTTAGAATGAATTCACACCTTCAAGAACAGTATTGCTGAGCTACTGTACTAGGTAAATGTGCTTTTGTTTATAGATTAGTATTCATGACTCATAGTGCCATGATGAGAAACGAGGAAAGGGGAGTGGTGGTCTGAACACTATTAAAATGTGAGGAAAGCAATGGTTTAATATGAGCATGTTTAAAGTACTCCAGAATAGGCCATAAATAAGATGAAAGATGGATTATTGAATTAAAATGGACTCTCTTAAAAATTAGTACAAAGAGCATTAAGGGGAATGAAAAGCCCAGTGGATAAATAATTCAGAAATTACACTGTTTAGTTTCACTTCCTTGAGGCTCATGTTGTCTTCTTGCTACCACCCTGCAAAGTGATTACGTTGAAATATCTCCTCTCATGAAAGCCAACCTGAGATTCAAGTTCTGAACAAGGGTGATGCACCTCTCTTTGTGTACACATTCTATATAACCATGGAGGTTTTTTATTCTTGGCTGTGTAATGTTATTCTGGAGGAGACATGAACAATGGACAAAGGAAAGAATACTATCAAATCCAAATGGTGAGTATCTTTGTGGGCTTCCTATCCCATGATAAAGCCCACCACTGAGAGCTATTTGAGAAAGAAAAGGGTTATTCCAGCTATGACCTTCAGGTCACACTATGTCACCCAGGAAAGGCAGGCAGGAACCTGGGGGCAGGGCTAAAGCAGAGATGGGGGAAGGAATGCTGCTTATTGGCTTGCTTTTTATGATTTGATCAGTCTGTGTTTGTATATAGCCAGGATTACCTGTCCAGGATGGCACCAAACCAGTGATGTGGACCTCCTCATGTCAATAATGAATAAAGATAATTCTCCCACAGGCTTGTCCAAAGCAAGTCAGGGGAGGCATGTTCTTGATTTGGGTTCTTTTTTCCTAGACAGCTCTTTAGTTGAGTTGGCGACAGTAACCACCACAGTGAGCCGATGAGTTTGTGGGGTTGCTTAACTGAGTATGGGGGAAGACTAATCAGCATCACTGACGCAAAGGCAGCCGCGTCACTGAAATCTCACCCAAATGTGAGTGGTCCTCAGGAAAGCTGGAGCTCTGGAGCTCTCTACAGAACAGCTAGGCAGCTTCAGATGTCAGACTCTGACTTCTTAGTCGCCCTTAGTGTTTGTGTAACCTTGGGCAGGGTGTGACCTTGTGAATCTGATATTTGAGGGACTTCCTGAGAATCAGTCTTTTTGCTTCCCTCCAGGGTGGAATGTTTCAACTCAGGAAATTCTCTGCACCCTGTTAGAGCTCGCACTCCTGAAAGTGACATTAATGCTTAACCAGAATCTTGTTCTCATGTAATTATCATACTAAACAGTTGAGGGCACTCCAAAATCCTCATCTTTGGTACTTGTCTGTGTTCATATTTGGGGTCACAGCTGGCTTACTGTCATTTCTAATGTGTATAAATAAGAGGAAAATAAACACTATCATGAGAAAGTAATCTGCCATCTGTCAAATTATTTTGCTCTTGTTTTAAATGCAAAGGTCTAAAATCTCTGTGATTTTTAAATTATTTATTTAAAAGGGTTTTTTTTCATTTTACAAACTAACCACAGTTCCCTCCCTCTCTCTCCTCCTCCCCTATATTCTCTACACCTAGTCCCCCCCCCACCCCCATTCACTTCTCAAAAAGAATAAGATCTCCCATGAGGAGTCCACAAAATCTGGATTGTCAAGTTAAGAGAGAACCAGGATACTCCCACCTGAAGCTGAGCAAGGTATTCCTCCATAGGAAATGGACTCCAAAAAGCCAGTTCATGCACTAGGGATATATCCTGGTCCCACTGCCAGTGCCCCCACAGACTGCTCAAGCCACAGAATTGTCATCCACATTCAGAGGGCCTAGTTCAGTCCTATGCAGGTTCCCCAGCTATCAGTCCAGAGTCAGTTAGATCCCATTAGCTCTGGAGCCGCCATGGTTGCTGGGATTTGATCTCAGGACTTCTGGGAGAACAATCACTACTCTTAAAATCTGAGGATAACTCTCCAGGCCCCCAATTTTTTTGTTGTTTTTGGTTTTTTTTTTCTTTTCTTTCTTTTTACTTATTTATTTTATTTATTTATTTTTTCTTGAGACAGTGTTTCTCTGTGGAACAGACTTGGCTGTTCTGGAATTTGCTTTGTAGAACAGGCTGTCAGACTCACAGAAATCTCTCTGCCCCTGCCTTCCAAGTGATAGAAGTAAAGGCATTAAAATCTGCTCTGAAAGTAAGTGGTTATGTTATATAATATTCAGCTTAAATGAAAACTAGGGAATCTTTTTATGTATTTGAGTCCTTAAAACCTTTGTTAGGATTTTATACACACTACAGTGAGACAGCATGATTTCCGCTCCTGCACCCCTGAACTGCCCTGGCATCCCCCTTCTCATGTCTACTTTTCATCTTCATGTTTTCTCCTCTTTATAATTAATTCATCACTTCCATTCAGTGCTTCCCACATGTGCATGAGTGTGGGACCACCTACTAGAACATGGGAACCATACCTGTCATCATGCACCCAAAGATTATTTCTCCTGCCCCCTGCAGTCAACAACTGTCCAAGGATCTTTAATTGAACACTTATCGGATCGGTTAGTCCTGTTTTCTGGAGGAACACAAGTGAGCACCCAAGCTGATAATCAGGAGGGCCCAGCATTTCCTTGACACCAGATTACATACTTGCATGCAAGTATCCACCTGCATGAGCAATTGTGCATGAGAGATTATAAGAGATATACAATTTGTGAGCCTTATTTAATCTTCATTATAATTTTCAAGTCATTTTATCCTTTCTATACATGAAGAAACAAAACCAAGAATGATAATGTTTCTTAAACATAAAACAGTAATAGATAAAAAGATACCTCTTACTTCAAAATCTCTATGTCCAAAATTTTATGACATTTACTATTAAATGTTCTTGTCTTTCTTTCTCCCTTCCTTCTTTCCTTCCTTTCTTTTTTCCTTTTTCCTTCCTTCCTTCCTCCCTCCACCCTTTCCCTGTTTTTCCTCTTTTTTTTTTCCCTTGAGACACAGTCTTTCTACATATCCCTGATGGTTTTGGAACAAACTATGTCCAACAGGCCTGCCTCGAAGTGCTGGGATTAAATGTGTGCAACTACCATGCCCAGCCTTAATGTTTCTGTTTTAAAATAAACCAGGGTCAGTTAGACTGCTTACCAGTTAAGAGCACTTGCTGTCAAGCCTGAGGATATGAGTTCAATTCCTGAGTAAATGGTAGAATGAAGTAAACAACTTTTATAATTTGTCTTCTAATCTCTACACAGTGGGAGTTATGCAGTGGCCATGTGCTGCTTCCCTATAAAATGAACATAGCATAAACTTCTAAACAGTGTTGTTTTTGTATTGAGAGGTCAAAATCATGGCATGACATGTACTCAGCAGGCCTATGCTACACTGTACCTGGTCATTACAGAGCCTCATGTATCTCATCTGTACCAGTACTACTCTGATATGTTAGCTCCTCAGAGAAAATCTCTGTCTGATGTACACTTGATAGAGAGTTAATTAACATCTCTAATATATAAATAACATTTGAAAAACTCAATAAGAAAATAATGCATTCCAAAATGAGTTGAAGGGATTTGGAGAAATGGCTCAACAATTAAGAGCACTGATTGCTCTTCTAGAAGACCAGGGTTCAGTTTCCAACACCAAAATACAGCTCATATTAATCTGTAAGTAAGTTCCAGAGACTCTGATGCCCTCTTCTGACTTCTGAAGTCTTGGTGCACAGACAAGCCTGCAGGCAAACCACTCATACACACAAATTAAAAATTAACTCACAAAAGGAAAGTCCAGTTAGAAAGATTCTAAATATAAAGTAGTAAGTAAGTATAAAATGTCAATAAACACCTTAAAAAGTATTTAATTTCCTTAACCATTAGGAGGTGGATACAAAAACTATTGTGTAAATTCATGTAAACCCAGGCAGAATGACAAATGTCAAGAAAACAAAGGATGCTTTACCTGGCAGGTGAGGTACTATGATCAAGAAGGTGTTTTCCCTAGGGTGAGGCTTATCCATTGCACTCTGGATGTGCTGACTGAAAAATACCCCAAATAATGGAAGCTTGACTGCAATATAAGCAGTAGAAGGTACTCTGTTCTTATTACACCCCCCCGCCCCGCCCAAGAAAAGGAAAATAAAGGAAAAAACAAGAAAGGAAAAAAATGACTAAATGGTGGTGAGAATTTGGGGAAAGGGGACACATATTCACTGCTTGTGAGAACACAAACTAGTCAAGCCATTGTGGAAAATAAGTGTGGAATTTTCCTTTAAAAAAAAAACTAATATTAGAACTACCATATGAACCAACTGTAGCTGAGCTCACATTTGAGAGGCACTGTCCATCGCAGAGATAGAGTGCACATCAATGTTTATTGTTGCTGTATTTATAATAGCGAAGAGAGAGGATCAAACTAGATGTTCGTATTTATAATAGCGAAGAGAGAGGATCAAACTAGATGTCCATCAACAAATAAACTCACCATGGAAATGTGTACTTGAAAGCAACAGAAGATTATTGAGCCCTAAAGAAAAGTGAGGTGATGGAATTCTGACGGACACAGATGAGCTAACCCAGGTTTAGAGACAAAAACACTGTGTCAATCTTACTTGCAGATTACAGCTTCTGTCATATACTTGTATTTATGCGGGAGTAAGTGTTTATCAGTCAGAAAACTAGAAAGAGACACAAAAACGAGACAAAAGAGGCATTAAGGAAGGAGGTAGGCCAGCATTCAGGAGGCAGAGGCAAAGGCAGGCGGATCTCAGTAAGGTCAAGGTCAGCCTGAACTACAAGAGCTAGGTCCAGGTCAGGTTTCAAAGTTACAGAGAAACCCTGACTTGCAACCACCCCCCCCTAAAAAAAAAGAAAAAGAAAACAAAAAACAAAGGCAGGAAGAGCAATAGATAACATGTGACACAAAAAGGGGAATATGAAAGGTGGAAGAGGTAATCTGGGAACCAGAGAGATGGTGAAAGGGGATGTAGAAAAGAGGGTCATCCAGAGATAAATATGAGTGAAAAATGCCTTTAGGAAACATGCTGGACTGTAAGTTAATTAAAGAACAAAAAAAATATGTTGAATTTCTCACTGTCAACAGTCAAAGAAAATACCATTCTGTGTTTCCCTTCAAACAAAGCACAGGGGCTAAGGAAGTAAGGTCACAGTGGTTACATATGAAAGACTCATGAAGCCTTCACCTCTTGATGTTGCCGACCTCATGTCCAGATTTTTACAAGTTCAAGTAACAATCAGAGACTACCGAGGAATCTTTCAGGACTTCAACATCAGCCTAGAATTGTTGGGATATCTAGCTTCATGGATTGAGCAGTTCCAGAATTCTCAAGTTGCACCCATCCCTTACCAGGGATTAGTTTAATACATACATACATAGTATAATATATATTAATATGCATGTGTATACACATTTATATTTTCTATTATTTCTCTTGCTTTTGAACCTCTGCTTAACATTATATTTAAAAAAAATCACATTAAGATTGTGGTGAATGCTCCTACCATGCATTTTGTCCTCAGTGCACTGGCATTCTCTGCCACTGTGCCCTGACTCTACCTTGGGAGTGAGCCATTTGATTACTGTCTGCTGACAGGAAGGCTCACAGCAGTTCTACCGGAGCACTGAGTGCATATTTACCACCCTTGCCATTAGGGAGCTCCCTGCAACTAAGATAGCAGGATCTTCCAAGACAGGAAGCTGACACTGTGAGCAGGAAGAACAGGTGGGCTTGAAAGTGAGGAAAGGAGAAACCATGAATGAGTGCCTCATTCCTGCCAAAAGCAGGAGAGCAGCATCTCTGTGTAGCACAGGCCATGCATGGCCACATGGTCAAATTGTTGCCCTGATTATCTCTTCTTTTCATGTGCTTTCAGGCCAAATATTGTGGGAAAACTGTGGAAACTGCCTACTGTATCTAGACACCATTCTGAAATGGAGATGCTGTGTACCTGTGACCAAGCTCTCTGCACACTTCCATACTGGACTCTGTGAAGACAGTCAACACAATGGGTCCTCTTCATTACCTTGTTGCTTTGATGTTGAAAATGCATATTTTTATTAATTCCATCTTTGAATATTTTCTTCAGCTTCAGAGCTGAGAGAGTTCATTCTTCTGAGTGTCACAGAAAAGTAAGACTTATAAAAATGGTCCTTCAGGCCTCAGTACCTGAGTGTCCTCTAGCCCTGCTGTGGAAATCACTGTGTAACTGAGGATGGCCTTGAATTACTGATCCTCTTGTCTGCACCTCCTGAATGCCACCGAAGCTGCCAGTGTGCATCACTGGAGATAGATAGCTTGTGGTTGTGGACTAAACCCAAGGTTTTCTGTTCTTTTTCTGGTCTGTTGAGCTCTAGCTAGAATCAGCACCACATGGGGATCAGATAATATGGCTCACTACTCTGGAAGATAGAATCATTTCTCCACCACGGTAACACAGAGTACTGAATATCAATGAGTCTCAAGAGCACTGAGCCTCAGCAATACTCATATTATGGTAAATAATTCTACGGCAAACCTATTTAGCTACAATTCCCTCTGAAAACTTTGCAACTTGCTCTTCCGTCATTCTTTCAGCCTGAACTCTAGAAACAGAATTGAACGAGACTCAGAGATTCTAATTCATTGCTATTTTGAGTATAATTTGTTGTCATTGTAAATTATTTTTTCTCACCAAAATATTCACCCACAAACTAGTCCATCTGATTAATCTAGTCATTGTAATGTCTTGGTCTGTGTTCAAAAAATAAGAGAACTAGAATAAAATGGAGAAATGTAACTTCATTGGCCAGCCAGTTTAGCAGATTCAGCAGGGGCCAGATCAATGAGAGTCCCTATTTCAAATAACAAGGTGGACAGCTCCTAATACACAATGCTTGAGATTCACCTCTGGCCTCTGCACAGTTGTGTGAGCATACTCCCAATGCATGACATACACATGCACACACATTCACAAATGCAATACATACATGCACATATGCACATGCAAATAAGCAAAAATATGATAGGCAAACCAAGATGTTATGAAGGAACATTTGAATATTAAGATGAAAACTCTTAAGAGTCCAATTTTAGAATTTTAGATACACTAGTCAAAAAAAAATAAAACTGATAACATGACCTAAAGACATAAATGGCCCCTGTAATGACATACTTCAGTTGTGCTATGGTCATTTGAGACAAGTTTGGAAACTCTGGAGTCCTAACCTGTTTTGTCTGTGAATAGAACAGTAATGGAAACACAAGATTCCAGAGACACTCAACAGTACCCACAGCCTGCCATTCAGCCTTTGAACTCTAAGTTTGGTGGGAAATGCTGTGTGTGCATAGAACATGAAGTGACAGGATCTGACTCACAGACCTCTTTGGCTGCTGCAAGAAAGATGTCTCTGGGTCAAAGGAGCAAAATGCAGTAATATTATCCAAGAAGCTATGACATTTAGGCTCCACGAGAAATGATAGATTACTGTACTGCCAGGTAATGGAAAGTGGACAACTCCAAGTACATCTGAAGGTTGTCTTGAATGGCTAAAACAAGCTGCACCTGCATAGTACGGAAGCATTGAAATGGTACAAGAAAAAAATGATCCCCTAGAAAATTTGAATGTTCTTCTTTTTAAATATGTTTATTTTATCACATACTTTAGTAGTTAAAATTTTGTAGGATTTATTTTGGTAATATTCTTTCACATACCTCTTGAATATTTTTAAAATCTGTGAGGGGTTGCACACATTTAGAACAGAGAAGGATGTCAGATGTCCTGCTCCATCATTCTTTAACTTACAGCCTTAGTCACAGACTCTTGTGTGAACATGGAGTTAGGCTGGCAGATAGCAGGTCCAAGAAAGGCTCCTTCCACTTTGCTGCAGCACCAGGCTTATAGGGAAATGTGTGGCCATGTCTGGTTTCTCGTGTGGATTCTGGGAACAAGAGTTCAGATCCTCAAGATAGCACAGTAAACAGTCTTACCTACTGACTCATCTCCTCAGTCCTGTGGCAGTAACAGTCCCAGTGCCAGTTCGTCATCTGTGAGAAGAGAGAATACAGTTATAACTGCAATGGTAGATGAAATATACTTATTCAGTCATTTAAGAATGAGGTGAAGGCTATGAAAGGATGAGAAAAGATACAGTTTGTATGTTTGTGTGTGTCTGCCTGTGAGTATCTGTGCATTCTTGTATGCATGTTTGTATCTTAGCTTGTGTCTGAGTGTGTTTGCCTGTGACGGTCTATTCATGTAAGTATGCATATGAATGTGTTGTGTGTATGAGTGCAATGCATGTATATGTTTGCACATGCCTGTATGCATGTGAGTATGTGCACATCAATGTGTATGTCAGCGTGTGTGCATACTAGTATGTGAGTGTAAATTTGTGTACATGCATGTGTGAATGTGTGTACATGTATGCATGTATGTATGTGTGTGTTCTTTGTGAATGTGTTTGTGCATGTGAATGAATGTGTGCCTTCACACAGAGTATGTCTCTTTCTGCTGTATAGTTGATTCTGCATACACTCTGCAAGGTAAGAGATTCTAAGATATCTGGAGCTCTGGGTTACATGACACATAAACAGATACACAATAACTGAAGGAATCACTTCCCCTGGGTCTCCTTCCTCCACACCTTCATGGTCACACATCACTTCCTCTCAATAAAGATATCTTCCTCCCTTAAGAATCAAAGAGCCAGAATGTGAGTGGTGGCACCTTTAATATGAGTACTCAGGAAACAGAGACAGATGGTTCTCTGTGAGTTTAAGGTGAGCCTGGTCTAAAGAACTTGTTCCAGAATAGCCAAGGTTGCTACACAGTGAAACCCTGTCTCAAACAAATGAAAAAACAAACAAACAAAAAGAAAAAGAAAACACAAAAAGAGAGGGAGAGAGACAGGGAAGAAAAGAAAAGAATAGAAGAACGAAGGAAGGAAGGAAGGAAGGAAGGAAGGAAGGAAGGAAGGAAGGAAGGAAGGAAGGAAGGAAGGAA
>JABTXL010021306.1:1131690-1169722 GCA_025134845.1 Neodon shergylaensis | reverse complement strand
GAAGGAAGGAAGGAAGGAAGGAAGGAAGGAAGGAAGGAAGGAAGGAAAGGAAACAGGGGAGGGGAGGGAGGGAGAAAGGGAGGGCCTGGGAACTTGCATGCATTGTTGATTTCTTATCAACAACAGAGCGTAGAGCCTCCTGTATTCTAATCTGTATGTCCATATTATTAATTACTCCACTAATAAATCTTTTACCTCAAGGAAATCTGTCCTAGTATTTCCCTAGCCCAAAACCAACACCCCCCAGAAAGGTATTGTGGGTAATAGGAGTAACATAATGATTGAGGACAAGAAAAAGGGTTTTAGATAGGATGAGTTTCCTTTTGCATAAGAAGCAGAGAAAATAGAAAGACACAGATTCCCCCTGATTATTGCAGAAGTGGTTCATAAGCAGTTTACTGTAAAGGGCCTACCACACTGAAGTAAGATTCTCAGCCTGAGAGACTCCTTTGAAATAGTGCCTCATGGAAGCTTGAGAGATGTCCCAATTGACAAAGTAAAGTGTTTTGTATACAAACATGAGGCCCTGAGTTTGCACGCTTAACACCTTAGGAAAACAGGAATAGTGGTGCAATCTGTAATTCCAGACTGGAAACCAGTCTAACAGGATCATCCACTTGTAAGGTCAGAGGGTCAGCACATATTGTGGAAGGCGATCTGACTCAATTAGCATGCGAAAGGAAGGGTATGCACACACATACACCACACAAGTACACAGAAAAACACATGTATACATGCACACATGCATATACACATGCACACACATGTAGACATACATGCATAAAAGAATCCCATAAAATCACTGATGAAAATGAAGGCAAAGTAGCTTAAATTGTCCTTTATTTTGGCATGGATGTTAAAGTTCCTTAGGCCATGCTCTTTGACAAGAAATATTTGCCAGACATTAAGAAGGCAGGAGACACCAGAGAATGGAGTTTCCTCACATTTGGCTCTTATTGAAGTAAAACTAACATGCAAAAGAAACATCTATTTTGGAAGTCTTATCAAGTTTCCATCAGTTCATTAATATTCCTTTAATCTTCCACTTTCAACAGTTTAATTTAGTTGATGTTTCTAATTTACATAGAGACAACATCCTTAATTGATTTAATCCAAGCTTCTGTCATTCTAACAAAGCTATTGTTATTTATTGATCTTCATTAATGTATGCAGAACTCAAATACTAGTTTTGCTTTCCCAAATGTCCCTTTTAGGGACTCTTTCCTTTTGTCCCTGGGTTAAACTGTTATCTCCCTCTGCCTGCTGCTAGCAGCCTTACCAACATTCATTAACATATCGATTCATATATCACATATTTTGACTGAGTATTTATTGTGTCCCCAGCAATGCACAGGTGGGCTTATTGAAGTAGGTTGATAAGGCACAAATACTAGTGATGGAGAGAACACCTCCTCCTACTCTAGTTCAGGAAGGAAATTGTGCTGAAATGCCAGTAGACAGAACCTGAGGGGAAGAAGCAGTACTTTAGAAAGAAATTTTCACAGGATTTGAGCAACGTGAATGACGTCTGTGGTCAGGCTGTTCACATATCTCATTTTGTGGAATGTTTGTTTCACATGCACACGCCCTGATTAAGTTCAATCTCCAGTACCTGATAAACCAAGCCTGATAGAATATGTCTGTTATAAAACCTTTTAAGATGGAGGCATGAGGATATGAAGTTCAAAGTCATCATTTGCTACACAGAATGTTGGAGGCAGCCTGAGCTAATGAAACACAATGAACAAAATTTCATCTGTTCCCTTTCCTGTTAAAGGTGTTGTATGCTTTGTGGTGAGCCATGAACAGGAGACAATAGAGAGGATCCTATGCTCTGAGACCACTAGATTATAATAAAGCTGTGGATAGTATTCAGTGTGCAAATGAGAGGTACAAAAGAGAAAGGTTTCTGACTGTAAAAATAATAATTTTTACATGACCGAAGATATATCAATGACAGCTTTGTTGTCAAGCATATGTGATCACATGTACTTAGGACATAAACCTTAGAGTTCTAATTCCAGATACTTAGTACAATGTGTTGAAATGGTTTGATTTTAGGACGCATCAATGTATCATTCCAAGAAAGCATGTATCATGAAAATCTGTCTTTCATTTTCTTTAAGAGGCAGAAGTCAGTGTGAATTTGTATCAACCAGCATCTTCTGTATATAGGACCAGCATACTCAAAAACTCTTAGCAACTGTGGTTGACAGCAGAAGACAAGATACAGCCAATCAACATTCCTGCACAGATATGTCAATGTCTCTTGAGCTCCCATTATCAACTGAGGAGCTATTGGCAATTGAGCTTTTCAAAAAGTACAACTTAGTTTTCTTAAAGGATGTGATTCCTGATATGACCACTATGCTCCAATGGATGCCTCATACCTGTACATTGTTGGATCTAATTAGATCAAGTAAGTTATAAAAAGAGAGGGAGGAGAAAATAGAGAAAGAGAGACAGAAAGATAGAAGGATGTGGCCTTATGTTGGGAACATTGCCATTGGAGCCTAGGAGGAATTTATAGATGGGAATGGAAGATGCATAAGGTCAAAATACATTGCTTACCTATGAAGTTGTCAAAGAATAAATAAAAATATATTTAGTGGCTGGAGAGATAACTCAGTGATTAAGAGAAGATACTGTTCTTGAACAAGACCTGAGTTCTTTTCACAGAACCCACAGTGGTCCCTATAGGTGTCGTACAAGGAAGTGAGTTACACCCAGAGATGAGAATGAAAACTGAGGGCAGATTGACTTCATCATCCTAGTTCAGACCTCATGGAATCTCATACCACGCAGTTAATTTTCAGCATATTTAGAACACAGTACAATTTGGGGAAAGGTTTCCAGGCAACAACCAATTCAATCAGTCCAATTCCAGGTGTGCAATAAAAGCTTGTTGTGAGTATATAGAAACACATTTACATAGTACACTTGGCCATAAGGCTGAGTTTTGGAGCAAAAAGACCTAGAATCTAGTGTGGTCTCTAATAGCATAGAGTTCAGCAGGCCATAAAATACTTGTAACACCTACCCTAAAGATGGGCAATGATCTAGGAAGGGGAGAGTCTAGGATAATCACTGTGGAGAATTAAGGTGAGGTCTGTCCTTTAAGAGCACCTACTCTCAGCTTTCTGGGTGAAATGAAGGTATGTGATTTATATCTCCTCTTGTATCTCCATCATTGAGGAGACATCCCTGTGCAATTAACATTCCTGCTTCTCTTAGCACTTCTCTGTGAGCAAAGGACCTCTATGGCCCTGCCGAAAACCTGTGTCTTACAGTGCAATACTGCAGGTAACTCCAGCTCTATCGGTATCGGATAGCTCAAGTCTACATGGGCACTTCGATTCACATGCACATGACCCTGCAGCGATGTACAGACACATCATTAAAAACAGTAAAATCAACGTTTTAAAACATATACTGTCATTTTTAAATGTCCTAAATGAAATCAAGTGATGTGCAGTATTTTGTGTCTAATTTCCTACCCTTAGCATAACACTGTTATTATCATGATTTCTCTACTAACAGTTCATTTTTATACAACTGAAGATATTGCATTGCATCAATCCATCAAAATTCCAATTAGAGGACAGGAACATTTAGCATGCTTCCCACCTTAATAGTTGCTTGAATTCCATTGGACTCTTAAATAAAGGGACAATCACATGTATAAAAGCATCTCTATATAATTATTAATGTTTTAATTGAAACTTGGTTATACCTTAAAATGGCATTGCTTGTTCTTGTTAAAAATGTTTTATATTTCATTTATTTTGTATGTGTGTAGGGATAGGCCCCTCTCATTTTGGGCGGGGTTGCCTGGGGCGAAGGTTTTACTGATAAATTGGGAGTGGAGAAGCTGCAAGCTCTCTGCGCTTCCTCCCTTGTTTCCTGTTTCCTGTGCTGCGTGGGAACTTTGGATTCGTGAGTCTGATTTTTCCATTAAAGTTGTATATATTACATATGTCTGGTTAATCAATTACCGCCACATATGTGTATCTGTTTATGTGTGTAGGTATACATGTGCCATTGTGTATATGTGAGAGTCAGATGACAGTTGATGTCATCTTAACCCAGGATTGAGTTAAGGTCAGCAAGCCTAAAAGACAAATGCCTCCAACTGCTGAGCCATCTCCCTGGTCCAGTGGGACTGCTAATTCTTAGTATTTAAGCTAATGACATCATTAACCCTGGAAAACTGGCTAAGTTTCTAGTACCAGGCATGATCCCCCTCTTGCTGAGTGGGTCTTGACTCCAATCAGACAACTTGTATTTGCCACTGATAATGTGTTATCATTTATTGTTCTTTTATACATGTCTTGCCATGCTGGTAATCTTCATGGTTCATAGGTGTTGCAGCTGGGTAGAATTATTTAATTGCTTCCTCCTTTGACATTTTGCATAATACTTTCTGAAGCCATGGAACCTAGACCACGAGAACTAGACAAAGACAGTATTTTAGAGTATGCAGAGCTCCGCTGTATGGGAGCTTTGCAGCTTTGCCTCCCTGCACAATCCCAGGAGTTTATTTTGTATGTTACTCTTCTCCTTACTCCTTTGGAGTCATGTATATGGACACTTTGCAAAGACCAATGTTGAGAAGCTTTTTCTTTGTATTGCCTCATAGTAATTTTACAGCATAAGGTCTCAGGTATATATCTTCAATTGCTTTTGCGCTGGGTTTTGTATATATATGAGGTGAAGAAAAGTTCAATTTCAATCTTTTGCCTCTGGATATTCATTTTTCCAAACACCAACTAGTGAAGAAATGCTACTTTCTCCTTTTTTGCTTTTGGAAGTTTTGTCAAATATCAGCTGAATGTGGGCAGACTTGTTTCTGAGTTTAGCCAGTTTATCAGAGTGTGTTTGTCTTTGTACTAACTCCATGGCGTTTGGCTTCCGACAACCCAACATCCAGGATTTACTATTTTTATTCAAGATTCTTTGCCAACTCAGTTTTATTTTGGGGTTTCTTTGTGATTTTAAAACTATTGTTATCTGATTCCCAAAATTATAAATGTGGAGTTTTCTTTGATTGCTGTAGAAGGAGCAGGCTGCATCCCGCCACCAGCTGCATCCCGCCACCAGGCTAGCTTACACCCGAAATAATCACACAGAAATTGTATTAATTCAAATACTGCCTGACCCATTAGCTCTAGCCTCTTAGTGTCTAACTCTCACATCTTGATTAGCCCATTTCTATTAAATCTGTGTATCACCACGTGACTGTGGCTTATCAGCAAGATTCTAACCTATGTCCACCTCAGGCCGGAGAGTCATGGCATCTGCCACTCTGCCCTTTTTCCCAGAATTCTGTTCTGTCTTCCCTGCCTACCTGAGTTCAGCCCTATCAACTAGGCCAAGGCAGTTTCTTTAATAACCAGTGAAAGCAACACAAATACAGAAAGACCTCCTACACCATTTGATGTAAGGAATTGGTATAATGTTCATACCAGTGTGGACAATTTAACATCAGCTCTTCTGATCCTGAAGCTCCACTGCCTGGCTTTTTATTCCCCAGTAGAGCTCAATAAAAATCAACTAAAAATGAATGAAAATAACAAGTGTTTCTCCTTTTAAAACAACATTACATACTTTCCCCTAGATTCAGAAGAAAAGATGGAAGAGACCAAAATGTGTAATTATAAATAAAAGAAACAACTGATATCAAAGAACTAAGAGAAACCTTGATAGCAATGAATATAATTGAGTGCCCCAGAAGAAACTGATGAATTACTACATGGAAATGTCAAGATTCAGGTAAGCCAGGGCTAAATAGAAGAACCCTGTCTCCAAACATAAGCAAGTGAGTAAAAGTGGTATACTGCCTTAACAGAAAAGAAAAAGTTGTATGATCAGATCCACTGACCCAGGAAAAAAAAATGTGCCAAAATCCAGCTCCTTTCATGGCTAAAGCTTTTCAATCAACATGGTAGTTATGTGAAACACGCAACACCTACAAGGCAAACATGGGGAGTCCAGAGCTGAGTGTGCACTGGTGAAAGCACAAATGTTGCTTCTGAAGTTGGGAGTGAGGCAAGGGTGCCCAGTTTGGGGAACAAATGATGGATTAAGATTAAATATCCTAAACGGAAAATCTAAAAGCAAAGCAAACAAAATATATTTAAATAGGGAAGAAAATAACTCGTTTCTGTTTGCAGATAACATTTTAAGCATAGAAAACCCAAAAACCTAGAACAAATGTCTAGTTAACCTGATAAACCACAAATGAACTTGTAGAATTCAATATCATTACTCAATCTCTTTTAAAGAGCTTTTTAGCAAGTCAGTAAAATTCCATTATACAATTTTAAAAATAATTAACTAAGGAAATCATTATAATTAAAGTTGAAAACAATACAGAAGTGCTAGCAGACTTTAGTATATAAAATGATTAACTACTACAATGATTACATTTATTTCCCACAGTACATTATATTTTATTATGATCCAGATGCATGTTTATTTAAAAACAAGAGTATATGAATCTTTTAAGTTCTTACACTTACGCAAATAAAAGAAATTATATATATATATATAAGTTTTATTATATTATTTATATGATATAACATATATGTATCAACATTTATCTATTTACATACAACATATATATGTAACATGTACATATGAATAGAAATATATAATATAACAAAGCTTGTGAACCTACATTTCCATACCTAGAAGGATTATTAACAAGGATCTAGGTCACCCCAGTATACACTATCACATTTGTGTATACCCTCTGGGTCATGTGCTTGTATGGCCCAGGATGCACAATTTTAATGACTTTTGAGGTAGGGTAGAAAGACAGGGATAATTAAGGGAACTTGGAAAATAGAAAGGAGTCTCTCATCTTGTAGTCTAAGGTTTATTGTCAGCCATAAATGAAGAAGTCCAGGGCCATTAATATCTGCTTAAGGTTTTTCTTCATTCCCAGCTAAAAGCATTCAATTTTCTAGGAATCTCATTAAAATAAGCCCTTATGCAAACCGAATATAAGTTCCATCTCTGGCCTCCATCTTTGGAGGCCACATTTCTGTGTCTTCCAAACCTTGGCCCCTCCCCAGAGAAGGGGCAAAATAGCCTGTGAGAACTTGGCCACTCTCCCAGTCTATTTAAACTGCTCCCTGGAAAGTCCCCGGTTGTTGTGCTCCCCCCACCCCCAACCCCTCCCAACCCCAGCAGACACCTTCATCCTGTGGAAGGTCCTTCTGTCTATGTGCTGCTTTTATTGGTTAGTGAATAAAGAAACTGTCTTGTCCTGTGATAGGGTAAAAGAACAGAGCTAGGTGGAGAAAACTAAAGTGAATGCTTGGAGAAAAAAGGGCGGAGTCAGAGAGATGCCATGGAGCTGCCAGAGTCAGACATGCTGAAATTTTACCCAGTAAACCACAACCACATGCTGATACACAGATTAATGGATATGGGTTAAATTAAGATGTAAAAGTTAACCAAGAAGAAGCTGGAGCTAATGACCAAGCAGTGATTTAATTAATACAGTTTTTGTGTGATTATTTTAGGACTAAGTAGCCTGGAACCAACAAATGGTTCTTTCTTCCTACAAATACTTTACATATGGCTATTTAAATTTTCAGAAATGGGAGAGCTAGTATGTACTTTCCAAGAGAGGTGCATCCACAGATTTGATGTTCTCAAAGGCCACTGCAACTTAACCTCTGTTCCCTAATCACAGACACAGTTCACTCTATAGTGTGTCTTTTTTCAAAGTAAATACTATGGGTATTTGCACACCTGGGCTTCTATAACAGTGTTATTAACAGTTTTGTGTCCCTCTCTTTCTCCTGGCCACACTTAGCTATGAGGTTTCATTAATAATCATTGGTAGCTTTGACATTCCAACAAAACTTGTGGCTAAAATTCTAACCACAAATTTTGAGGGGATAGTTGTTTACATCAACTTCTGTGCTTGTTCTCATCCTAAGAGTGCTTTGCCTATTTCCCTCGGGTAAATTAGGTAAGTTTGTGGTTTAACCGGCTTCCTGTCAAAATCACTATTTTTTATAGTGCCTTTGACCTGAAATTCCTCTCATTATGTTTTAAATAAGGTTAGACCCTTAAGGGAGAACATCCTTGCTCTTTCTTTACACTCTGCTTTTCCCTCAGAGAAATATTCAGCACCAGTTCTGGAACTCAGACTCTGGAGGATAGTGGTATGCTTCTTTTTGATTCATATTCCTGCTTAAGTGAACAGTAGCCTCTGGCCTTTTCCTGGACAAAATAGCCTTAATGAGTCTCAGAAAAGTCCTGCTGTGGCTATGAATAGACACCAAATTAACATACTAAAAAGAAAGAAAATGTGATGGGAACTTTATCCCTTCAGCTACAAGCCAAGAACGGAGCACACGGATTACCCATAGACAGTCCAAAGACATGTTTCTGGACTTTGCATCATCAACCTGCCCAACTCTTCAGCCCACAGCCATTCTGTATAGTATCTTTTATTTTCCAATATCCCACCCCATTTCTATGACCATTAATGTGTCCCTAGTCCAGTTTTCTGGAATCAAGAACATGGAAATCTCAATAGCTGCTCTGTAAACTATGATCCACACCTGTAACACTGAGATGCCAGGATGTGATATCTGCCTTCAAAAACCCTGTGCTCTGGACACTTGATACTATACCTAAGACCACCATACCTGAATGTAGTCCCAGAAGGCTGGAAGAAAGACTTTCAGTTGGCTATAAACACTGTCTGAACAGTCATCTCTTGTGGGCTCCCCACAATATCTAGCTATCCTTACATGTATTCAACTGAAGCCTAAAGTGCATTGTGGTAGGGGTTGGGGGAGTGTTAATTATGACAACCCACCCCCTATGTAATATGGTATTTCAAATTCTAGGGAGGCAGCTGTGATGATTTCTCTTTCCAGCAATAGGAGATGGAATGCACAATGAACAACAGTAAGGTAGAGGGGAGAGGCTCGTTCTCACTGACTTTACCTGCAAACACTTTTATCTCTCTAACTACCTAAGAGTAACTCAGGAAAGCACTAATAACATTGGAGGTTGTTAATGTCAAAGCCAGACTGGGTTACTAAAGGAAATCCTGCCACAAATGCATGCATTTTATCATACTCATATGAGTAAATAGTAGAAATGCCGAGGGTCAACTGAGCAGCAAAGAAGAAACTTATTCTCAAACAACAAATGATAAAAAAAAAATCGGAGAGAAATTAAAACCAACTTTTTCACTGACTAAAGATTGTGAGAGCCAGGCAGTGGTGGCGCACGCCTTTAATCCCAGCACTCGGGAGGCAGAGGCAGGCGGATCTCTGTGAGTTCTAGGCCAGCCTGGTCTACAAGAGCTAGTGCCAGGACAGGCTCCAAAGCTACAGAGAAACCCTGCCTCGAAAAACTAAAAAAAAAAAAAAAAAGATTGTGAGACTATGATAGAGTAAAATAAATCAGGGGAGGGATAGGGTCATCATAAAAGTGGGAATTTTCATGTGTTTACTAGAGATAGGCATAGGTTTCAGGAACTCAGTCTCTACCTCCTAAGTCCTTCATGGCAGCTCTTACTTGGAATAGCACTGGGGGCTGTCACTTAGCATGCAAATGAGATTATAATGAAATCATGCTGAAAACAATCTTTTTTCAGATTATTTCCTGAAGCCTTCTGTATCTTATTACCATGAAGTTTTCAGAAATTAAGAACTGCTTATCTTCTGAAAAATAACACATTTAGTGTCACCAAAGTCATTTTAGAGTTAAATCTGTCCAGAAAGAAAGCCCAGATCCACTGTCTTCAGCTGAGTGACCCCACCCTCCTCTTAGGGCAATTATTCTACAGATCAGGATAATTGACTGTTTGGCAGATTAAATGAATTCAGAATATCTTTAAAAAATGAAAAACACTAGTAAAATATAACTGCTATTCTTATTATGTTGTTAATGTTTTATCTCTTTATTTATAAGACCATGGATTTTCCTACAGTATGTTCTAGAAAATTTAAAACATGCACATATTTTCAAATCTTCCCAGTTTCTTTTTACTCCTAAAGTTAACCAGGTATACCAAAGCTAGATCTTAAGTTCTTGGCTTAACTATAAATTTCCACTACCATTTAGGGGAATCTATCACCTCTAAGTATAAACTCTCTACAATACCAGGGATGGCTAGGAAAATGCCTGTGTGTTTTGCTACATTATACCACATTCTCCACAAAGCACCACCTGACCTATACTTTTAAACCCTGTCAAATAAAAGAGAATAAGAGATGTTTAGTCTTGAGTTAAATATGATTAATCATGACCTAGGAACACAGATTTAGATTAGGTCAGTGACTGTGTTCCAACAAGGAAACAATTGTATGAAGTTTTTATAGTAACAGAATAAAAAGTCATAAAAAATTATTTTTGAAAACATCGATGGGAACATGAGGTTACAGAAAAGTGTGGAAGATACTGCTACATGCTACAGATTTTGTGTGATGACTTTCTTAGCCTCTGCATTGGGAGAAGTTAGGGTTCTTCACATTCCACAAGGACTTACTTAACAGTAATCAGACTAGAGGTCAGGTCACATGTGGTGTGCGTGTGTTCACGCTCATGTGCGTGAGTTGGGGTGATCAGTGAATACCAGTTGAAACAGCTAATTATAGTACAAGACACTGTGCCTCCCCATTCTGAAGTCTTAGCTCCCACAACTGCAGAGGTTTTCATCATTCAGTATTGTGAAATCTTTATGCAGGTGTCTTTTTTTATCTTCAATTCACACTTTCTTGGTTTCTTTACTACCATCTGCTTCATAATGTCTCCACCAGCAGTATCACCTGTTAAGATCTGTTCAGAGATGTTTAGTGAAGCACAATTAATAAAAACTCAGAGGGAGAAAATGAGGTTTAACCTGAAGATCTGAAAAGCAAAACAGCCAACCACTGGCTCTTACATCAAACTCAGTCCAGGAATCTCAGAATGAGAAAGCATCTGAGAGCTTTCTCCTTCCTTCTTATAATCCTCTCTAGGGCTGAGATTAAAGGCGTGCACCACTGGAATTAAAATCCTGCACCACCCAGTTTCTATTTCACCGAATGTGGTTACCGGGATTAAAGGTGGTTGTTATGGTTGTAAGGCTGACCAATGTGGTTATTTTACTTTTCTCATCCTCTGTGTTTATTAAAATACAATTGAAGTGCCACTACGGTTTAGGATTTCTCTATTCTGCATTTTCAAATGTCTCCTAAACTTTTCCTGAAAACTAATTCAAAATACCTGTCCACATTTTTTAGTTGCATCCATAATCAACACATCAACCTTAAATGGTAGTTGATCTAATGCCTGCTTTTCTCCAAAAAAAATAAAAAAAATGAAACCTCAAGATATTTAACTGAGTAAAAAGAATTTTTGGACTGTTTATCCATTGTAGTTTATGTATTATTTTTATTGTAAATGTCACAAAACACATGACAAAAGCAAGTTAAGGAAGAAAGTATTTTTTTGGTTCTTACTTCAAAGATTTATAATGCATTAGGCAGAGAAGTCATGGCTAACCTAATGTGAGGCCCCTAATCACATTAGCCCATGGTCAGGAATTGGACAGAGATGAAAGCTGGCTCTCAGCTTGCATTATCCTCTTTACTTAGTTTTTGACCTCAGCACATGAAATGATGCTGCCCACCTCAATTGACCTGTTCTAGAGATCCCCTCACAGACATCCGCTGAAGTGATTGATTCTAGACCCCCGTCAGTCACACTGATTGCATTAATATCACACTTTGCATCCTCTAACTTCCTTTTCTTTTCTTCTTCCTCTTCTGCTCTTACTGCTGCCTGTGCAGTTGTTTTTCTAGACATGTTCTTCTAGAAAAGTATTTTATTTAACTATGCATTATTGAAATCTGCTTTCCGGTGTGGCCATGTGCTCACCTTCTCTCCTTGTAAATGAATCAGTTCCCCTCGTTAGGCATCACCTTTCACTCACCTGTCTTCTGGACCTGTTCCATCTGGAATCCATCAGTGATCAGAGTCTGCATACTTTAATACTGTTCAATGTATTCCTCATCTATTATTCATGAACTCACCTTTTATCTGCATTTGTTTGTTATGTTTACGGTGTTCAAACACTGCTTTGTAGAATTTATGTTTGATCTCTTTCCTCGGCACTTGTCCATCAAATGTGCTGCTTGTCACTACCCATTAGCTCCTTGTGTTTATGCCAAGAAATGTTCATATAGAACTTAAAAGTGAGTTGCAAAGTTATTCAAAAAAAATAATTATAAGTGAACTGAAATCACACACACACACACACACACACACACACACACACACACACATATATATATATATAAAGAAGAAAGTTGACCTTCAAGCTTTCTGTTAGTGATAAAAGAAGCTGTACAACTATCAGGATCTCCTTTTATTCTTTGTAAAGCATGAACATCTATTTTGTGTAAATTCTTCACATTAATTGGAAAGTTCTTTGGTATGTGTGTACATATATATATATATATATATATATATATATATAATGCAAGTCTGGCATGTGTGTATGTATTTGTGTGGGGAGCATGGGTTAAATTCAGGTATCATTCTTTAGAATGGTTTATGAGATAATCTCTTACTATCCTGGAATTTGTTGATCTGGTTAGGCAGGCGGACCAGCAAGCCCCAGAGATCTCCCTGTGTCTGCCTGCCCAGAACTAGGATTACAAGTTCTTGTGACCATGATTGGCTATTTTAGGTGTGTCTATTAGTTTACATGTTTGATTTAGACAGAGTGCGTGGATTGTATATATTGCCCTATGAGTGCTTGATAAACACTTTACTCACTAAGCATCTCCCAAGTCCCAAGATGCTCTTACTTCAACTATACTTCAGTCTGTCTTTGCTGTTCTGAAAGTCCATGTGTTTTATCTAATTTATTATAACTATGATCCAGTAAAACCAGATATTACTATATAATTTTTTTAATTTAATTTATTTATTTATTAAAGATTTCTGTCTCTTCCCCGCCACCGCCTCCCATTTCCCTCCCCCTCCCCCAATCAAGTCCCCCTCCCTCGTCAGCCCAAAGAGCAATCAGGGTTCCCTGCCCTGTGGGAAGTCCAAGGACCACCCACCTCCATCCAGGTCTAGTAAGGTGAGCAGCCAAACTGCCTAGGCTCCCCCAAAGCCAGTACGTGCAGTAGGATCAAAAACCCATTGCCATTGTTCTTGGGTTCTCAGTAGTTCTCATTGTCCACTATGTTCAGCGAGTCTGGTTTTATCCCAGGCTTTTCAGACCCAGGCCAGCTGGCCTTGATGAGTTCCCGATAGAACATCTCCATTGTCTCAGTGTGTGGGTGCACCCCTCGCGGTCCTGAGTTCCTTGCTCGTGCTCTTTCTCCTTCTGCTCCTGATTTGGACCTTGATGAGATTTCTGTCTGGTGCTTCAATGTGGGTCTCTGTCTCTGTCTCCTTTCATCGCCTGATGAAGGTTAATATTCAGGAGGATGCCTATATGTTTTTCTTTGGGTTCTCCTTATTTAGCTTCTCTAGGATCTCTAATTATAGGCTCAATGTCCTTTATTTATGGCTAGAAACCAAATATGAGTGAGTACATCCCATGTTCCTCTTTTTGGGTCTGGCTTACTATATGATTTAAACATGTATTAATTCCATGTGATACACACCAATAGAACACACACACACACACACACACACACACACACACACAAAACAGCATCCAAAACCTGGACTTTATTTTCACGAAGAAAATGTTTCAGGACACATCTGTCTCGACTTATTTTAGGAAGGTGAAAAACCAAATCATCAAGGAGATGTGTGCTAGAAATTTTTCTGTTGCTGTGATAAAATATTATGATCAGAAGCAGTAGGGAAATGGGTTTATTTTAGTCTCTGGTTCTGGGGGTGGGGATAAAGGGAAGATGACAGGAGGGCATGAACAAAGATAATCGGAGCAGACATTGGTTGATCACGTTTTCATCCTTATCCATGAGAGCCTGAAGTGAGTAGAGGCTATAAACCCTTAAAGGCCACCCCTAGTGACACATTTTTTCCATCAATGCTCCAACACCAAAGATTTCCCAAACTTTCCCAAAATGTAGAACAAATATTCAGAACCTGATCAAAATGTGTGTGGCAGGGGATGGTGTTCAAGGCAATAGAAACTCCTCCTAATGGATCCTGGTGGAGTAACTGTCAAAAGTTCCTTTTGGTAAAATGGACAAAAATAGTAACAATAGTACAGGTATTAAAGACCTTGTTCATCTATTTACTGTTGAATTAGCATTCCATTTGCTAAATGGATGTGTGGCATTTTCAGTGCTCTCAGAACTGCTTCTATCTCTGGCAGATTTTCATGAGTTTAATGTATGTAGTGTTTCATGTCAATTTGTGTTTTAGCAGTTAGTTTCCATTTTTGAAAATATATTTATTCCTTAGGTGGTACTTATGGTCTGCAATATTCGTTTATAACATCTGGCCTTGTGATAGTGGACGTTGTCATGTCAGTTTTCTGGCTAGTATTACCGAAGACTGCATTTGGCAAACACGTGTTCGGATTGGTGATAGCCACAGCATCCTTGTGAGTTACTTAAGCAAGGCTTAATTTTACTGTTATTTCACACATGCAGAAATTGAGGCTCTGTCATAGTTACTCTTCTATTGCTGTCATCAAATATCATGACCAATGCAACTTACACAAAAAGGAAGAATTCAGTTAATGCTTCCAGTTTCAGAGGGTTACAACCTAGGATCACCATGGTAGAAAGCATGGCTGTAGGCAGCAATGTATGACACTAAAGACTGCTCACATCTAAGGATACAAACACAAGGCAGAGAAAGCTATCTGTGAATGACTGCCTTTGAAATCTCTAAGTTTGCTGTCAGTCACACATAATTCCTAATCCTTTCAAAACCGTTCAAGCAACTGGAGACAAATTATTCAAATATATAGGGATGTGGGGACCATTCTCATTCAAACCATTGCAAGTACTCGAAGTTTTGACAATATGACCAGGAAGGTAATGAAGGTGATTCAAAGCTCAAACTTCTAACCTATGTTTTGTTTTGTTTTTGTTTGCTTGTTTGTTTGTTGTTGCAAGCTATCCTGCTGTCTTATAGTGATTTCCAGGACTGATACAGTCTAGCCTGCAGGGAAGCTCTTCCAGTTGCAGAATGTTCTACAGGTGAGCTCCTTAAAATGCAAGAAGCAAGCAACTCAAACCTGAAAAAGTCCTTGAAACTGACCAGATGTACTAGGTTCCTCCCTCCCCAAGTTTATGTAAGTTATAAGGACCGCTGAGAGACACCAGCCTGCTAAACTGTCTAGAAGTTTCTCAGACTGGAGCACCTGGAAGGCAGAGGCTCAGAACCTCTGTTTTGCCTAGTAGACACACTCCCCAACTAGCTGAGCTACTGATGTCAAGAAGTGGACTTCAGGTACCCAAGTGTCATGAGCTGTCTGTCATCCATGCTGAGGTAGGTTCTGGTAATGTAGCTTTCTTTTGAGTCATTTTGACCCCTATAAGTAGCCAAAATTAAATGAATTGCTTTACCAAGTTGAATTTTGGTGTTTATCCTCGGTTCCCTATTAGAGGTGAGTAGACATTTGTACATGTCTCCCCAGGAATAGAGTCACACAACTCCTGTTAATGCCTCTGCATTCCTCACTCAATATAACACCCAGACCTCATTTCTATCTGAAACCTTTCCCACTTTCTTTGCCAATCTAGTCTGAGCATGCAAATCAATTGGCCAGATTGGCTTTTGGGCTGATATTTTTTTTTCCTTTCTATGTAGCACATGCAGAAAGCAAATTAGATTTTTATGTACAATTCTTTAGCTGTCTAAGAGAAATGAAATCTTAACACCCAGCAGGTCTTATGGTAGGGGGTTTTATTTTCCCCTATCTACTGCCAAAATTGACTGCCTTTTTCTTTTCTCTCCTCCAGTAAATTAGAAGACTGAACATCCAAGTCAAAAAAGGAAAATCCACCAAAATATAAGAAATAATTTCCCCAATAAATTAAATTTAGAGGCTGTGGGGTTGTCTCAGTGACTCGGATTTCTTACTATGCTGGAATGCCACCTAATTTGTTTCTCCAGGATCAACATAAAAACCCAGGTATTGTCACACATGCCTCCCACCTCAGCACTACGCACAAGGATACAACAGAACTGCAGGGGCTTGCTCACTTCCATTCTCATTGAAACAGCAAGCTCCAGGTTCAATGAAAGACCCTGTCTCAAAGGAATAAGGTGAAAAGTGACAGAGAAGTACTTCCAGTGTCTTCACTTCCTTAGACACATGGAAGAATTCACATATCTGCATACACCTGTGCACATTCATCACTCACACTCAGCTGTGAGTGCAGAGGAGAGAGCACAAAGAATAAGTGAGTAAAATTGGAACATGAGGGCTGGGCTTGTTGGGGTTTCTGTCCTGCCCGGTCCCCCAGCCATTTAGTCCCAGAGAAAATGACACAAAGAGTCTGTATTACTTATAAACTGATTGGCCCATTAGCTCAGACTTTGTATTAGCTCTTATAACGTATATTACCCCATTATCCTTAACTATGTTAGCCACATGGCATCAAGTTCCCTTGCTGCCTCTATTACGTAAAGGATGGTGTATTGTAGTTATTGATTTAAAAGCTAGCCTTTTCACTATACCTTTAAAAAAACAGAAGAAATCAATTTTAAACTCTTAATTTTCAAAAATTGCATGGAGATATTAATTGGCTATGGCCCATATTTATATTGACAACTCAAGAACTAAGTAATTAATTTCAAACATGACAAGATGATAAAATTTTAAATAATCCAAGAAAATTATCAGACGAGACTGAGAGAAAATTTACCTTGATAAAAAGGAAGCTATACTCTATGCACATGTGGATCATTTGGATCCAAAGTTTGATTGTATTCTTGTTATTTTCCTCTATATATAGAATTCCTATTCTATAGGAATTCTAATGCTTAGAGAAGAGAATATCTCAGCATGTATATTTTTACCCCACAAATTGATTTAAAAATTAAAATTTTATGTAGAAATGGTTTCTGAATTGATTCTGAAAGGAAAATTAAGAATTCATCAATTAGCAGGAACCCAGCAGAAATTATGTTACCCTTTACTAGTGCTGAAATTTCCAAATTTTGGACAGAAAATGAACATTGGCACAAAGCTTCCAGTAAATTTTTGGGAGAGATTAGCAACAAACATTTCAGAAGCAAGAGACTTCAATATGTTAATAGAACTAATTGGATCCTTCCATACACTCTATGGGGAACACCAATTTCTTTCATATATATATATATATATATATATATATATATATATATATATATAATATTTAAAGTTTCTGTCATGATCTTAATGGTCATTTACAGTACTAGATATACGAAAAGGCTTAACTTTGCTTCCTATGCATGATTTTGGCCTTGAGTCTGAATCAAGTAACAAGGAATTAAGTTTATGTACTCCAGATGTACTTAACAAATTGTTGTCCATTTATTTACCTCTCCAAGATATGATATTTAAAATGATTAAGTTTTCTTCAGTGAACCATGACCATTCCCAAGAGTGACCTTTGACATCTCCAAAAAAATAATGGGGTCCCACCACCATTATTCTATCTAGATAGAGATAATGCCACTAAGCTAACAAACACCACCCAAAGATCAGCTTTGGACTACAAGCTCCTTGGGACAATTTCAAGGTAACTAGTTGATATGATCCAGCCTTATGCAACTCCAGTCAGGATTTCAAATAAGATCTATACTTTCCTGTTATACAAAGACTGGCAACATATGATACAGCTAGTTCTCCCAGGACTTGAGAATTATGTGGATTTTTTTTTCAGTATCCCCTGGAGATATTGTTCCTGCCCCCAAAGGAAGAAATCTAGAGAGTGGGGTGGGTGATTTTTGGCTATTCAGTAGGTTATGGCTATTTGTCATTGTTTAGTAGGATTGATTACAAGTTTCTATTGGCCATCATAAGGAAAAAATCTGAACAAAGGAGATTAAATTCATAAATCTCATCCTAAAAATAAAAAGGGGGATATAGAAATGATAGGATAAAAGAAGAGATTATTGAATCTACCTTTAAACTAAAAAAACAATTACTAGTCATAAACTGAATAAAAAGGTAAATTCTATCTAATCTATTGCTGAGGCAGAGTACTTGAAATCCTTATGGATAAGGTTATGATTGTGAAGGCCTTGTTTGTTTATTTTATTGTGCAGGAGAATTGTCTGTATTCTGTCAGTCATATTTTAAATAAACGCTGATTGGCCAGGCAGGAAGTATAGACAGGTCAATCAGACAGGAGAATTCTAGGAAGGAGGAATCACTTTATTATAACTCTTAGACTTGTTACCATTGAATTACTTTATTATAACTCTTAGATTTGTTACCATTCTCCATTTTATGGTTTATTGCTGAGGTTGATGAAATGTTAATCTGGATATCCAATTGCTGTAACAAATTACATCCCTATAAATTCATATCTATGTTACACAGATATGGCTTTAATTTTCCTCTCTGTCCTTCTGTACCTATAAATTTGGCCTACCTTCTTCTTTGTTTTACCTGAGATATAATTCTAATTCCTAGTTTTCATTAGCTAATTTACATGACTAATTTGGATGCCATGATTCTGGTGCTGTTATTGTTGTATCTGCCCCTGGGTCTACCAAACCCTCAATTTCAATGTCATTTATTTGTATTTTTAACTTTGATCCTTTTTATCTCTAGAAACTTGTCAAAATATTTCTCATGAAAACTTTGTTTTGTTTTCTAAAGCTGTTCTGTCACAATGTCTTTTCACAATAGGCATTAAATCTTTTAATTGCTATGTGGAAGAATTTCCCCAATACCGACAGGAATGACTGAATCAAATATGACATTGTGACATCAAAGCATGCGAGAGGCCCCATGTTCCATGCTATTCTTCATTCATTACTCCAATGAGTCTTTGTCATATCTTCTGCATATTCCAGAAGACTGGGACTTTCTCTTTGGATTATCTCTAGAAAAAATATTGTTTCTAGGAATGCCTTGCCTATAATCACTTTACAAATCACCTGGTTTACCACAATTAATGCATATAACCTTTGGATTTTTCTTGAAATTTTTAGAAATCACTTGTCCTATCCAAGTATCATAAGCATGAGATCTAACATGAGCAGTATTTCTAATCTATTCATCTATGGGTGCTGATCTTACCTTTTAAGCCTTAATCATCATTTTGCATATTAAATCAGCATTTTCAAAAGCCAAATATTCTATTAGTATTTGTCTAACATATTAAACTGACATCATTTTATTTACATCTGAAGTCAACCTTTATAAAATATTGTCTTTGTATAATTTGGTAAGTGGTTCAGTCCTCTTTCCTCATTTTTAGTCTTGTCCCAAGCATTCATAGCTGCTATATGGCATAAGACCAAGGTAATTATCAAATGTCATCTGTCTTTCCACATCAGCATAGTGGCTTTCATTGAGGATTTGATATTGGGAAATCTCCTCATCTCTGGCCCTATCTAATTATTCTATGACTTTCGCTTCATCTCTCTACCACATTTTCCATTGTAACTGAGGACCAGATTTTCATACTGCTTAACTAAATCTTTCCAATCTTGTGGAATAATTCTGTTCTTAGTGGCCCATGAATTTAACTTCTGCTATGATGCTCTGGAGAACAAGTCCTGCACTTAGCATGGATTGTACAATAGAACCAACTCTATTAGTGCAGTCTTGGAAAACCAGTACTCAAATTCTGAGCAGGGAAGAGCTGGCACCATTACCCATTTGTTTTGTGGTAGTTAGGGTGGGAAGAGTTGACCTTCTCTCTCCCAACCCATTAATGCCTGGAGCATGTGGGAGAGCTGGTCTTGTGTGCAAAACACTCAAAAGTCAACCCTATTAGTGCAGTCTTGAAGTTGCAAACATGGGAGCACTGTCCTCATTTCTTATTTGGTGGGTGAACCCTACAGCTGCTCAAGCCCATACCCAGGGTTATGACTTAGACTACCCCAATATCCATCCCATCTATGACCTGCTGGAGCACATGAAGGAAATTGACAGGCAAACCCAAATCTGAAGGATTTCCACAACACAGGACAACCATGAGATATCCAGGAAGAGTCCTAGTAGGGACCATACTAATTTTTAAAAAAGTGTCATGTGACAGAGAGATGCTATGCAGTCAAGTTCATGATCTCACCTGGAGCGGTTTTTATAGGGGGAAAGGGAGCATTGCGGTTTGCCCCTGTACACACACACACACACACACACACACAGAATAAGCAAGTGCAGTTATAATATAGATTTATGATAAAAGACAGTGTGTGGATTTAAGGTAATCAGAATGCAGCACTGACATTCCATAAAATTACTTCACATGCTGCTAAAATGTGTACATTGTTTCATCACCAAAAGCTTCTCTTTATGTATATCTGCATGCCTCTCTCTGTCAATCTGTCTATCTTAATTCTAAACTTGGCTATGCATTTTCAGAAAGAAAGAACAGTTTTCTATCCTTGCATCCTCCAACTTCAGAGATCTGAGCTCACTCCTTTGTAATGGTATGTATTCAACATATATTCCATGATCCATTGCTTGAGCTCGCCTGGAGGCTCATTTCAAATTAGTGCACTTTCAAGTCAACATTGTTTTTCTGATGTTTCTTTTTCCTATTCATTCTCAATGTTTCCATTCTCCGGGGTTCAGCCCATAACTTCTTTCTTTCTTTTTTTTGATCAGATTTCATCTTATGGCTTAAATGACATTATCCCCTAAGTTCATATTTCTATCTCATGCTTCTTTTCCAGCACCCTAAATTGTATTCCCTGACAAGCATTTCAAACTTGATATATCTGTAACTGTTTTTCTTTGGTTTCAGAGATATTTTCATGTAGTGTAAGCTGGCCTTGAAATTACTTAATACAGTCAGGGTTGATCTTCAACATCTGATTCTCATGCATTCATTTTTCTGAGTGTTGAGATAATAGCAAGTGTCATTATGCCAGATTTTATAGGGTACATTGATTGAATTGGAACTTTGCACATGTTTGTGTGCTTTGGTGGTATTTACCTATGTTTGAGTGTACTTCCTGTGAAAGTATATTAACCACATTCATCTATTTGTTTATGTGTGTGCATGTGCATGTGCCACAATGTGTTTATGGAAACAAGGGAAGCATTGAGAAGGTTTGCTCTCATCTTCTGTCACATAGATTTCAGAATAAACTCATACTACCAGGCTTGAGTCCAGAGAACTCTCACATGCTGAGGCATCTCTCTGGCTCTTGCTTTATTTGCCTGGGGTGAGGTCTCTTCTGGTACCTGGAGTTTATTATTTTGGTGAGACTAGAAGAACATGGATTTCCAGGTATCACTCTATTCACTACTTCCTTATGTAGTTCTGTGGTTACAGAAACACATCCACCATTCCTGAATTGTATGTGGATGCTGGAAATCTCAATACAGGACCTTTTAATGATACAAGTACTTTATACATTGAGTCATCTCTTCTGCCCTTCCTTTAAATTTAAATCATCATTTTTCTTTATTTTTGTTGATTTTATTGAGCTATACATTTTT
Source organism: Neodon shergylaensis (assembly GCA_025134845.1). NCBI lineage: Eukaryota > Metazoa > Chordata > Mammalia > Rodentia > Cricetidae > Neodon > Neodon shergylaensis. The sequence goes on along the minus strand of JABTXL010021306.1, from coordinate 1,148,136 downwards.
CTCTGCCTCCTCCCTTCCTCTCCCCTTCAACCCTATCACCTGGTCCCCATGCTCCCAATTTACTCAGGAGATCTTATCTTTTTCTACTTTGCATGTAGATTAGCTCCATGTATGTCTCTCTTAGGGTCCTCATTGTTGTCTAGGTTCTCTTGAATTGTGATTTTTAGGCTGGTTTTCTTTGATTTATATTTAAAAACCACTTATGAGTGAGTACATATGATAATTGCTTTTCTGGGTCTGGGCTACCTCACTCAATATGATGTTTTCTAGCTCCATCCATTTGCCAGCAAATTTCAAGATGTCATTATTTTTTTCTACTATGTAGTACTCCATTGTGTAAATGTACCACATTTTCCTTATCCATTCTTCGGTCAAGGTCATTTTGGTTGTTTCAGATTCTGGCTATGACAAACAATGTTGCTATGAACATAGTTGAGCACATGTCGCTAAAACCATCATTTTTCTACTTAGTAAGCCAACTCAAATTTTATCAACTCCTCTTGACCTTCTCCTACACTGAATACCTCAACTAAGTTTTCTCAATTTAATTCTGATATCACCACATGGGTTCCTTTCTGTTCCTCGGAAATTCCTAAATTTTTGTAACAGCTATTCTTTCTACTGAGAAAGTTCCAGCTACCACTGAGTCTAACTGCAATGTTGTAAAATCGATGGGCATTTATTTTTAATGTTTTGTTAGATTAATCATAGAGAATTGGGGTCTGGAGAGATTTCCCAGTGGTTGTAGCTTAAATCATTCTTGCAGAAGTTCAGACATTAGTTTACACCACCCTGTTAGGTGGCTCATAATGACCTGTAACTGGAACACCAGGGGATCTGATGTTTTCTTCTTCTTCACACACACAATTTTAATCTAGAAGAATATACATGATTGCTTCCATTAAGATGTGTGTGTGTATGTGTGTGTGTGTGTGATTTAAAATAGTCATCCTATGTAACTTTCCTCCCCACCCTACTCCTGCTGCCCCTATCTACCATGAGGCATTTCCTAACTTTGTAATTCAAACCTGGGTTGACTTGCTGAGTGAGAACCCCAGTATCATTTCCATTGTTCTTCCTTGTTTTCCTTTCTCTTGCACAGAATGGGTCCTATCCGTTGCTCTCAATTTACTATTTTATCCTTGACAGTATGTTTTTATATTAGGATAAACTCTCAAAGGGATGGGTTGACAGTTGGGGTAGACTGAGAGGCCACTTATAGTGACATTGGGATTTATCTCTACTGAATGTACTGGCTATTTGGGATCTTATTCTCTTTGGATGTATATATACCTTGCCCAACCTACATGTAGTAGAGAGGGCCTTGGCTTTTCCACACGGTTGGGTGCATTGCCCTCTCTTAGGATTGGAGGGGATGGAGTGAGAAGATGGATGGAGGGAGTGGGAGGTGACTTGGAGGAGGGGAGGGAGTGGGAATCTGAGTTGGCATTTTTTGTATAAAAAGTATTAAATAAAAAGTAAATAAAAGGATGGGATATTGGTATTTCGATCTTTGATAAATCAAAAGAATTTTGTTATGATTATCATTAGCATGCATTAGTAGTGAAAAATGAATGGGGTTCATTGTGTTCCTTGTGTGTTATTAATGACCATCTATGATTGAAAATTTTATCATATCAACTCACTGACATAGCTATGAGGGAATACCAGGAAGAATTACCCAAGGATGATGGTCACTTTCCCTAGTACAAAATATCATCCATCAGTAGCCAGTAGACAAAAATGTCTGAGGGAAAATTTGTTTTTGCTTATCTACTTTTGCCATTTCTTGTGATTGTATCCACTCCTCTGTTTCCACTACACTTGCCACCCTTTGCTGACATCTGAACCCAGTTTCTTTGCACTTCCAATACTGATCAAATACCAGCAGCTTCCCAGGAATCCTCTAGCTCCTTCAGCATCAGTTTGTAACTACTGAATCATTAGCTTCACGGACTGAATTGTTACTGCGTTCTCAGCCTCTCTAGCTTGTAGACAGCTGTAGTTGAGCTACCCAGAGTATTTCATGTAAGCCAATGAAATTAATTACCTTATGCATTTATTCTATTGGTTCTGCTGCTCTAGAGAACCCTGACTGTCTTGTTATTCTCTTCCCTCCTACACTTTCCTCCATCCGCTCAGTTTACATCCGTTTTGTAGTCCCTAATAGTCCCCTTCCTATTTTCAAGCATTGTTTTTTTTTGTATGTCTGTTTCTACATGCAAGAAAGAGAAAGTGTGATACTTGTTTCTATAAATCTATATTACATTCATTAACATTATTTCATCTAGTACCATCTATTTTCCAACATAACACAGGACTTCATCTTTATGATTGAATTCTTTTCCCTCTATAATGTAAAAAATATAGATGCATATGAAGGTAGATAATGGACAGATGATAGATTTACACACCTCTGTAGTCTAACGTGACATTTTCTTTTTTAATTCTTCTGTTGATGGACATCTATGCTGACTCCCTGTCTGGGCTATTGTGAATGCTGGTGTATCATCTGTTGATGGACATCTGTGCTGACTCTGTCTCTGTGCTATTGTGAATGCTGGTAAACATGGAGGCTTAGGTCTTTTTTGTGTGTTGACCTTTGTTTTTCTTTTTTAATTTATATATTTCAGAATGGGATAGTTGGATTTCATTACAATGGACATTTTTAGTTCAATAGAAAAATAAAATACAAGATTTTTGCTCTTTATCACATTTATTTGGTGTATTTCTTTTGTCACTTAGAACAAAAAAATGATGAAATCCTGTTCATCTTATTTTATTAAGTCCTCCTGCAGACTGATTATATGCAGTTACTATAAGATTCATCCATGACAAGCTCAATAGAGGCGTTAGTTTCAGTAGTTTACCCTGATTCCAAGAAAGACCAGGAACTGAGACTACCCAGGCACCACTCAGGAACAGACCATTCAAAAGAAATTCCTAACATTCTAACCATTATATATAGGATCACCTGCCAGCACACATTCACCAAGATACGCCTAGACAAATGTCAGCCAGTCAGGGGTCCTGAACCTTAGAAATCTCTCACTCTCACCTTTGCTACTATAAAAACCCAACTCTAACTGAGCTTGGGGCTCTCTGATCACTCCAGTATGATGGACACAGAGGGTCTGAGGTTGCATACTTGTGTAAGAATAAAGGCTCTTTGCTTTTACATATGGGACTCAGTCTCCTAGTTGGTTTGGGGGGCTCTGTGATCTGGGCATATCAGTTACACTAGACTTTGCATACAAGAATCAGGGAAGTCCTGTGAAAAGTTATGCAAGTAAGAAACCTACAGCAGAAGGAAGTATTTAAGCACTGAGAAAGAAGCAGAGACACAAAGAATGGGAAGATTAATGCAAATTAAATGGCTGGCTAAAGAGAAGGCAGCATGTTAGATCCATCAGGTTGTACACTATAGAAGAAGGAGAAGGGAGTTCATGGGAAAGGAATGTGATCAAAAGTTAGACCTGAGGTACCCAACACATATGAAAATAGAGGGGGCTTGGAGGTTCTAAGATGGAGATAAAAAAGTTAAAGTATGGGACAGAAAGATGGTTCAATTGTTAAGAGTATTTACTGCTTTGCAATTCAATCCCTAGTGCCCATATCTAGGAGCTCATGACAGCCTGCAAATCAAGTTCCTGGCACTCTGACTCCCTCTTCTGGCTGCTTTAGATACCTTCATATGTATTGTACACATAGGCTCAAGCAAGCAGGCAGAAACACATGGGCATAATCACGCACGTGAGCACACACACACACAAACACACACACAAACGCATGCACACTCCCACAACAGAGCTGATGTACTAGACCCTAGACCCTCTGTTTGATTGTAAGGAATTAAAGACATTCTTCAAGAATTTTAGGAAATTTGTTTGTAGAACTCTAGGGGATAGCAGGTTACTTCCACTCAAGCAGTTAGGGGAGCTTCAGAAGACATCTCAGTTGATAAAATATTTACAGCAGAAGAATGAGTACCTGAACTGAATCCTTAAAAGCCACATAAAAGTTAGGGAATGTGGTATGCAACCATAATCCTAACACTGGAGATAGGTCCCTTATCTTTCCTGTCCAAGCAACCTAAGCAGTTAGTGAGCTCTAGTTTTAGTCTGAGACCCTGTCTCAAAAAAATAAGGTAGCAGTTGAGCAAGACACTGGACATTGACCCATAGACATTGGCCAATGGCCTCCATGGGCAGATATGTGTACATGGACCTGCCTTCACGTGTTCATATATTCACAGGAACACATGCATACCTCTCTCTCTCTCACACACACACACACACACACACGCATGCATACACTCACTCACTCCCACACACATACACACACACAAAGGTGGTGCTGTGGGATTTGAGCTCACTCATCCAAACTCACATAGAAGCTTGTGTTCACGACAGCCTCAAATTGCACTTGCTTGTTATCAGGTTGTCGTATTTGGTCTGTACCCTTTGTATTTGGATCTGGAGAACAAACATGTTTATGAAACCTTAATAAAAATTGCAGTCTTAAGTTTTCTAATTAAAAAAATGACTTTATTATGTTCAAACATGAAGTCATTATCACATATAAACACAGTATCAAATGGGTCACAGGTATTATAGATTTTAACCTCACAGTTGTTCACTAATTACTTTTTAATCTTGAGTAGAAATGACTATCCCCCAGGTCCCTAGAAATAATTCCAATTAAGTACCTCATAATATCAACTTAAAAACTTGGACGCCAGTCTGGGTAGCCTTTGATTCCAGATGCTCTCTCTTTTAGGCTGTAAGTTTCTATAGAGTTGGAGAGGCGCTTACACACTGGTAGCTGTCTCCTGCTTTCTGTACAGTAGAAACTTCAGATAGGAAGAACAGTTCTGAAAAGATTGTAGATAAAATCAGCTTTAGAGCCCTAGGGAAAGTAGGCTGTATCAAAGACACATGGGCTGTGGAAGTTCAAGAAACTTATTCAACTAGAGCTCACATCTATGTCTACCCAACAACAAAAGCAATGAGAATGTGAGAGGTGGCTGAGTGAGTAAGGGTCTTGCTAAAAAATACACATACTAAAGCTAGATCTTTAGCACCCACATAAAATCTAATTGTCCCTGTTCTATCTATAATCCCACCACAAGTGTGGGACACAGAGACAAGATCCTGTGAACTTGATGACCAAATTGGCAAACTGTTTCTTAAGTGAAGAAAACACTCAAAAAACAATGTAAAGAAGCAATTGAGGAAGATATCCTGAGGCCAGTGTCTGACCTCTTTGTGTATGTGTGTATGTGAGAAGAGTTTCAGAAATGTGTAACCTATACACACATACACACACCTGCATGCACATACAAAAATCTCTGGGATGATGAGAGGTAACTGTGTGACACAAACAGGACTGCCTTACCATTGGCTTTAGATGCTTGACTTATGGTATGCTAAGAAATTTGGCCCAAATCATAAAATCACATAGACCATATTTTGTTTATAATGTGATGATGTTTTATTCCATTATCCCCAATGAATGTTACTGAAGTCATTCTAGAACATCATTTGCTCTCAAATACATTTTCTTCCTTCAGGCCAATTTTTAAATTTGCATTCATAGAAAAGAGAGAAGAACATAATCATGATAGCAATAAACAAAGCCAACTAGCATCCTTTTTATGTCAGTTTACTCATGTGTGTGTGGCATGCACACATATATGTACAGATGTGTTTTCACATATGTGGGCACACATGTGTGTATGTATGAGTGTGCATTATGTGAGTGTGTGTGTGTGTGTGTGTGCATGTGTTTGTGCACTCAAGAGTATGTATGGGAAACCCCAAGGTTAATGCCAGGAATCATCCTCCATCACTCTTCTACCTTATTCATTGAAGTATGGACTCTTCTTTAAACTCAGATTACACTGACATGTCTAGTCTTGCCATCCAGCTTGCTTTGGTGATCCCCTGTGTTTTACCTTTTTGTTGTGATAAAACAACAAAAGAAAAAGAGTGCATCAACACCACTAGAGGGAAGAAGTTTGGCATCAGTCAGGAATAGCTTCTGGAGCAACAAGCTGGGAGTCCACATCTTAAACCACAAGCAGAAAGAACAAACTAGCACAGCTGCTAATCTTTAACTCTCAAAACCTGTCTCCAGAGACATAATTCTTCCAACAAAGACCATGCCACCTAATCCCCCTAAGCAGCACCACCAACTGAGGAACAAATATTCAAATGCCAGAGCTTCTGAGGGACATTCTCATTCAAATCACCACACCCTGCCTCTGAATTTGGGAGGCTCGTATTCTGGATTATTAATCTTACCTAGCATTTATATGATTTCCTGGGAATCTAAACTCATTTTCATGATAAAGGCTTTAACTGCTCTTCCCAGTTCCATTGGGGATGCTTTCCATGTATACTTTTTTTTAAGATTTATTTATTTATTATGTATACAACATTACTTCCCTGAATACTTGCATGCCAGAAGAGGGAATCAGATCTCATTATAGATGGTTGTGAGCCACCATGTGGTTGCTGGGAATTGAACTCAGGACCTCTGGAAGAGCAGTCAGTGCTCTTAACCTCTGAGCCATCTTTCCAGCCCCCATGTATACTTTTTTATATCAACCTTAATACTAAATGCATTAGAATTAAAAAAAAGTGATTGTGGGCAGAGGGTTCCTGGAGTTGTTTTTTGTGCTAAGCTTGTCTTGTCTCATAGGAAGAATAGCCAGTATCAAGTGTGAAGTTTACCATGGTGGCCTGGAACAAAGTATATAAGACAAACTTGTACTGCATTGTAAGACTTAATTTCAAAATCAAACATAGGGACTGGGGCTATGGATTAATGAGTAAAGCATTTGCTGTACAAGCATGGAGATCTGAGTGAAGATCCTCATCACCCATAGAAAGTGAGGTAGTACATGTCTGTAATCTCAGCACTCTTAGAGCAAGACAGGAAACAGAGATGCAGAAAGGCAATGAAAACAAGACTCACAACCCAGATAATGCCATATGCACAACTCTAAACAAGAAAACCTATCTTAAACAAGAATGAAGGCAAGAAACAATATCTAATAGTTTGGTATAAGCTTTGATACATGCACATTTACACTTATATACAAGAACATTAATACTACACAATACACATGCACACTCAGACACATGCACATATATACACACAAATATTTTTAAAAGAGTAAAAGAATATCTTGATCTCATCTCTTTTCTGATGTGTGATTATTTGAGATGTCCTTCTGTATATGTGTTGCTTTTATTGGTTGATGAATAAAGTTGTTTGGCAAAATGGCTTAGCAGAGTAAAGGCAGGCTGGAAGTCAGAACAGAGACACACAGAGAGAGAGAGAGGTTAGGTGGAGTCAAGGGGACGCCATATAGCTGCCAAAAAAGGACACCCAGAACTTTTACTGATAGACCACTGCCTTGTGCTGATGCACAGATTAATAGAAATGGGTTAATTTAAGATAAGAGTTAGCCAGGAATATACTTAAGTTATTTACCAAGCAGTGTTGTAAGCAATATAGTTTCTGTGTGATTATTTGGGTCTGAGTTGGCAGGAAACGAATGGTCTCTGCTTACAGTATGATACCTGTAATAATTATTAATGAAAATATTTGAAAAATTTCTATAGTAGACATGTGTAGATTTCTTTTTTCTTTGTTGGTTTGTTTGTTTGCTTTTTTCCAGACATTGTTTCTCTATAGAACAGCCCTGGCTATCCTGAAATTCACTTTGTAGACTAGGCTAGTTTCAAACCCAGAGAGATCTGCCTGCCTTTGCCTCCCAAGTGCTGGAATAAAAGGTGTGCACTACCACCACCAGCTATGTAGACTTCTTCATAGGATCCATTTGGTCTCCTGTACCATGTTTCCACCTACTTCTATGGTCTTCGTGTTTATGCTCCCAAAATTCATGCCTAGACATCTAATTTCAAAGGTGCAATTATTAGTGTTAGTCAGCTTTAAACAATGCAGAGTCACTTAACAAAAATGTTTCAAGGAATGATGGTTAGAGAAGGTTGACTGAGGACATGTCTGTGGGAGATTTTATTGATGACACTAATTGTGTGAGAAGACAGACCAATATAGGTAGCAACATTCCCTAAGCAGGGGTCCTTGAGCTGCTTAGGAATGAAGAAGTCAAGCTGTGTGCAATCAAGAAGGCATACCAGTAATTACACATATCTTCATTTCCTTCAGTTCTTGACTGTGGACATGATGCTTCAGGAGTCTGCCATTGTGATTTCACTACAATAACGTCATAACCTGTAATTGAAAGCTAAAACAACCCCTTTCTCTTATAAATTTCTTATTGTGTGATAACTTATCATTACATCAAAACTGACACTTGGACTTAAGGTGATGGCAATAGGTGGTAGAGCTTATTGAGATAATGGAATCATTATGAAAGAGATTCAAATCAATGCCTTCTGAGAAGAGACCCCATAGATTTGTCTTGTCCCCTGCCACTATGTGGAAACACCAAAACTAGCTCTCTGTGAACCATGATACACACTCTCCTTATTATTGGATTTAGTTTTTTCTATTCCATGCTTCCATTCACTTCTATGATCTGTATGGTTGTATCCACAAAATTCATGCCTGTTAATCTGTTCCAAGGTATAAGGGTTGAACACAGACCCTCAAGAAATATACAATCTGATAGCATCTGGATCTTAGCCTTCCTAGACTCAAATACTGCAGCAAATTTCTGTTTAATGTTTATAAATTTACAGTCTATTGTTTTCTGTTATATCATGCTAGCCAGACTATGGTATGTATCTAACCGCATTAGACAGCTAACAGCAAAAAACAAAACAAACTCAATCACACCACAGCAGTAGAGATGTCACTATAATTGGCTAGAAAGCTTAAAGACCCGACTTTAATATCCCAGAATCTATGTGAAATATTCTGGACATGGTGCTGCATGTTTATAATCATGTATATAGCACTGAGAAGTCAAACACAGATATGTTCCGTAGGATTATTGACAAGTCAGTTTAGCCTACTTGGAGACTCAGTCTCAAAACAGAAGGTGAATTGCTGCTTCTGGACAACCAAACGTGAGGTTGTTATTGGGCTGTCATCAACATGCATGTGTACTCTTTCATACAAGTGTACGTGAAGAAACACACACATACATATGCACACACACACATACACACATTAATAATAGCTAGGATTCTCTAGTAAATTATTGACTTTAATACTGCTTGCTTCCCTGGCCTATCCTTGTATGGAACAACTCAAAATCATCAAGAATACAAACACAAGCACTTTCATTTATGTCAACATAACCCATTGCCCATCAATAAATTTGTCTCCATAGTCTTCTGGAACATTTCTGGAAATTACCTCATTGATACCTTCAGAATCTATGCCCTGGGCACATGGCTCGTTACATTGGTTCAGCTTTACTTGGATGGTGTCACACTCAACAACTCATTGTCCTCCCTCTCTCCAATCTGACACTTAGCCATGAACCCTTCCCTCTTCTATGTATAAGTGATCTTCAAGGATCAACAATGTGGTCACTGTATTCTTGTGATTAAAGTTCATGTTTCAGATTGGCATGAGTCAAATTCATGCATCTCAGTCAACATTAACTGGGTGGGCGGCAGGAACTCTGCAGCAGCTGACTAGCCCATGTGCACATCATGTGCATATCTCTACAACGGCTGTGATGATGCACCATCCCAGCTCCCATCACTCCATTCTTGTACCATTTCTCCTCTCACATTAAGATTGTTTCAGCCTTCTGATGGTTGAGAATCTTGAAACATTGTTCTCTTTGCACTTAGTGTGCATTTTATCTTTATTCTTAGCCAAGAATAATCATTCACAGGGCACTGGCCCCCAAGTCTTTTCTTTGAGATGTTGCCAAGTGCTCTGAGTCACATAGAATAGTTGGTCTCTCCATCATTATCTGTATGAGCACAGGGCCTTACCAAGGTTTCAGTTTGTATATTTTGTGTGTCAAGAATATCAATTGACCATATGGAATGTTCAAGTGTTTATTAAATATGTGGCCCTGTCCTTTCTTCTGGTGAATGTACACATTGTATAAGAACTCAGATTCAGCATTACTATCTCTGTATATTTTTCAGCTTCAGATTCTCTCAGCCTTTGGAAAGCCAGTTTGTTGAGATCACAAATTTCTTTTCTTTAGCATCCCTGAACATGATACACGAATGGTGATAATGCAAACAACATTGTGTCCAGTTTCTATGTTAGTCACAATTATAAACAATCTAATGACTTGATTCATTATTTATAACTCAATGTTAAATTTTAAAGGTTTATTTTTAATTTTTCTTTATACAAATACGTGTATGTCTGAGTAAGTGCATGACACCTGAATGTGAATACCTGAAGAAGCCAGAAGAGAATGTCAGATCCCCTGGAGCTGGAGTATAGACAACTGTGAGACACAAAGGTGGTAGGAACCCAATTTTTGTTCTTAGAAAGAGCAGAATGTCATCTTAACCACTGAGCCATCTCTCTAACCCTTCAAGATTAAACTTTAAACAGGAAAAAAGTCATATCTTGATATAAATTACACTTAGTTGATTGATATGCAGAAATAATATCATATTATTATTATCAAATTATTAAAATGCCTTAGCTAATAATAATTATGGGAATATGTATTAGATTTAGGTACAAATTTTATTATGCAGATTGATAAATTAATGCATGTAAAGCCTGCTGAATTAAGAAAATACTTCAAGTATATTGTCCACTGGATACCTTTTCTAAAGAATAATTTGTTCTTGAACAAATGTTTCAATACTTAATATTAATTCATGAAAGATTAATAAATGGTACTAATTCCTGGCCTGGAGCCACAGCTCAGTGGTTAAGAGCATCATGCAAAGCACAAGGACATAATATTGAACCCCAAGTACACATTTACAAAGCCATCTACATTTCTGTAACCCTGAGGCTGGGCAGGGTGGAGCCAGGACCAGGAAGCTCCTGGATCCTAACATAACACCAGTATAACACCAGAAACTGTGTCTTAAAGGAACAGAGTGGAGCATAAGAGAATCAGACATCTATATTCTTCTCTTACCTCAATGCACGTGCATGTGGACTAGCAATTTCCTCTGAAATAACACATTCCATGCTGGAGGGAAATTCCTTTAGAGTCTGGATCTTCTGAGGAGAGGTAAAACATCTCACCCTCCAGGGAAACTACTTAAAATTCAGAAAGCAAACGGCTCAAAAGCTTCCGGGTGAAGCTGAAACTGACAAGATTCACTAGGTTTGTCCCTCCCCAGGCATATATAAGCAGTAAGGACTGCTAAGGGACACTCTCAGACAAGCCCCGATGCCTAGAAGCAGCTCAGACCAGCGAGACTGATACTGTATACACTCTGTGATGTGTTGAACTGTCCACAAGTCATGCAGTGAGGTACAAGGTTCAAGCTTTCATGAACATTCTAGGACAAACTTTGATTACATAGCTGTCTTTGAGTAACTTCTGTTCCTGTAAGTAACACCTTACCCATACTCATTTAAATAATATCAACAAAAGTCAAATTTGGCTGTATACTTAATTTCATTTGTCCTTGGTTGCCTATCTGGTATGTGGAGGTATTTGTTAATGTTTCCTCAAGAATAGTGTCACAAAACAATGTATCTGCGTTCTCACAAACATAATCACACAAATACATTTGCATGTACTATATATGTACATATATTACACACATTTGTTTATAGATATATACATTACATACATGTGCATAAAATACATCTACATATACCACACATATATGTATACAATATGCATATTGCCCCCACACACAAGAGCAGCATTCATTCTTTTTTTTTATTTTTTATTTATTTTTACTTATAAGTTTCTACCTCCTCCCCTCCTCCCATTTCCCTCCTCCTCCCCCCTCCCCCTTCCCCTTCCTCTCCAGTCCAAAGAGCACTCAGGGTTCCTTGCCCTGTGGGAAGTCCAAGGTCCTCTCCCCTCCATTCAGGTCTAGGAAGATGAGCATCCAAACAGACTAGGCTCCCCAAAAAGCCAATACATTCAGTAGGATCAAAACCCAGTGCCATTGTCCTTGGCTTCTCAGTAAGCCCTCCTTGTCAGACACGTTCAGAGAGTCCAGTTTGATCATATGCTCCATCAGTCCCAGTCTAGCTTGCTTTGCTGAGCTCCCATTAGATCAGCCCCACCATCTCAGTGGGTAGGCACACACTTTATGGTCCTGACCTCCTTGCTCATGTTCTCCCTCCTTCTGCTCCTCATTTGGACCTTGGGAGCTCAGTCCAGTGCTCCAATGTGGGTCTCTGTCTCTAGCTTCATCCATCGCCAGATGAAGGTTCTATGGTAAGATGCAAGATAATCATCAGTATGGCTATAGGATAGGGCCATTTCAGGCTCCCTCTTCTCAGCTGCCCAAGGATCTAGCTGGGGACATCTCCCTGGACACCTGGGGACACCTCTAGAGTCAAGTCTCTTGCCAACCCTAAAATGGCTCCCTTAATTAAGGTATATACTTTCCTGCTCCCTTATCCACCCTTCCTCCATCCCAATCGTCCCATTCCCCCAAGCTCTCTCCATACCCCGTTCTCACTTTTTTTCCCCCATCTCCCCTTACTCTCACCCCCCCCAAGTTTCCAATTTTTGCCTGACAATCTTGTCTCCTTCCAGTATTCAGGAGGATAACTATATGTTTTTCTTTGGATTCACCTTCTTATTTACCTTCTCTAGGATCACGAATTATAGGCTCAATGTCCGTTATTTATGGCTAGAATCCACTTATGAGTGAGTACATACCATATTCACCTTTTTGGGTCTGGGTTACCTCACTCAGGATAGTGTTTTCTATTTCCATCCATTTGCGTGCAAAATTCAAGATGTCATTGTTTTTTACCGCTGAGTAATACTCTAATGTGTACATATTCCTCACTTTCTTTATCCACTCTTCCATTGAGTGGCATCTAGGTTGTTTCCAGGTTCTGGCTATTACAAATAATGCTTCTATGAACATAGTTGAACAAATACTTTTGTAGTATGATAGAGCATCTCTTGGGTATATTCCCAAGAGTGGTAGGATCCTGGGGTAGGTTGATCCCGAATTTCCTAAGAAACCGCAACACTGATTTCCAAAGTGGTTGCACAAATTTGAATTCCCATCAGCGATGGATAAGTGTTCCCCTTACTCCACATCCTCTCCAGCAAAGGCTATCATTGGTGTTTTTGATTTTAGCCATTCTGACAAGTGTAAGATGGTATCTCAAAGTTGTTTTGATTTGCATTTCCCTGATCGCTAAGGAGGTTGAGCATGACCTTAAGTGTCTTTTGGCCATTTGAACTTCTTCTGTTGAGAATTCTCTGTTCAGTTCAGTGCCCCATTTTTAATTGGTTAATTAGCATTTTAAGGTCTAGTTTCTTGAGTTCTTTATATGTTTTGAAGATCAGACCTTTGTCTGTTGCGGGGTTGGTGAAGATCTTCTCCCAGTCAGTAGGTTGCCTTTTTGTCTTAGTGACAGTGTCCTTTGCTTTACAGAAGCTTCTCAGTTTCAGGAGGTCCCATTTATTCAATGCTGTCCTTATTGTCTGTGCTACTGGGGTTATATGTAGAAAGTGGTCTCCTGTGTCCATGTGTTGTAGAGTATTTCCCACTTTCTCTTCTGTCAGGTTCAGTGTGTTCAGATTAATATTGAGGCCTTTAATCCATTTGGACTTGAGTTTTGTGCATAGTGATAGATATGGATCTATTTTCATTCTTTTACAGGTTGACATCCAGTATGGCAGCACCATTTGTTGAAGACTCTTTCTTTCTTCCATTGTATACTTTTAGCCCCTTTGTCGAAAATCAGGTGTTCATAGGTTTGTGGGTTAAAATCCGAGTCTTCGATTTCATTGGTCAACATCTCTGTTTTTGTGCCAGTACCAAGCTGTTTTCATTACTGTAGCTCTGTAATAGAGTTTGAAGTCAGGGATGCTAATGCCTCCGGAGTTACATTCATAGCTTTGACTCCAAATACTTAAATTGTTGATGAAATAATTCTAAAAGGATGTTGTTAGGATTGCAAGTTTAGAGGTGAAAAAGCCATGTGATTATTAACTATTCTGTTATAACTGTTATGTTGTGACTGAATTCAGGAGGTGGAGAAAAAACAAGAAGTGGGACCTGGTGATAAATTTTAAAGTCTCACTCCTGTGAGCTACTTCCTCCAATGAGGTTACCATCTAAAGGTTCCACAACTTTCCCCAATTGTACCACTACCAGATGACCAAGTACTTAGACATATGAGCCTGTTGGGGACAGTTCACATTCAAACCACAATATACAAATATCTTAACTAAAAATGAGAAAATAAAGTTTTATTTTTCAAATAATTTATTTTCAAAATAGCCAAACATTATTTTCTTTTTAAAACAGTACAAAAAAACTACAGTGTGTGAAATGATTTGAATGAAGTCACATAACTGCCATCAACCAAGTCTTATGTACAAGATGGAGATCATTTTATCTTCACCTTAAGCATTGATATTTAAATAGAAAAACTGGTTTATGCCTTGTTTGTCACCATTTTTATCTGTGGTGTCTTGTACTGCAAAAGTTTAACAAATGGCAAGTTTTAAATTGCTCTTGGTTTTGACTTTGGATTTAACTGAATACTGACTAACTTTTATTTAAGATTTTTTTATTAATTAATCAATTTATTTATTTAATAATTTTGTGATGCTAGCCCAATCACAGATTCCCCTCCCTTTTTCTACTCCTTCTAACCCTTCCCCTCACCTCCTACCCTCCACTCCCCCACATTTCCCTTCAGAAAACTGTAGGCCTTCCATGTATATTAGCCCACCATGGTATATCAAGCTGCCCCAAGACCAAGCACCTCCTCTCCTATTAAGGCTGGAGGAGAAGATCCAGCAGAAGGAAAGAGTTCCAAAAGCAGGCAACAGAATCAGCCACAGCCTCTGCCAGGAATAGCATAAGCGTGCCAAGCCACACAGCTGCAACACATTGCAGAGGCTCCAGGTCAGTCCCTTGAACTGACTTTAACTTTTGGACATTAAGTATTTGAACAAAAGATCCTCCTGTGTGTGTGTCTCCATCTCTGTCTCTGTCTTCCTCTCTCTCTCTCTCATTGCTTTATAAGCACTGATGTAGAAATGTACAACTGATTCTATACTCATTGTAATTCAACTCACCATCATGGCGTCTGCAATATTCCGATAGTCACAGTTTTGGGGAGTGAGAGTAATGTGGTACCCATGCAGCCATGAGCGCCTAAGGCCATCACAGGTTCTTCCTTGGGTCATTCATGCTACAGAATTTGAAACTCTTTGCTTTCTTTTCTAATTGACATATTACCATCCTTTATTTTCAAAATTTCAATTAACATATTATTTAAATTTGGAACTACGGAACATGCATGCTAATTATTATTTAAGAAAGAGAATATACTAACAAAATAGCCTAAAATCCTGATGTACAGAGTTCTCTAGTGCCTGGAGGTGCTTAACATCATTTGAAGACACATGGATTTACATTCTGGATTGTATTATTTACTTTCTTCATTGCAGTGACAAAATGCTTGATAGAAACAATTTAAGGCAGGAAAGATTTACTTAGGCTAATAGTTTCAGAGACACCTCAGTCCATCAAAGTGAAGAAGGCATGGCAGACCAGCTCTATCCATGACAGCAGGAGCATGTGGTAGAAATTTCTCAGAAAGCAATGGCCTTGAAATAGAGTAGGAAGGCTAGAAACAAGTGTAGTTATACTCAAAGGCGCACTCCCATTGACCTAATTCTGTGAGCTATGCTCTAACTAATAAACTCTCTTCGGTCTTCAAAGTAGGCTGTTATGCTGGGGACAAAGTGTTCAAAATATTATCCTGTGCACAACTTTTCATATTAAAATCATAATGTGGTTTGTGGCTTCTGATTTATTAAATCATCAATTTCATAACCTTCATATTTCTCAACTTTATTTTTAATATCTGCAAATTATTTGAGTGCTCACATATACCATAGCATTTAAACATCATCTGTTTTCATATAATTTCTTTTATATTACATTTCTTAATATGATAAAGCTTGGAAAATAATAACTTTTTCCCACAGCAAGCAATTAACCAAAGTAGTACAAATTCATGTTTTTATATCCATTTTTGTCTTGGATATATTTTTAAAAAAATGAAATGGAATGAATTTTAAAATTATACCTAATCTCATTTTATCTTGTATTTTATGTGCCAACAATAATATATTAGAACAATAAAATCACATAAATCACATTTCCTCGAAATATTCTTTTCTGCTGTCTCTTCTATGGAAATAGATATAGACAATATAAATTCCATCCCATACCAACCAAGGAAATTGCTAGCACTTTAATATACATTCTCTAATGAGAGATAGATAGATAGATAGATAGATAGATAGATAGATAGATAGATAGA
>JABTXL010021306.1:1110429-1131680 GCA_025134845.1 Neodon shergylaensis | reverse complement strand
AGATAGATAGATAGATAGATAGATAGATAGATAGATAGATAGATAGATAGATGATAGACAGATGATAGACAGATGATAGATAGACAGACAGATAGACAGACAGACAGATAGATAGACAGATAGACAGACAGACAGACAGACAGACAGACAGACAGTATGGGGATTGTCTTAAATGTTAACTTGCCACTAGTTAGGTTCACCTGAGTAGCGAGCTTCAGTTGAGGAATTACCTCAGTTGCCTTAATTGATGTGCGAAGGCCCATCTCAAATGTGGATAATGCCTTCTAGTAGCTGGCCAGATAAGAAAGGCATGGCTGAAGGAAAATTATTCCCTTTGCTCATTTTTTAATCCTTAATCTTACTGGCTTGATCTGCCCTGGTGTTGCTACTGCTCATTCCTTTGTAGATTTCAGAACTTTCCAGTTTTCCATCATTGACTGAGGATTCGGGCTCTTCAGGAAGGTCCCAGGTTTTCAGAATCAGATTAGGACTTTTGAGGCTCCCAGCCACATAGACTAGACAACACCTCGACTGTCAGGCTCCTCCAGTCTCATAAGATAGCCACCGTGGGTGTACCCCCAGTCTAAGGCACTAGCCTCAGGACCAAGAAGCTCCAGGGTCTCAGCTTTCAGGTGTGATTCAGATGAGGCTAGTACTTCTAAGTAAACTGTTTTAACAAAATATTATAATATATATATAAATTCAACTTATGAGTTCTGTTAATCTAGAGACTAATACAGATAGATAATTACTTTAAGGGACTGACTATTGCTCCCCTAACCAAACAGTACAGGCAGTCTGCTAACTTACAACCTGACTCCAGCAGTGGTTTGGCTGCCCCCAGCTACATGACCTGTGACCAGCTACCTTTAAGCCATCACTGAGGTGCACATTACACTCAGAGACTCACGGGCAGTGCATTTCCTCCCCTGCAACAACTCTGCTTTCCTGATAAAAAAGCCAGCTTTCTCTTACTCACTTTTCATTTAACTTTATGCAGAATTTAAATTCAACTGTGTGTAAATGTTCATATACTTACTGTTAAGTGTTTTAAATAGTCTGTTCATTGGGTCTTATTCCAGACTAAAAAAGCAATAAGTCTCATAATCATATTTTTAATTGGTATGTACTTTTAAATCTCATACAAAGATACACAAAGATACTGTATATGTGATTCAACCCTGCTTTAAAATATATTAAGCTGTTCTCCAGTATTATCAGTTCTACCATTAAATCTATTGCAAACAGTTTTTTTTTCTTCTTTGTCTTTCACAAGTATAAATCTCACCTGTTAAGTTCAAAAACAGTACAGTCAAGTTTGGATCCAGCTCTCCAGGCAGACTCCGTGCTGTAGTTATAACTTAGCTATATTCAATAAACAGTCCTTAACTGCTCAGAGATGGGGGAAATATGTCGTTCAAATATTTAATTATTAAAAGACTTTTCATAACAGAGAGACAGGTTGTCTCCTAGCAGCAGAACTCTATTTCCTCCAATGAAGACAGAAGACAGATGGGCACAGAACAATGTCCATTCACAATTTGCTTCATCAAGTGAAAACACTAAGCACTGGACAAAATGCCTTTTATCTAAATTCCTGATGATCTCCAGATGTGGACAGAATTGCTGGACTCAACAGCCTAGCTGCTCAGGTCAAGGTAGACTTGTCTTCTGACAGATTTCCTAACTCACAGGACCTTCTGAAACCTGGTATAGGCCCTGCACTAAACAGTAAAAGACAAACATATTTCTAAAAGTCCCTGCCCTCGATGATCATGCAGGATCCTGAGTAGTGGCTCTAGGTAGCCAATCAAGTAAGCTGTCTGTCATTCTTTAAATCAATAACTCAGGTAAAAAATTTTTCTTCTCAAAGATCTCTGATGCAGTTTGAAAGTTGAGAGGTTTTGTCAGTTTAAAAGGACAACCTCACCACCAAATTTCAGTATAACTTCTTAACATGTTCTAAATAAAAGGTGTTATAAGATATACAAACACAGGTTATTAGGTGTGTATCTGCAAGTTATAAAGGTTTGAGGACAAATGCATGTTATCAAATTTCTATACTATTCATTGTTCAAAAACATCTGTCACAGCCATTTTGGTATAAATATGCTTCTATTTATACAATTTATGTGCCTAAAACATATGTTTTCATAAAGTTAAAGAATTTTTGTGAGTTCCAGGAAGTTGAATTGAAGGATTCACTTTAAACAGGTCAAATACAATTCTCTCAATTCCCTAGTCCTGAAAAATTTGTTTCTTCCTAAACTTAACTTCATCCTCTGCTCTGACAACACCTTCCTAGGTCCAAAAGACACTGGACAGCTCCACACCACAAATTGAGACAAGAGTAAAGTGACCAGCTTCCCCAAGATGTGACCAGCACCCAGCTTTCTCAGACCCCCCAAAAAAGACTTCAACACTCACAAATATGTGGGAACTCTTGAGAACTCATTGCCCCAATTCCCTCAACCTATCATGCCTAACTTCCCACCTTTTTATTATAAGAGAAAGTGTCATGGGCCTTGACATAGAAAACTATTTTCCCGAACCGGTACGGAAGCGCAAGAAATAACCAGACACAGGTTACACCATCATCAGGGAAGGGCATCTCCGGCTTCTCTTCATCCTAAAGATCTACCCTCATTTATTCTATCAAACATCTCTTAATCTCCTAGGGAAAACCCAAGGTGGATACCTCATTTATATTCTCTTTCCAGGGAAGGGGGTGTGGTGCTAGGGAAAACACCTGCAACTTAGTCATCAGCTTTTGCAAACACCTCTCCCCAGGCGATCTACATTTTTAACAAAGGAGAAAGGAACAGCACGCCCTGGCTATTGTTGAGGCAGTGACAGCCTGTCTGAAGGTTAACATGACCACCTCAGGTGGGATCCATGGTTTCAGAGCCTGGCTGCAACACCATATAGAAATATGGGCCTACAAGAAAGGTGAAAATGTTGCAATCTGTTGACCTGGTCTGTCACCTGGGTACCCTGTCCCTTTAAGAGACAAGCTTTTCCCATTCCCAATTTCACCTCCTTCCACCTTGGTAAGCAGATCTGCCTCCTCTCTAGTCTGCTCTCTCTTTCTTACCTACTTCTGAAGAGATAACTATTGTCTCTCTACCTTTTCCCCTCTCCACCTTCTTTCCTCTCTCTTTTTTCTCTGTCCTCCTCTCTCTCCCCTTCTTCCCTCACTTTCATAACCCTTTATTCATATACCATTCCCATATCCACTAAATAAACTCTATACCCAAGCTCTCTTGGAATGGTATATCTGTCTCTCACCCACCACTGTATACCACCTACCTTGGGTGGTCAGCTGCTGCCCCTCATGGAAACTCTTTAGAAAAGATAACAAGACTTGTTTTAGTGACACTACCATCACACTCTTGACTACTTTCTACTGTCACGCTGATTAGGAACTAAGTTCTCAGCTGTAGGTTTGCTGTTTTCAGTTGGAAATTCTCACATACTGGTTTTCAGGGCTCTTGTGATCCTTATATCACAGAGATCAGGAGAAATATCAGACATGGTTCCCGAGCCATAGAGGACATTCAGCAACTTATATGTAATTTCCCAGAGCATAAATTCCCACAGTTTTTAACATCCATCTCTTAAGATTGAATTTAAAATAAGTATTATTATTTATTAAAACTTACTCAACTTTTCCCCCACTGTCTCTTCATAACTGTAATTAAGCCAACTGGCTAGAACAAGAGTCCTTAATAAACAGTTGCTGGTCAAAATGAATGTCTTTACCTGTCCCAACCTGCTGTGTGTGTGTGTGTGTGTGTGTGTAAGAAGGAGAGGGGAACAAAGACAGAGAACAGAGACAGAATGGGGAGTCCAATCTCTGGTATAATTTTTCATGTAACATACACACTTTTCTATTTGAAACGATGCTTCCTGATGATCATATGGCAGTGTCCCTCCCCTTAATATCCTCATGCTGGCAAGGCAAGTGCTTTATTCAATGAGATATAGCTCAAAACCAGAGTTTTACCACTTAAAATTGATATACTAAAATGTAGATAAGACATTAGATTTCTGTCTGGCTATGTAGACAATAGAAAGAAACAAGGAATCCTAGTCAGTTGTCAGAAGAGAATTTGTTTAGAAAAGTAAGTGAACATGTAAGAATGTGGATAGAAAGCACTGTGCTTGTCAGAGAGAAACCTAGAGGACTTGAGGGACATAAAGCTGCTGCATGTTGGTGATTTGATAAAAGTATTTACAGAAATTTGAAGAAAAAAAAAGAGAACATAGGAAGCTGTTTCCTGAAGCATCAGGATGTGGGCCAGGTTAGAAAGTAGCACGGGTGAGCCCCCACAGTGCCAGTTGGTAAACTGGGTCAGGGATCAGGTGCAGAGACACAAAGAAACAGATGGAGCTCTTGGCCATTGGACAGGCTAAATGTGCAGTGATCTGCAGATCAAGGCAATTTTTATGGGGTGCCAAAGACTGTGAGCATTGTGGCCCAGGTTCTGTGTCTATGCCAGGTACCTGACTGCCTTAGGGCAATGCACTCCTGGATGCTTCATCTGCTTTCTATATGGTGGGTCACATTTATGTCAAGGCACTGTTGTGTGTTGTGTGACCCTATGACCTGAGATACCTCAGCTTCTAACTCTCTCCTTAACACTGAAGCCCACAGTATAAAGATGAAATGTAGTTTCCTAACCACTTCTGAAGAGATCTCTTGACAATTTATCTGAATATGTGTGAATGTGTGTGAGTACAAGGTCAGTACATTCAGGAGAAGGAGCTAGCCCATACATAGGTCAGCTGCTTCTCCCTGTTTGTTTTGTGTACCCCCAGGATATGACATAACATGTATAAGGCTCTATCTCAGTGAAACACCAGAAAGATATGATTATTTATTTGTAGAAAGTGTACATGTGTGGATATCAGAGGATATCCTTAGCTGTCATTAATGCATGATCCATCCTTTCTTAGGGAGGATGGATAGGATTTCTCAGTGCCCTAGAGCTAGTCAAATAGAACAGACTCCTGTTTCTACTTCTCCAAAGGTGGGGTTTATTACTAGGCTACCCCTATATGTAGCTGTTTCAGAGTGAGCCCGGGGATGAAATCAGGTCTGAATTTACTTACTAATCATTTTCATAGGCAGCTTTACTACACACCACCTTACATTTGCTACTACAATTCCCCATAGTGCTTCTGTTTCTTCTTTCTTATTGATAGACTACAATTGATCTTGCTGATTGTATACTAGCTAGTAAGTTTTGCCTTGAGCTGAATTTTGGAACAATTTAGACTAACATAGCAGTTCCAGAAGTGGCCTGTTATGCCATAAAAGTTAAAAAAAAAAAGCTTTCACCTGTGGTTAGCTAGAGAGAGGTCCAGGAAAAGAGCTGCAGTATCATTTGACATTTGCCTTCATTACTTTTCTATTGCCATGGCAAAACATCAAGACCAAGGGAACTACAGAGGGAAGCATTTAATTTAGGGAGTTATGGCTCCAGAGATTAAAGCCCATGACTGTCATGACTGGGAGCATGGCAGCAGAGAGTAGGCATGGCATTAGAACAGTATCTGAGAGCTCACAGCTGATTCACAAGGATGAAAGAGTCAGAGAAAGCTAACTGTGAATGCCATGGACTTTTGAAAACCCAAACCCAGCCCAGCTCCCAATGACATACTTCTTTCAACAAAGCCTCATGTAGAAATAAGGGGCGGCCGGGGCTGCGTCCCCAACACCCCAGCCGCCTGCTCGGCTAGCTTATGCCCGAAATAACAACACACAAACTGTATTCATTTAAATACTGCTTGGCCCATTTCTATCTAGTCTCTTCTCGGCTAACTCTCACACCTGGACTAGCCCATTTCTAATCATCTGTGTAAGCACCCCAAGGTGTGCTTACCAAGAAGATTCTAGCCTACGTCCATCTTGGGTTGGAGCTTCATCGCTCACATCTGTCCAGGAGACTGGAGCATGGCTTCTCTGCTCCAGAGAGCAGGGCTGTCGAATCTGAGCTCACTTCCTCTTCCTCCCAGTATGCTATTCTGTTTACTCCTCCCACCTATGTTTTAACCTATAAGGGCCAAGCAGTTCCTTTATTACTTAACCAATGAAATCAGCAGATTGATATATGACACTCCCACATCAGCCTCACTTTCTAATTCTTCCTAAATGGCTCCACCAACCAGAGACCAAGTATTCAAAGTGTGCCATTCTCATTGTCTACCTACTATTTTTTAGAAAATAATGAAGTTTCCACTTTTATGGCTAGGCTTTAGATAGTGTAGCCTGGATAGAGCCAATGTTTCCTCTTGTCCTATTTAACTGAGATCTCAATAATGACCAAGTTAAGGACTCTCTGGAAATTTTTCCAGGGCCCTTTTGAAAGGATTATGGACAGTTGCTTGAATATATTGCTTTTGTTATGCAGTTGGCCCCAGATATAAGAAAAGAAACCTTAGACAGTGGACGGGTCTGCAAATATAAATAGGTGCCAGCTATTGGAGGTTACAGCTCTATAGAAAAATCAAATTAGTAAAAATAAAAGAAAAAGGAAATGCCAGAAGAGGAAGCTGGAGATACTAAAAGAGGAAGAAGGAAGAAAAGCTCTCTGTCCTACCTTAATAACTGCAAAGGGAGTCTTTGCTCAGGCACTAAGACCCAGAAAGAGGACAGTAGTCTACCTGTCCAAGAGACTTTATTCTGTTTCTGCCAGGTGACATTCTTACTCATGGCTAGTTGCCTCTATTGCTATAGCAGGAGAAGAAATTGACAAACTGACATTGGGCCTGGAACTGTTCCTCCACCCCATAGTGTGCAGTGGCTCTCCTATGGGAGATCCCAAAGAGATGGATGTACAATGTCAAAATATTGCATTGCTATGCACTTCTCATGTGTCAACCCTTTATTTAATTCTGTGAATTCAGTGCAACTAGCCTGCTTCCAGATGAAAATCAAACACAGTCCCTCCAAGACAGTAGCCAAATTAGGGTCATCAGACCCCACTGACCCAGTAAGAGGCATAGCAGAGTATTGTTCTATGATGTTGCAGTAGATGCAGACAAGGTCACCTGGCACTCACCCATGTTAGAGGAGATGCCCAGGGCATTTGGCTCCACCAACAGGAGCTTGTAGCTCAACTTGACCAGTTCTGCATGGACACATGTGACTATGATGAAAGATAAGGGCCCTGAACCCAGCTACTGCTGATCCTGCAGCTGAGGCTGCTGTACTTTCCATCCACTCCTTTCAGGGATTGGCAGGCCAGGAGTATCCAATTCTAATTGTATTTCAGGATCTCTGATCCACCTGATAATAACTGATGTGGTCCAATCTGTCAGACCTGTCTTAACAGACGTACATTAGTAGGAGGAATTTTATCCAATACGAAAGCAGGTATACTAGAGCCACACAGATGTCACCTTGGCAGGGTAATATCGACCCTGTCTCAGAGACAAGGGACTTAAGCCCAAGGGACTGAGCTTCTAGCATCAATCTAGCCATTTCATTAGGTTAAAGACAAAACCATCACTACATTGTACAGTCATTATGCATTTTCCATGGCCCATGTCCATGAGGGCTTCTATACTTTAAAGGTATTTTGTTTTCAAAATTTGGGTCTAAGAATATGTTGCTTTGGAAAAGAGGTTCTTCTTTTGTTTCCACAGAGGATGAGAACCTATGGATTGCTTATAGACTAATATGGTTTGATGCACCAGAACCCCCTGAAAGATTGCTGTGAACACCCCCACACACCACAAATTACTTTCCCCAACTGCTGATGAAGATGAACCTAGCACACAGGATACAGCATGAAAGACCCGATTAAGAGATTCCCCCAATCAGCAGGAAGTAGTCTATAGAACTATGTACAAATTCCCAAATATTGTTTATAAGTGTTTGTTTACATTTAAAGGGGGATATTCTATAGAGATTTGCATTGGTATAGATTTTGGCTTTTTGATATAAACTTTTGGTAAATTTTATTATGTGTATATTTCTGCTCTTGATTAAGGTATTGTGTTTGTACAGCTCATTTAAAAATATGATGTATAATTAAAAATATAGGTTAATAGATAATCATCTATAATAGTAAAGCCTGTAGTCATGTTAGCTAGATTTTCAAGATGTACAGAGATGTATCTCAGATAAATAGGGATTCTTCAAATCTTTCAAGACTACTGAATATGGCATTTAAAGTGTTTTAAGAGCTTAAGATTTTTCATGACAGTGAGACACATCTGTTCATGGCAGTACCAATCTACTTCAAGAGGAAGATGGGCATTGAAGAGGCTCCTTATGAAGTTTGCTAATGATTTGGGCAAGAAACTGCTCTTGCCTGGGCTGCTTGATGAACTGAACATGGAACCCACAAAGAAATGACTGCTTAACTTCCATAAGATCCAGCTGCAGGCAAGCCAGTAAGGCTTCTTCTTAATCAGTACTTGATGTGGGTGGGCCCAATCCATTGTGGGTAAGCCTACCCCTAGGCTAGATGTTCTGGATTCTTTAAGAAACCAGGTTGAATATGCCTTGGAGTAGCACTCTTCCATAGTTTCTTGTTGTGTTTTCCACCATGCTGATAACGAAATAAACCTCTGAAACTATGAGCCATCACCAATGAAATGCTTGCTTTCTTAAGAGTTCCCTTCACTGGGGTGTCTCTTTACAACAATATAGCAGTGACTAAGACACCATGGGATTGGCCCCAAACTCCATAAGCCTGTACATTGGGAATAAAAATTAAGAAAGACCAGAACTTGAAATCTCATGGAAATTTTACTTCCAACCTTAGCAAATGTGAATGATAGCAATCTAAGCTCATTCTGGAGGACCTCCAAGGGAAGGAAGCCTGTCTAACATCACCAAGATACTCCTAAGATACTTCCTCCATGTGAAACTCTGTAGTTATACACAGTAGGTTAATTTTAGGAATGGCAGTCAAAAGTATTTATAGGCCCCAGAGTTAACCTGACATACTTGGTTTAACCAATTGTTCATCTTATGATTTGTTTTCATGGGAAGAGAAACCACTCCTTGTGTCCTGGTGCACATTATATCATAGGTGCTCATCTATCGTCTAGAAGAGGGCAGGATCTACCTACAAATAGACTTTGAACTTTCCCCATTCATGGTGAGCTATCCCTATTCTCATTTCCCTATTAGTGCAGGTAAGCATCGGAGACTCCACTGTAGTTGGAACTTTATTCCTAATTATTGGGGATAAAAACTTCATTGTTCAAGTAGACACAGACAAGGACCATCTAATAACATTCTGTATCACATTTGGAGGCCCAGTTAGATTCCTTAGCTGAGGTTCTTCTTCTGAATCAAAAAGGATTGGATTTAATCCTTTTGAGACAAGGAATTTTTTGCACTGCTCTAGGAGAAACTTGTTGTTTTTATTTCAGTGAGTCAGGAAAAAATTAGCTACAGTCAAAAATAACCTTCATGGGAGGAAAAGAAGATGACAAAAAATGAACAACTGATACTAATCTTTGTTTTCAGAATAGCTCTTATTAACTACTCTATCTACAACCATGGCTGGGCCATTAATCTTTTTGTTGGTTGATCTCACTGTGGTAACCTGTTTGTGTGACTGCTCTGTAAAACAGAAAATAAATTATGTTAAAACTACTAGTGCTAAGGAGATGATATAATCTCCTGCTCCCAGATGAGTTCACAACATAACACATGTCCATAGAAACAACAGTGGGAAATATATCAATCAGGCTCCAGACCTTACCACAACTGACACCATGATGGAAGGTACCATTCAGGTCTTAAAACCCAGCAGGTAGATAGTACCACCTGCCAAAATGAAAACAAAGTCTAATCCATTACATCCATTGTTCTGGAAATGTCCCCAGATTTACTAACCTTGCTTTTTGTCCTCTGCAGTTCTGCTTCATGCTACCTGAGGGGTGTCAGTACAGGATGTCATTATGATACTTAAAAATTTATCCCGAAAAGGCTCAGGACTACACTTAGGACCCAAATACTCACTGAAGTTGCCAGTTAGTGAAGACTTTCTATTGCCTTGAACTCATATCCAAATAGTCTCCTCTGGTGGATACCTTACAACAGATAAAGTGAATCCATGTCATCCCTTTGTGGCTAACTCCAGGGATCCATCATTACTTCCTTAACAGTAGCCAAACTTAGGCCCCCACTCTCCAAATGCTCAAGAATAAGAGCTGCTTCATGAGACCTTACAGAGTGAAGGGTTTTTGATCCTACTGCACGTACTGGCTTTGAGGGAGCCTAGGCAGTTTGGATGCTCACCTTACTAGACCTGGATGGAGGTGGGTGGTCCTTGGACTTCCCACAGGTCAGGGAACCCTGATTGCTCTTTGGGCTGATGAGAGAGGGGGACTTGATCAGGGGAGGAGGACTTGATCGGGGGAGGGGGAGGGAAATGGGAGGCAGTGGTGGGGAGGAGGCAGAAATCTTTAATAAATAACTAAATAAATAAAAAGAAAAAAAATTCAAAAACACACAAAAAAAGCAATTTAAGGAAGAATGGGTTTCTTTTGGCTCATAGTATTTTATTTTTTTTCATTTATTTTACTTACAGTCCACTGTTTCCCCTTCTTCCTCTACTCTTGTTTCTTCCTCCCACCTCCCATCTACCCACCCCTACTCCTCCTCTGTCTCCATTTAGAAAGCAGCAGACCTCCCATGAGAGTTAACAAATTTGACACATCAAGTTGAAGCAGGATCAAGCTCCTGCCCCTGCATTGAGGCCTGAAAATTTCATGAAGTCACTTTTTTTAAACCACTGAGTTGTATAAGTGTACCACATTTCCTTCATCTATTCTTCAGTTGAGGGGCATCTAAGGTGTTTCCAGGTCTTGGCTACTTTATATAGTGTTGCTATAAACATATTTGAGCAAATGTCTTTGTACTATGTATCCACAGTCAGGAAACAGAGAGAAATGAATGCTGCTGTTCTGCTTGCCTTCTCATTTTTATTTAGTCTTGATGGAGGTGGGTCTTGTATCTTATCTGTTGCTTTCATTGGTTAACTAATAAAGAAACTGCCTTGGCCCTCATAGGACAGAAAATTAGGTAGGCGGAGTAAACAGAACAGGATTCTGGGAGAAAGAAGCTGAGTCAGTGAGTCGCCATGATTCTCCCACTCCAGACAGAGGCAGGTTAAGATCTTCCCTGGTAAGCCAACTCGAGGGCTACATAGATTATTAAAAATGGGTTAGATTAATATGTAAGAGCTAGCCAATAAGAGGTTAGAGCTAATGGGCCAAGCAGTATTTAAATGAATACAGTTTCTGTGTAATTATTTCCGGGCATAAGCTAGCCATGTGGGCGGCCGGGTGCCAGGGACGCAGCCCAGGCGCCCTTACTACAACATAGTCTGTAAATAGAGGCCATGGAATGGTGATGCCCACATTTACAGTGGTTCTTCTTATTTTGGTTATTTAATCTAGGAACTTCCTCACAAATATACCCGGAAGCTTACTAAAAGATTATTCTAGAGTATATCAAGTTGGATGCTCATATTCACAACCATAGTATAGAGAGATGAATTCAAAGTTTTTTTTATCATAATTCTATGAGGTGGGATGCAAGAACCAATCAGAAGGTGTTCATTAAAACATTTACTAATGACTTTGAATGCAGTTTTGACAAGTGTATGTGGATCTGATCCTATTCTGGTCGATTGTCACTGTAGCACAAACTATGGTCATATGGGAGCAGGGAACTGTAGTTAAGAAAATGTTCCCATCAGATTGGCTCTTAAATAAACCTGTGAGGGCATTTTCCCAGTTACAGATTGATGTAGAAATGTCTAGAATCAAATCAACAAGCAACATTCCTCCATGTTCTCTGCTTCAGTTCCTGCCTCCAAGTTTGTACTTGAGATTCTGCTTTGGCTTCCCACTATGATAAATTGTCACTGAAAAATATAAGATAAAAGAAACTGTTTTCAAAGTTTTGTTTGTTCGTTTGTTTGTTTTTGCTTATGGTATTTATCACAGTAATGGAAAACAAGTAGGGTAAGTCCTATAATTTTTTTTATGATTACATTTTAGGGAATAGTCAAATAGTTGTTTAGGTAATTGAAACAGAACTGCCAGAGATGAGAAAAGATAGTCATGGCAAAATTTGTTCATTATTTTGTGAATAATAACTCACCTTCTGATTATATTCTCCAGAATGTTTAAGGTTCACTCCATTATGGCTTCAAGAATGCAGCAGAGGTGGAGAGCAACAAAATATCTTAGGAATGGAGATTCCTAGTTGTCCAGTATTACAGCAAAAATCAATTTTTAAGTAGTATACTCATGATTCAAATGGCTATGAAAATTCTAGGAGACAAGTGTATTAGTTGCTTCTCTCTTGCTGTGATATGAGCAAGGCAATTTATAGAAGAAAGAGTTAACTTGAGCTTAAGGATCCAGAAGAATAAGAATACTAATGGAGAGGCCTTGTAGGAACAAGGAGCAGGCATGATAGTTGACATCATCAAAAGCCAGCACAAAGCAAGTAGGGTGAGGCAATATAACCTTAAAGCCTGTGCAGTGATATACTTCTTCCAGCAAGACTATACCACCTAAACAGCCCACAGCAGTCCCACCAACTGGGAACCAAGGTTTCAAGCCTGTGGGGAGCTCTTCTTATCCAGACCATCAAGGGTAGTAACAGCATTTAGCACTAAACAATGGCAGGTAGAAGGTAACCAATGAACTTTGACAAGAAAGGTCTGGAGCAAAGTTTTTCTATCCTCTCTTCTCATTGTTGTAACAAAGCATCTGACAAGAAGCAGCTGAAGGGAAGATTGATTTGATTTTATGTAGAGTTAGAGGGAATATAGTCCATAGTGCAGAAAGGCATGACATGACAATATAAATGGGAGTGGCCTGGTCACATTGCATCCCCTGTCAGGAAATAGAATATGAACAGAGAGAATGTGGATGTTCCAAAGTCTCAAGGAATGACTCTAGAAAGTCACAGTCTTCCCAAATTGCATGGCCAGCTAGTGACCAAATATTAAAATGAATGAGCCTATGATAGACAATTCTATTGAAAGCATGTGCAAATGGCACCTGTAGCAAAGGGATGGGATGGCTGTTGCTGAGATGGTTCATGATTTTACATAAATGGAGTCACAAAGCACCTGCAAGCACTAAGGAAAACATATTTTTCATGTTATCTTGTTCTTCATTCATAAACTTGAGAAATTTATTAAATGGACACCTATGTGTCTTGAACAAAGATTGCCCACCATCAAAAATATACACCACAAATTCTCACTTAAATCTTTCCTCCAAAGTTTTGCATATTTTGCAAAAGACTCAGAAATTTTAATATATGTTAGATACATGTATGGAATGAAGGAAAAGTCATCTATTTCTATTTACCTTCCTAGAACTTACTCTCTGGGAATCTTTTATTAAAGTAGATGAATGGAATCAAGAATGCCTAAAACAGAGTCACAGTGCATTGGTTTTGTACAAAGGTCTGTCTCAGCTGATGACACTCTGCCTCTTCCTGTGCTTCACTCTCTAGCACAGTCTGTATGTAGAACTCAGTGGCTGGAACATGTACTCCATTTTGGTAGCATCTGCACCATATCCTATGTCTTTTCCAAGTAGTATAATCTAGGAAACATTTCTGAGATCTTTGATTATGCATTTTTGGATCAAATTTGCAACCTCATCTGTTTTTTTGTTATTCTTTCAGCTTTCCATACAAATCTTTCTCAATTTTTTTTGTGGTCATTTCCACTAGAAAACTTAAACCTCCAGTGTCCTTATCTGTTCCAATACTGAGAAAAAAAATACAAATTAGAAAAGAATTTAATCTGCAACTATTCTCTACTCAGGATTATGACAGATCCTGACAAGGACCCCTATTTCCTCATCAGCTACATTTCACAAGAATCCTTTGTTGCTTCCAATTAATTTAATTTTCTATCTCTCATCTACTGTTGGTTCCTCTCTGTGCAGACCTAAGCATGTGTTTCACCCCATTTTATGATTATAGTGTCAGATCCTGAGCTTTAGTAACTCCCTAATAAGCCAGGTTCAGACACTTATCTCAGTAAGTCTATTAAACAAACAAGTATCGCTGAAAAGTAGAAGATGTATTTAATTTGGCTATATTAGGAGGAACAAAGAGGACAGGTGAATCCTGCAAGTACAACCTTCAGGGTGATTACAGAAGGTTTGGGTTTAAATTAAGGCCAAGAAGTAGGAATAGCTAAGCTGTTATTATCAATGAGAGGTTCTGAATGTTATTGTTTGTCTGGGCCCAGTCTCTTCCTGTTAGGCCATCTGAGAAGAGAGAGAATTTCAGAAATCTTTTTCTCCTTGGCTTGCACCAGGCACAAGACTTCAACCCTTCCCATCTCCAGCATTAGTCTCCCAAGGAAATTCCAGTATCTGGGGGCCATCATTTCAGTAAAATAAAGCCAAAAGAGAGGGTCAGAAATGTCTCCTTAGGACAACTTAGTTCCTGCCAGGACATCGATATTTTTAACAGTCTCTATGAATTATAATTTTCTATTAACTACTTGAACTTTGTTAACAGAACCTATGCATTACACTGTTCATACTTCTTCCCATAGACTGAGACAACCTGGCCAGAACATGGGCACCCCATGGAACTGATAATCATGTAAAATGTGACAGAACACACTCATACCTTATATAATGGGATAGATAGATGGATATTTATCCTTAAAAAAATAGAAATTTTGTGAGATTTGAATGATATTTAATTCCTGAAGACTCCGAGGCCACATATTTTCTAGTTAGTTCTAACTGACCACTTTATATAGTCTAGAAACACCAAATAATGGAGAGTCAACTGGG
This sequence comes from Neodon shergylaensis, assembly GCA_025134845.1. NCBI lineage: Eukaryota > Metazoa > Chordata > Mammalia > Rodentia > Cricetidae > Neodon > Neodon shergylaensis. The sequence goes on along the minus strand of JABTXL010021306.1, from coordinate 1,116,857 downwards.
TCATTACCCAGATCACATTGACTTCCTGTGGGTATGTCTGAGGGGGGGTGTCTTAGTTGTTAACTGATGGAGGAGGGTCCACCATCACTGAGGAAGTGGTCCTGAGTGTGTAAGAAAAGTACTCAGCATGAACCTGAGAGTAAGCCAGCATGCAGTATTCCTTTTAGTTCCTGATTTAGCTTCTGTCCTGAACCCCCTCAATGATGAGCTGTAAGCTAAAAGTAAACGTGAAATAAAAACCTTCCCTAATTTGCTTTTGGGGAGAACATTTTATCATGGACAAAGTGAACAAAATTAAAAAGCTGGTGTGATTCTTGTTCTTATCAAAGAATGTAATTTATTATAATGCTAGAGGAGAATATATCTAATACAAGAAGTTTATTTATTAACGTACTTGTGCAAGTTTTTTCTGGGAAATGATTATATTTCCCAGAAGTATTTATTTCTATTTCCTTTTTTTGATCCCTGATGATTTCTGCAGTGCCCTGTGGATTATTAGGCAATAGGTCAACAGTCTAGCTAAATCCTCAACTCTAGAAGAGGATTTTAAGTTCAGAAACATAAGACATGTCAGTAAACATATTTTTATCCACTTATACTACAATAACAAAGTACCTAAAAGTGAATAATTTTTAAGTAATATAAATTTATTTTTCATTCATGGAGGATGGAATATCCTTTTTCCTTACATCTCAAAATCTCCATCTCTTAACCTTATCTCACTTGTGTTTAAGTTTTAACACATAAATGATGAGGAATATATTCAGATGACAAGAAACATAAAAAAGACATTCTGTGACAAGTGTATGTCTAAAAGATAAGACACATTAAGTATATTAAGTATGTTTCTAATAGGTTAGATATTTAGTAACTTAGAGAAAATAAATAAATTCCCTCTAAAGTAGTATATATAAAAACAGACTCAGACATGATACCCACCCATTCTTAAGAAATTATGTTCAGATAACAGTTGAGCAAGAGGAATAAACATTTTCTTCAGTAGTATACTCAAAGACAAGGTGAATAATAAGCTGTTGTAAACACTGCCACATTTGCCGATGAACAGACTAATGAAACCCAATAAGGAAAAAAAAAAAACAAAAAACAAAAAATGAAACAAATTAATAATAAAAACAACAAAACAAGCAAACAAACAAAAATGGACCTAAAAGAGAGAGGAAACCATATAGAATACAAGAATGGGGTTGGGAGGATAAGAGAGCGTAACCGGGAAAAAAATGATCATTATGCATTACATACATACATGAAGACGTCATGTTCTAATGAATCACGTTATTATATATAGTTAATATACATTAATAAATGCATTTAAAAACCGACTCAAGAAAAGTTCTTATCCAACAAAGAGATCAGTTTTGTGACTAAAAGAAGAAAAGAACGCCTGTACTTGTGTTATATGTATATGAAACACAAACATTTTATAAGTTGTGGTTTCCAAAAACTTTGACCATTTCATCTAAATTACTAAATTTCTAAAACATTAAAGCTATAGAAGACTCCAAGCTGTTACTCCATTTTTGTATTCTGTCAAGCTATTCAAGAAAATCTGCTATTAGTCTTAGAGAAATGAGCATCTTGACTTTCATCAGAACTGAAGAGAATTAACTAGAAAAGGTTTTGAAAGCACATAAGTGCTGAATGTTCAGTGGCTAATGTTTCCTTGTGTATGCTCAACTTGGCTTTGGGAATACTTATCCTCTTCACTGCTGGTCCTTTAGGAGGACGTGCTTCTGTTGTACCCCTCCTCTCCAAAAGAATGCTTTAGTGTTTGCGCAGTGCTCTCTACCAGTTTGCATGATGGGTGTTAAGTGTAGAAGTCTGTGAGAATAAAGCTTTAGTGAATCAAAGAGCCATCTCCCCTCCTTTCTCTTCTGAAGTCCGTCATCACAATATATCCGATGCTTTCTAAGTCATAAATTTTCCTTTTCTTTTTGTTCTTGAAATGCAGTTGATGTAACAGATGCTGGCTTCTAATTGACCTTCTAGGTAAGGGTGATCTTAAACTCCTAACCTTCCTGCTTCTACCTTGAGTACTGGAATGACAGGTAGCACAATTACTCCTGATTTATTTGCTACTAAAGTTCAAACCCTGGACCTTGGGCATGCCAGGCAAGCACTCTTACCACTTGTTTCACAACCCTAGCTGGCAACTTTATTTCCTCTGTAATATAGTGGGTATTCTTTGAGTTTACTTGTGTAATTATTTTCACTTTTATGTTTCTATTAATATTAGTATTATAGTTATAAATTTAGTAGGGTTCCTTCCTATCTTTTTTATGCATATCATAATAAATTTTATTCTACCGTTATTATTGATTAATATAATATTTCATATTTTTCTTTCTTTTTATTTTATTGAAAAAAAATTTTTGCCTCCTCCTAGCCTCCCATTTCCCTCCCCCTCCTCTCACTCCTCCCCCTCCCCCCACTTCTCTCCCCCTCCCTCTCCAGCCTGAAGAGCAGTCAGGGTTCCCTGCTCTGTGGAAAGTCCAAAATCCTCCCCCCTCCATCCTGGTCTAGGAAGGTGAACATCCAAACTGGCTAGGCTCCCACAAAGCCAGAACATGAAGTAGGAACAAAACCCCATGCCATTGTCCTTGGCTTCTCATCAGCCCTCATTGTCCGCCATGTTCAGAGAGTCTGGTTTTATCCCATGCTTTTTCAGTCACAGTCCAGCTGGCCTTGGTGAGCTCCCAATAGATCAGCCCCACTGTCTCCGTGGGTGGGTGCACCCCTTGTGGTCCTGACTTCTTTGCTCATGTTCTCCCTCCTTCTGCTCCTCATTGGGACATTGGGAGCTCAGTCCGGTCCTCCAGTGTGGGTCTCTGTCTCTATCTCCATCCATCGCCAGATGAAGGTTCTATGGTGATATGCAAGATATTCATCAGTATGGCTATAGGATAGGGTCATTTCAGGTTCCCTATCCTCAGCTGCCCCAGGAACTAACTGGGGACATTGCCCTGGGCACCTGGGAGCCCCTCTAGGTCCAAGTATCTTGCCAACCCTAAGATGGCTCCCTTAATTAAGAAATGTGCTTCCCTGCTCCCCTATCTAGCCTTCCTTTATCCCAATCATCCCATTTCCCCAAGTTCCCCCCATCCTCCCCTTCTCCCTTTTCTCTCCCCATCTCCCCTTACCTCCCTCCCACCCCACCCCCAAGATCCCAATTTTTTGCCCGGCATTCTTCTCTACTTCCCATGACCAGGAGAATAGCTATATGTTTTTCTTTGGGTTCACTTTCTTATTTAGCTTCTTTAGGATATCAAATTGTAGACTCAATGACCTTTCTTTATGGCTAGAAACCAATTATGAGTGAGTACATCCCATGTTCATCTTTTTGGGTCTGGGTTACCTCACTCAGGATAGTGTTTTCTATTTCCATCCATTTGCATGCAAAATTCGAGAAGTCATTGTTTTTTACCGCTGAGTAGTACACTAATGTGCATATATTCCATACTTTCTTCATCCATTCTTCCATTGAAGGACATCTAGGTTGTTTCCAGGTTCTGGCTATTACAAATAATACTGCTATGAACATAGTTGAACAAATGCCCTTGTCATATGATCGGGCTTCTCTTGGGTATATTCCCAAGAGTGGCATTGCTGGGTCCAGGGGTAGGTTGATCCCGAATTTCCTGAGAAACCGCCACACTGATTTCCAAAGTGGTTGAACAAGTTTGCATTCCCACCAGCAATGGATGAGTGTACCCCTTTCTCCACAACCTCTCCAGCAAAGGCTATCATTGGTGTTTTTGATTTTAGCCATTCTGACGGGTGTAAGATGATATCTCAAAGTTGTTTTGATTTGCATTTCCCTGATCGCTAAGGAGGTTGAGCATGACCTTAAGTGTCTTTTGGCCATTTGAACTTCTTCTGTTAAGAATTCTCTGTTCAGTTCAGTGCCCCATTTTTTAATTGGGTTAATTAGCATTTTAAAGTCTAGTTTCTTGAGTTCTTTATATATTTTGGAGATCAGACCTTTGTCTGTTGCGGGGTTGGTGAAGATCTTCTCCCAGTCAGTGGGTTGCCTTCTTGTCTTAGTGACAGTGTCCTTTGCTTTACAGAAGCTTCTCAGTTTCAGTAGGACCCACTTATTCAATGTTGCCCTTAATGTCTGTGCTGCTGGGGTTATACCTAGGACGCGATCGCCTGTGCTCATCTGTTGTAGGGTACTTCCCACTTTTTCTTCTATCAGGTTCAGTGTGTTCAGACTGATATTGAGGTCTTTGATCCATTTGGACTTCAGTTTTGTGCATGGTGATAGATAAGGGTCTATTTTCATTCTTCTACAGGTTGACAACCAGTTGTGCTAGCACCATTTGTTGAAGACTCTTTCTTTCTTCCATTGTATACTTTTAGCTCCTTTATCAAAAATCAGGTGTTCAGAGATTTGTGGGTTAAAATCCAGGTCTTCTATACGATTCCATTGCTCAACTTCTCTGTTTTTATGCCAATACCACACTGTTTTCATTACTCTAGCTCTGTAATAGAGTTTGAAGTCAGGGATGGTAATGCCTCCAGAAGTTCTTTTATTGTATAAGATTGTTTTGGCTATCCTGGGTTTTTTGTTTTTCCATATAAAGTTGATTATTGTCCTCTCAAGATCTGTGAAGAATTTTGATGGGACCTTGATGGGGATTGCATTGAATATATAAATTGCTTTTGGTAGGATTGCCATTTTTACTATGTTGATCCTCCCAATCCAAGAGCAAGGGAGATCCTTCAATTTTCTGGTATCCTCTTCAATTTCTTTCTTCAATGCCTTAAAGTTCTTGTCAAATAGATCTTTCACTTCCTTGGTTAGAGTTACCCCAAGATATTTTATGCTGTTTGTGGCTATCGTGAAAGGTGATGCTTCTCTGATTTCCCTCTCTGCTTCCATATCCTTTGTGTATAGGAGGGCGACTGATTTTTTGGAGTTGATCTTGTATCCCACCACAGTACTAAAGGTGTTTATCAGCTGCAGGAGTTCTTTGGTAGAGTTTTTGGGATCGCTTATGTATACTATCATATCATCTGCAAATAACGAAAGCTTAACTTTTTCCTTTCCAGTACGAATCCCCTTGACTCCCTTATGTTGTCTTATTGCTATTGCTAAAACTTCAAGCACTATATTGAAGAGGTATGGAGAGAGTGGACATCCTTGTCATGTTCCTGATTTTAGTCGGATGGCTTTGAGTTTCTCTCCATTTAGTTTGATGTTAGCTGTTGGTTTGCTGTAAATAGCTTTTATTATATTTAGGTATGACCCTTGTATCCCTAATCTCTCCAAGACTTTTATCATAAAGGGATGTTGAATTTTGTGAAAAGCTTTTTCAGCATCCAATGAAATGATCAAATGTTTTTTTTTCTTTCAGTTTATTTATATGATGGATTACATTGATAGATTTTCGTATGTTGAACCAGCCCTGCATCTCTGGGATGAAGCCTATTTGATCATAATGAATAATTTTTCTAATGTGTTCTTTGATTAGGTTTGCCAGTATTTTGTTGAGTATTTTTGCATCGATGTTCATGAGTGAGATTGGCCTATAATTCTCTTTCTTGGTTGAGTCTTTGTGAGGTTTTGGTATCAGAGTAAATGTAGCTTCATAAAAGGAATTTGGCAATGACTCTTCTGTTTCTATGTTGTGAAATACATTAAGGAGTATAGGTATTAGGTATTCTTGGAAGTTCTGGTAGAATTCCGCATTGAAACCATCTGGTCCTGGGCTTTTTTTGGTAGGGAGGTTTTTGATAACCCCTTCTAATTCTTCGCGAGACAGGGTTTCTCTGTGGCTTTGGAGCCTGTCCTGGAACTAGCTCTGTAGACCAAGCTGATCTCGAACTCATAGAGATTCGCCTGCCTCTGCCTCCCGAGTGCTGGGATTAAAGGCGTGCGCTACCATTGCCCGGCCCTATCTTTACTTTTTACATGAGTTGGCTTAGTGTTAGGCCACAAACTCTAATTGCATTGCCCTTTCTTTCTCAGAAAGTGGGTTATAAGCCCTGAAGTCTGTCCCAAAAGAATTTCAGGATGAAATGTCTAGAAATTGAAAAATCCTTGTTTTCTTACAACCGAATATTGTTCATTTCTAATGGTTGGGTAGCAGTTTCTAGTGGGTATCATCAAAACTCCTCAGTGAAAATCTAGGACAGTTGCTAACTACCTTGTTATGAATCAAAGAACTCCTTTCTTGCTGTGTTGTGTGGCGGGGATCACAGAAAGTTCCTGAACCTTGCTGATTCTCAGTTCCCTTCTGCAAAGTTGCATGAATAGTAACAACAAATGGAGAGAGGACCCAACACCCGTAGGCTACTTCGAAGCTGTGCACGGAACTGTGCTGTGGTGGAGTGATGTGGGAGTGTCATATATCAATTTGTTGATTTCATTGGTTAAGTAATAAAGGAACTGCTTGGCCCTCATA
>JABTXL010021306.1:1081642-1110419 GCA_025134845.1 Neodon shergylaensis | reverse complement strand
TTGCTTAGGCAATATTGTATCTTTCTGGAGTCTTTGATGGAGTTAAGAATAGTTAGTTATAGTTTTCCTTAGTTATGATAGAGATTATTGTAATTTTTACTGATAACTGTTTTGTTATATGTAATTTTGCTATGTTAAAGTTAAAGCCTTCCTTTTTTTTTGTTTAAACAGAAAAAGGGGAAGTGATGTGGGAGTGTCATATATCAATCTGTTGATTTCATTGGTTAAGTAATAAAGGAACTGCTTGGCCCTCATAGGTTAAAACATAGGTGGGAGGAGTAAACAGAATGAATGTCAGGAGGAAGAGGAAGTGAGCTCACTCTCGACAGCTCTGTGCTCTGGAGCAGAGAGATGCCATGCAGCTCTCTCCAGGGCAGACATGCAGCCAGCCACCAGGTCAGACATACTGAATCTTTCCCGGTAAGACCGGTGCTACACTTTATTAGAGATGGGTTGATCGGGATATCAGAATTAGCCAGTAAGGACTAAAGCTAATGGGCCAAGCAGTATTTAAATGAATACAGTTTTTGTGTTGTTATTTCGGGGCATAAGCTAGCAGGTGGCTGGGGTGCTGGGGACACAGCCCCGGCCGCCTCATATTTCAACAGTGGTGCATGCCTTTAATCTCAGCATTTGGGAGTCAGAGTCAGGTGGATCTCTGCAAATTTGAGACCAGTCTGATCTACAGAGGGAATTCTAGGACAGCCAGGGCTACACAAAGAAATCATATCTCAAAAAAAAAAAAAAAATGAAAGTATGCATGGAGTTCCAGGGATGGAGGTTTCATGAGTCATCATCGATGTGGGCAATGAGGGATATTCAGCAATGCCATTGTGAGAGCTATTTCCAAAAATAAAAATCCAGTTTCTCTGATAGCAAGTCTTTCCTTGCTTATATTTCCTGTCTTCCATATGAGAATGAAAAGTCACTCCTATAGATGCACCTTTTAGTCATGTCTTTAAGTTATCCATGACTGTACATGACTACTCATGTAAGTTGGCAATTCTCAACCTTTGGGTTGCATGTTAGACATCATGCATATTAGATATTTGCATTATAATTCAAAACAGTATCAAATTACAGTCATGAAATCAAAATGAAAATAATTTTATGGTTAAGGGTCACTACAACATGAAGAACTGTATTAAAAGGTCAGAGCATTAGGAAGGTTGAGAACCTCTGAAGTAAGCAAACTCACTCTTTCTCTGAGAGAGACTTGGTAAAACCATTTGTCTGTCATAAGTGTTTGATCTAAGGTGATTAGATATTTGTTCCCATCTCCTCATAAAAAAAAATTCATGCCAGACTTAGTCCGCCACAGCACCTGCTGTTGCAAGTACCCACTGTGTTGCTCTTAATTCTCTCACCTGTGACTTCTTATTACCCTTCACTGGTAAATGAGGATGTGTGAAGCATGATTATTTATACTGAATTGTATAAAATTATTAAATTAAATCTCTCTATGAGCTCAGGAAATATGATTGAGAGCAGAGGACAATTTGGACAAAAGAAATGATTAAGATTAGGCATGAACTGGGACTGAGAAACAGTTAAGTGAGGAGGACAGAAAGTGAAGGGAAGTGACTTACTGATAAATGATGTTGAAGCTAAGGAACTTGGCACTTCACTGTTAGAGGAAAAGAAAATTCAATGGAGTAAGATTTCTAACTGAAACAGAATACTCAAGACACCACAAAAGTGGTAACCATAAAATTAACCCTGTCCATCAAAATTAATCAGCTTTATAGAGAACTTACTAATGATTCCACACTTCTACATCCTGGGCTGTAAGAGACTGGCAGGAATTTGAAATAATGTTCTAAATAACTCTCTGACTGCTGAATTATTTTTCTAATAAGTTCAGTAATTACTGCACATACTTCATAATTTTACCTTCACTTAAATCAGTTCTGCTTCCATTATGACCTGGGGGAAGATATTGCTGAACATTAGTCACTAATGTGCTGTGATTTATAGCAAATGGTGTTTAATATCTCTACTACTACTAATAAAATTCTTTCATTTCATCTTTATGCTCTTACAGAAGAGAGCCAGAAAATCCTGATAGAATTGACTATTAAGAACTATTTCCAAATTAAGAAATACATTTTCTCTCATATTAAATCTTTTGTTCTCTATATTTTACATCTTTGGTATAAGAAAGAAAAAAGACATTTTTATAGAATTGTCTTTAATTGAATATTTGTTTGCATAAACATTTTGGGCATAATATACTGACCAAAATTATGCATTTGTGTCTTAGTTTTCAAAAGGATAAAACATTTTTAAAATGTAATGTTTAAGAAAAAAATATAATTTGGACTGAGAAAAATGCTCAGATCACATTGTACTTGTCTTGTAGGTGTGAGAAACTAAGTTCAGAACCCTAGAATCGACATAATAATACAGTAAGTAGCATGACAAAAACATATAGTATGTAAAAAAAAAACTTTTAAAAAGGTTACATAAATGATTCTAGATTATCTACAAATGCAGTAAAGTGCATTTTCAAAACCTGGTTCATATTAAGTATGTGTGTGTGTATATGTGAGTGTGTGTGTTTGTGTATGCCTATACATGTATATACTTGCATATTAATGTGTATGTGTGTTTGTGCCTGCTTGTCCATGTACATGTGCTACAAGGTGCATGTGGAGGTCAGAGGACTACTTGATATAGTATTTCACCTTCCACCATGTGGAGGCAGTCATCTGTTTTTCTACGCATATTCATTCATATATGTGCAACAATTATAATGCAAAATATAATGTTAAATATATGGAACATGGGAGAAATTTGATGGAGGGTAACTGGGAATTGCTGGACAGAGAAAAGAAAATAGACACATAAAAAGTATTTTTTTTTAAATGAATGCAATGTCCTGCCTCTATCTGGCCTGCAGATGCATTGCTGCTATCTCCTATGTCGTTTTATGTGTTTTCCTAAAACTAAAGTCAGACTTGGACAGCAGATGCTTTTATACATTGAATCATCTAAAGGCTTTATATACCTTCATTTTAACCTATTCAATTTATTATTGTGATCAATATTACCTTAAATTAAAAGCAAAACCTAATTAAAGGTGAATAACTTTGGGTTTGTAAATTTGATACTACATTTTTTGCTGTAAAATTTTTGACCATGTCTACTCTGCTCATTTCCACGGAACTTCATACAAGTCTCTTGGTGACAATCAGTTGAGAATATTTTATGTTCTCAGATGCTAGGAGATGGTGATTCTTTGTTGAGTATAGTTTCATTATGGGGAAGGGGTTGGCAGCAGGTAGATCCTGTTTTCACCTAACCACTTCAAGAGATACATAGTGCTTTTTGCTTAAGCATCAGCTTATAGAGAAGACACCCAAGTTGTCCTTAATTCTCCCTGTGAAGACCTCTCATATCTCCTCATATTTTATTTACTACAATGTGTGTTGCAGATCCCCCATGCCATTTTGAAGTTACAGCTAATATAAATACTTATTTCTGTCCTGCTTCCCGAGACAAGCCTTTCTTACTCAGGTTTCTGAGCCCTGTAATACTCAGTGACCTGACTGACTTTTCCACCTTTAAAAACTGTCACATAATTTGCATCATTATAAATGTCTAGAACATTGAAAATAGAATCTCCTTCTGGAGATTCTATATAAGCATTAGGTGCTATAATCAGTAATTTGTAAGTAAAGAAAATAATATTCAGAGAGGTCAAGGAACCTTATGATAATAGAGCTAATTAGTAATAAAGAGTAGAGTTTAACATGTGCATTTGGTTTGTAACACATTACATATAAAGACATAAAAATTACATTTTATATTGAATCCATAAATGAATGCTTTATTGGCATTAGTCTCAGTGTCAAAGAATATACTTGGGACATACAGCACTATGGGAGACTAGAGGCTATCTGTGTGTAAGTCAATGATAGAGAGAGTCAGAATAAAGAAGAATAAACTTTGTCCTGAAGGGAAACCAAAAAAGAGCTTTGCAAATTGCATGAAAGACATTGGCCACCAAGAAAATCCCTAAACATCACAGGCTATTGCCAAAGCCATTGGTTGCTCTCTACAAATGGTAGTAAGAACACATTCCAGAAGATGACATTACAATTCATTAGGTGTGAAAAGTCAAACTGATGATAACTCCTAACTGACTAGTATTCATGATACAAGAAGGTACTCTGCATACTAAGAGGAGAAGATAATTGCAGCCCATGTCCTGAGAAGGAACCCATACATGATATTGCTCAGCTGGCAAAGAAACTGAGATGGAATAGGTCATGAGATTACTCCAAAGCTAAAAAGCTGAGCACTATTGTTCTGCTATATGTCCAAAGATCAGTGTGTTGCTCAGCTATCATCAGAGAAGCTTCCTCTTCCTAAGGTAGGAATTAACACAGAGAACCATTGCTGGATAATGTGTAGAAAGTGTGAGACTTGGGAATAATCTGTTCTAATGGGTTGTCTTCATCAATCACTCCCACTCAGGGCTCCAAGAGCTATACAGAAGATGAGGCAGAAAGCTTATAAGAGTCAGAGGATATGAATGATTCCAGAGTGCCAGTCTAACACTGTAGTAGAATGCACAGGACTGTCACAGGTTCTAAACAGACAAGGTCCTGGTACTAAGGAAATGAACAGAAGGTCCCACTCTGAACCAAGGATCCATCTGCCTTTGGCATTCACTTGCGAGGAAAAAATGAGTTCTCAAAAATGGAGTCTCATTAGGTGTATTTGCCACTTTAGGATAGGCCTCCATACCCAAGAGTAGATTGTAGGCGGAGGCTGCTCTTTCTTTCCAGCTGCATAGACTTGAAATAACCACACAGAAACTGTATAAATTGCAATACTGTTTGGTGAATAGCTTAAGCATATTTCTGGGTAACTCTTAGATCTTAAATTAGCCCATTTCTATTAATCTGTATATTGCCACATGGCTGTTGTTTACAGGGCAAAGTTCCAGTGTCTGTCTCCTCCAGTGGCTACATAGTACCTCCCTGACTCTGCCTACTCTCTCTCTATATATATCTTTTCCTGGCTATATTCTGTTAAGCCATTGGTTGAAAATAGCTTCTTTATTTACCAATGGCAAGACAACACATTTATAGCATATAGAAGGGAATCCCACATCAGTAGATGGCCAACACAAAATAAGTTCAATGGTATTTTCCAGACATTATTTTACTTGTATATTTTGTAAAGAGAGAAAGAAACAACATAGAGATGGTTGAGTGTGGGATTGGGGAGGATCTGGGAGGAGTTGGGGGAGGGGAAAATATGATTAGAACATATTATATAAAATTATTTTCAAAAGAAAGAAAATATGATTACTATCTGGCAGGAGAAGAATACCCACATACCTGCCCAGTACCCCCTGACCCTGGCCTGGCAGGAGAAACCACTATCTGTCTGGCACCTGTGAGACAACATTATAATGAGCAAGTGAATGGTGGTCAAATATGGGAAAGATCTAAAGGGAGAATGAATAGTTCATGTCCTGTGGAAAGACAGAGATCTGAAGAGGCTGAGGTGATATAGAACAGCCTGATGTGGAATGTGGAAGTCTATCTGCTGCTGCTGACTCTCTCTCTCTCTCTCTCTCTCTCTCTCTCTCTCTCTATATATATATATATATATATATATATATATATATATATATTTCTCTCTCTCTCTATTTCTTTCTCTCTTTCTTTTATAACAGGGGCCTATGTTGATGTCTGTTGCCTGTGTTACCACAAAAGCCTATGTGAAACATGGGTTGAGATATGAGGACCTCGCAAGTTTGCTCCACCCTTCACTGATCTGGGGAGAATCACACATTGGAGGGTTGAGCACACTACTCACCATGGGGACTAGTAGAGCTAGCTCGGCACTTCACCTGAAAGGGTAGGCTGCTCAAAGGACCAGACTTGGCTACTACTCAGACACATAACAAGGTCTTTGAATTGGCACACCCCAACATCTACCTCATCTATGACTGGCGGGAAAACATGAAGGATCTGGGCCTGTGGAACCATGACCACAGAATCTGCAAGACTGAGTGAAGCAGCAGGATATCCGAGAGGAGTTTCAATGAAGATCCAGTATTGATGATGGTGTGCCAGAAGCCAGAGTTCTTGAACCTGACCAGCAACACCATATACAATAAACATTTGCAAGTGAAACTGTTTGGAAAAAAGAGTTTGCATGATAAAAAAAAAGCAGGTTGCAATGCCACCAAGACAAATGAAGAGGCAATGGAGAGGTGGGAAAGACAAGAAAGGAGTGAAATGTTTTATTGCTGTTGTTTTTTAAATTTTGTTAATTAGTTTTTTCTGTATTTTTCATTTGTAATTTATTTTTGTCATTTCTTTTTAAGTTTTTCTCTGTAAGGGTGAAGAACAGATACAGGGGAACTGGCAAATTCCCAAGGAATCAATAAAAATTTTTTTTAAGGAAAAATATATGAAGAGAGTGGTAGTAGCAGAACAAAGCCAGGGATGCAAAGAAGAAAATTGGATGTATCCTTATCTATGCAAACACAGCTCTCACCAAAAAAGGAAGAAGGGATGCTTCATTCTCTATCCAAGTTTGAATGACCATTGCCTCAGAAATACTGAGCTCCATCGTTGCAGGTTTCATGTTCCAACATGGAATGTCAGAGTTGTATAACAAGACAGAGTTATAATCAAGCCAACTTAAAATATACTCATGGGTCCCTCAGAGATGATGATATAGTAAAAAAAGATGAAGCTCAATTGATAGCTCATAACTTTCTTAGCTTTGAAGTTGTTGGAAGAAACCTAGTGGTCTACTCTTTGGACACACAGGTAGTCAAGGCTTTTCGGGTAACTAAACCTAGACTTAGATAAGGTTATCAGCCTATGGGCCTGTAACATTCCAACCTCTCAACAGTGCTCCAGTTTAGTCAGTTGGTCTTGAAAAACAGTTTTTATTTTCTCCTCAAGGAATTCTCATTCACGCTTTGCTCTGCCTTGAGAGAAGAAACTTAAGCTGATAGACAGGTTGGTTTTCTCATTACTCTATGACAATGTAAATGAAACTTCAGGAAGAGACAGATTAATTAAAAAAAAAAAAAAACCCTACACACATACACACAGAGAGGGAGAGAGAGAGAGAGGGAGGGAGGAGTGGGGTGGAAATGCGGGTAGAGGCAGGGAAAGGAGAGAGACAGAGAGAAACAGAAAGGGACAGAATAGATCTATCTAAACCAACAAATGCACTGATTGCAGCTCAGAAATTCAAGGAATGTGAAAAAACAAGGCAACATATTCCTCCAGCTGCTCCTACAGTAGTAACTAAAAGCATAGTTGTATTCCTGGACTGAGCTTGTCATCCTAAAAGAGTCAGTCTTTTATCATATTGAAGCTAGAGCATCACATATTTACAGCCCAGGAAATAAGCCTGAAGAACAATTCAGTGTGCTCTCATTTGTTATTGTTATCACTCATGTTAATGACCAGTAAGTGCAGTTCTGATATTATAGAAATTCACAGAAATGTAATTTAGAATAATAAGTTAATTATTAAATTATTAAAATAACTTTACTGGACAACCAATTAGTATCAGCTATTTTTTTTTGATGTTGTTTTTATACATTTTGTACCTTTTTAATGAACTGTGGAGACTACTCAGCAGTTATACTGCTCTTACACTGAGTTCAGTTTGAGTGGCTCACAACTGCTGGTCTGTGAGATCTGATGCCCTTTTTTGGACTTGGCAGGGACTGGCGTCATGTGCAAATACTGTTCTACCCAAATACCTATGTGAGTAATTGAATATAAAAAGTCTTTAAAACATAGAAAGGATTAATAAATTAAGGCTACTTCCTTGGCTGATGATGCAGGGAGGATAGTTGTAAAATAACTTTTGATTAAAACCAAAGAGTTTGAAAAATCAAGATTGAACAGCTTAAGGGTAGAGGTCTAAATTTAGGAGCCTCTTTGGAAGAGTTGCTTTGTCTTTATAATGAGGTTTTTCAGATTCAAATGAATCTGGGGGATTTAACAGCTTCAGAAAGAAGAGAGAATTACAGGGCATTAAAGTTGACTTCTTTTTCAGGGGCATCATGTTATTCTCATTTCAATGGCACACTAAACTGGCTTGCAACTAGAGGAGGCTTCACCAGCTAAGCCTTTTGGAATGCATGCACTGCATGCATTTTCCTCTAACTCTATTCTTGTTGGTACATTCAGCCTGAAATGCAATACTTAAACATTCAAGAGTATTACAAGCATATATCGCATGCAACATGACCTTCTAAATGACAGAAAATACAAAAGACTGCATATAGGCAGAGATAGTTCATTTATGAGTCAAAAATAAATGCCAGTAGTCTGGAAATAAAGATTTAAATTACCCCAAATACATGTTCCAATGTGAAAACCTTTATTTAAAAAAAGTGAGAAACCAAAGCTTTTCCAGGACATTTGAAATCGTAACAGGAAACTGAAGCCCCTGTGAGTCTCAAATTTCAGTCATGAAAGAATTTAGAAATGGACATCAGAAAGCAGCTCAAGGACAATTTTCTCGAATACAGAGGAAATACAATAAAGGCTAGCTCTCATCAGACACTAGGCGAAGGTGGAGAAAAAAATCCTGCCTCTTAAGTTGATATAGAAAGCCCACCAGAGAAGACCAGTCGGACACAGTTTACATATAGCCAAATAGAAGTCATTATTCCAGTTGTTTGAGACTACACTGTGTTATTCATTCGGAACCTAAGTATAATGCTAAGCACTTAGAGTAAAGGGATTTTTAAAGGCAAAACCAAAACAAAACCAAAACAAAACCAAAAACACATCCTGATATCTTTCTCAGTAGCTGTGAGGGTTGGGGGTGGCTTCCATGAGCAAACAGGTTAATAGTGAAGGGTCTAGAAATAAGAACGAAAATATAGAAATAGAAATATAGACACCAAAGATTAGAATGTAGAAGCTTACGGTATAGGAAGAAAGACATATAAAGCTGCAAAACTAAGCAAACTACCAACAGCTTTCTCAGCAGATCAAGGATCAATCATTCACAGTGAGCTATTTTCTCAGCCGCTTAAGAAGCTTCTATCATCTTTGGTCATTTCATTTTACAACTAGCTATTGTTTTTGCAAGGCCTGAGCTTCTCTCTGCAAACTGAGAACAGTTTCCTGGACATCCTTGATAAAGGACAGATTTGAGCTGAGTTAACCTTTGGGAGACTTGACCTCTGGGTTAGGCATTGTCCCTGCTATGGGAAACTGGCAGCACCAAAAGTGAGCATAGGACTTCAGTAAACACTATCTGGAAGTACCAGGATGACAATAGGTTAAATACAAAATTTGTTTAACTGAAAAATGAAGATTGTAAAGTAAGGCAATCTGTATCTGAATTTTACCTCTGGATTGTAAGAATTTATTCAGACTTTTGCTTGGTATTCCTTACTATAAGAAGGGGACCTTGAGGACCTGTTTTTGCTACAGTGTCAGAAACCTGAACTTTTTCTGTGGTCTCAGCTAGCTGATAAGCTTCTGTGCCCCATGGTGTTTGTTTGATTGATTGATATTTTTAAGTTTGCTTTTGGTTTTCCTGGAATCTAGTTTCTGGAATAAAATTTGCTTTTGGTGTAATAGACTTTGGTGGTCTGTCCCCATCTTTGGTGACCACTATGGACCCAACAAATAGAAGTTAAGTTTAAACAGTAAATTAGAAATGGGGACTGGCACAAGCAGGCATCTTAAAAGAAGCAAAGATAAGTTAGCTAGTGTCAGGAGCCACCTCCCCCTAAAAATCATTTATGTCAGGAGCCATCTCCCCCTAAAAATCATTACAGGAACCATCGCCCTGAGGGGTTTGCAAAGAGTTCCACACCCTAACAATTGTTCTATTGACAGAGCCTACCCCACACCCAATTATCTGTTAATAGAGAGCTATCTGTTAGTGGAACCAGCCCCACACTCCAATTATCTAGAGAACTAGGTGTGTCAACTTGTGAATCTTGACCTGACCTATCGTAACCTCCTGGCCTACGTGACCAACGTGGACCACACGGCAAGAGCCCATGCTCCTGCCCCTCCCCCCAAATTCCTCATCCTATATAAGCTGTAACCATACTCTAATAAGCGGAGGCATTGACAAGAACCCTGCTTGGCCTCCTTCTTTTCACCCGTCCATATCTTCCAGATAGCGCGCCTCTCTGGGACCCTGGAATTATCAGCCAGGCGGGTTACAACCCTAGACTGAGTGGCCCGCCAAGGCGGTTTACAAGCTAGGCCGTCTTGACATTGGCTTCTTAGAAGAGAGTTCGGTACGTTTTCACAGGACTTTCCACCAAAGAGATCAAATTCTATCCAAACGTAAAATGACCTCAGAAAGATGGAGAAACTTCTGCATTGTCTTGCCCTGTCACAAAGTAAGCATGAAATAGAAATGAAGAGCTTTCTAAGAGAGGAGCAAGACTCCCAGATTGAAGAGAAAGCATCTTGTCACCTGCTGTGCCATCATTCATAGCTCTTCTACAGATTGTATTTTCAGTTTTTTTTTCCCCAACAGCCTTGCATTCTTAGATGATGCTGCAGTGAGAAATGACTCCCAGTCCTCTCCTGCAAACAACCTTATTTTACATATTAATCATCATATGGTTTCTTTATTTCCCATCCTCCTGACAAAGAAGCCCCAGACAGCTGTAAAGAAGGGAGAGCTCTGCTGGTGGTCTAAGATGCTATCTGAGAAATTTCTTAGGTTTTGGATTGGATCTGTTCATGCATTCTAAAAGAATCCACCTAAAAATTCCCAAGGATGCTAATCACCTTGAATTGCATGTGTGTGCATTGAATGGCTACATAAGGGCTAAGACAGTTTCCCACATTCCAACTCTGAGTGGTCACTGCAGTTCTCATCAACATTGGTGGAAGTTTAATACAGTTGTAACTTCTTTGATAACTTCAACTAAGAACAGCAATACCTTGTGGGGAAGAAGGAATCTTTGAGTCAGTTGGGGCAGTGCTTGTGAAGAGTGGTGGAGAGTGTGGATGGCAATGTACTACTCACAAAGATACACAGACAGCCATGGGTTAAGTGCTCTGAGGAGTTCAGGCCCATGTGGCAGTTTCCCTCTCTTTTAAAAAAAGTTTCAGAGGAAGTGGAAAGTTCCATGCCATGAGATCCATAGAACATTCTTGTGACAGGCTGTCTCTGATTCCTGGACATCAAGCAGAAGAAAGAAGATCTTTAGCTTGGGACCTCTGGGAAGAACCCATTGTAAAGATGAGGGGCGACACAGCTATAGATGAGTGTGGTCTGAGCAATGGCTGATCTGGGATGCAATACCTAAGGAAAGTACTTCAATTTTATCCTACTGTGAGTATTAATAGGAAAAGCAATGATAAAGGTACAGAAAGGATAACTTGCAGCCCAGTGAAGGTGAACAGCTAAGGGACCACACCACTCAACAGATCTAATGCAAAAGGTTTATTGGGGAAGGTGGGGGAGAGCAAAAGGTCATCTCAGAAAGAGATGACATGAGAGAGATAGACAGACAAAGAGACCAGGAGACAATGAGAACAAATAAGATAGAGCAAAGGAGAGACAGAGAAGAGGAACAAGACAGAGAGAACAATCTGGGCTAACTGTGAACTATAACAGGGCATATGTTGCTATGCATCATGTATCAACAACTTATAGTGATGCAAATTCACCACACTTGATGGCTGAGAAGGATGATGTAAGAAGCAGCCACCACCAAGTCAGTGAAAGAGAGGATGGTGGAGTACCAAATTTACAACAGGACCAAGATATACTGCTATAGGATAGTTGATAGTATTTTATCCAACAAAAGGAATCAGAAATGCAGAAAATGAAATTCTGAAAATTCAACCTATTATTCTTCCTTTCTTTCCTTTTTAATTGAAATCATTTAGTATGTATTTACTTTAAAATGTAATGATTTTACAAGAAAAGAGGATCTACTCTTTTTTTTTTATTAATTTTTTATTGAGAAAAAAAAAAACGTTTCCCCCGCCTCCCTGCCTCCCATTTCCCTCCCCCTCCTTCCACCCTTCTCCCCCTCCCCCCACTCCTCTCCCCCTCCCTCTCCAGTCCAAGGAGCAGTCAGGGTTCCCTGCCCTGTGGAAAGTCCAAGGTGCTCCCCCCTTCGTCCATGTCTAGGAAGGTGAACATCCAAACTGGCTAGGCTCCCACAAAGCCAGAACTTGAAGTAGGATCAAAACCCAGGGCCATTGTCCTTGGCTTCTCATCAGCCCCCATTGTTCGCCATGATCAGAGAGTCCGGTTTTATCCCATGCTTCTTCGGTCTCATTCCATCTGGCCTTGGTGAGCTCCCAATAGATCAGCCACACTGTCTCAGTGGTTGGGTGCACCCCTCGTGGTCCTGACTTCCTCGCTCATGCTCTCCCTCCTTCCACTCCTCGATGGGAACTTGGGAGCTCAGTCCGGTGCTCCAGTGTGGGGATGTACTCACTCATAATTGGTTTCTAGCCATAAATAATGGTCACGGAGTATATATTTGGTGAACCTAAAGAAGCTAAATAAGAAGGCGAACTCAAGGAAAAACATATAATTATCCTCTTGGCTATGGGAAGTAGACAAAATTGCCGGGTAGAAGATTTGGGATCTTGGGGGTGGGGTGGGATGGGATTAGCGGGGGATGGGGAGAGAAAAGGGAGAAGGGGAGGATGAGGGAAACTAGGGGAAACAGGTTGATTGGGATAAAGGAAGGTTGGATAGGGGAGTACGGAAGCACAATTCTTAGTTAAGGGAGCCACCTTAGGGTTGGCAAGAGTCTTGAACCTAGAGTGGGTCCCAGGAACCCAAGGCGAGGTCCCCAGTTAGTTCCTTGGGCAGCTGAGGATAGGGAACCCGAAATGACCCTATCCTATAGCAATGCTGACGAATATCTTGCATATCACCATAGAACCTTCATCTGGGGATGGATGGAGATAGTCACAGAGGATCTACTCTTTAGTGTCAAAAATGATTCTTTTCCTGGAGAAAAAAAGGCAGCAGGAAATATTGGTTTTTAGTGTATTTAATTATTTATGAGATTCAATTTACTCTCTCTGCTCCGGGACATTTACATGGAATTCAATGTCCCTGCTCATTATGTAAAGTGTTCGTTAAGCAGAAAATCAGCATCTACTTTATTCATTTAAATCCCACATTAAACATTAGTTTTTTCTTCTTTTGTTTAATATAGTGGATAAATAGAAAAACCAGAACCTTTTCCATAAATCGCTGCTCATATCTCAAGCTCAGATCTACATCATGAACATTATGTCATTTCTTTTCTAGGTGGAAAAAGGGTATCTGAGTTTTATTTGATTTCCATGGTTTCAAGTTTGTCCCTTTCCAATGTTCATGTTGAAATTTAATCACTTTTCTGATGTGCCAAAAGTTGATGTCACTGAGGATTGTTTAGGTTGAGATGGTATGAGAAAATCACAGTGTCTTGAGAATGATGGAGCCTTTATTGGCCCTTGTACTTGCCTCATGAGTCTAGGGATCCAGAAATTCCACAGTCACCAAAGCCACCCTGAGTAAGTGGATTTCTGTTTTTGTCCTATGAATTGAACGAATTAAATTCACAAATCATGAAGAATGAGATTTTGTAATACATATTTTAGTGTATGGAGTCCATGAGAGGGAAAGGGGGCATAGCTTCTGCACAGCAACATGACCTGGGGAGTGGCACATGGCTGAACCTTAGGGTTAGTGAAGCTTTATTGGATGGAGGAAAGAGGGGAGGTATGACATTAAGTCCAGTTTACATTCCAGGTTTCAAGGAACCACAAAGTATCAGGTACATCCTAAAGAAGTTTTCCAGGAAAAGGAAACTCTTTCAGGGGAAAAAAAATTGAAGAATAACCAGACCCCTTTTTCGGTATCTCCAGCCTCTTGCTATTATGGCAGAACCAGGGATATCTTCAGCTTAGACAGCTTGAGTAACACTGGCACCACCAGAGATGCACTTGCTGATAGGTCAAAGGATATTTGGAGATTTGAGTCAGCAAAGAAACTGGTAACCTTCCTTGATCCCTGTATAACTCAGTCATTTTATCTACTCTTCTCTCTTGGATCAGATCCATACATAAAGGAGAGGGAGGAACCTCTGGGAACTATAAGTACATATCTCATTAAAATGGTAGTCATTCATCTAATTTTGTTAACACATATTCATGTGTATTAGTTTTGCAGAAGGATTGGTCTTCTATCCTAGCTACTAATAGACCCATTTCTTAACTTCCAAATGGAAGTGTAAACTGATGAGAATGAGAGAAAAAAATTGTCAGGTAAGTTGGTCAAGGACCTTAAAATAGTTCTCCTGGCCAGTTATATTTTGATTATGTTGGTAGTTTTGTCCTGGCCAGAATCCATGAAATTCAGAAATGTTTAGGGCACTAGTCTCCACTAGGGTTTCATGAGAGTTTCATTTGTTTGGCTTTTGCTTGTTGTAATTCCCCATCTACAGAGCATCCTCATGCACACGGGGAAGCTCTGTGTGATCAGACACATTACTGGCCTTTGGAGAAATATAAGACCCTCCAGTACAGTCCCAGAGCTGAAGAGGTGCATGGAAATATGTTGAGGAGCTGTGGTTGGCCTAGCTGGAATGACTAGGCTACTTCCCCTGACTCAGACTGGTAAAGTCTTGCTAACGCTAGATGAAGATTTGCATCTGTACCTTACTCGGGATGCCTCACACAGAAGACCAGCTTGTTTGCTTCCCACAATAAACTCCCCCTTTAAACTTTTATCTGTAAAATCCTCCTTCCGAAACAGGCTTCCATCATCTATGAAATTCATTCTCAATTTTATATGGCAAAAAACAGAAAGGTCACAGAACAAAATCAGATTTTTGACTCTTGACTGACCCTAGCTTCCTGAATGACACTTACATACAATAAAAATGGCTGTCTCACTGGAAGAGCCCCATTTCCATCCCTCATTTTTCATCATAGGTTTTATGGTCTCGTGATTTTTAGGGAGTTCAGAACATCATGTCTTCAACCAGAAGTAACTCAGATCTCATTATTTCAACTGAAGTCATGTGAGAACCAATATAAAGTTTTAAAACAAGTCTACAAAATAACCATGCTTGTGTTTATTAGAAATGAACTCTAGGCTTTTCCTAGAGTCCACCATTGCTGTGTTCAACTTTTCATATAACATTAAAACCTTGAGGAGTCATAATTGAGATGCTTCCTCCTGTCTTTCATGTGGCAATTCACTGTCTAAGGATGGTGTTTCTACCTTCCCTTTCTAAAAGTTTGTGTATTACTAGGGATATAGAGGGTGAAATCCAAAACCGATTATGTGGACCAGTGTCCAACTCAATGAGAAGAAGCCTACTACTTGTCTTAATAATCAATCAGGTTTCAATTATAACTATCCTGAGAAGAAAAACAAAACCCAATAAGGAAGCAAGACCAAGCAGGCTCACAGGTACCTAAAAGAATGGAGCCAATGTTTCTCTTCTTGGCCTGTTTGCTTTACAATCCATCAGAAAATATTAGCATTTCACACAAAGAATATTCCTTTTATTCTCCTCTGCTTGGAGAAAACATAGGTTTGGGAAAAACAATAGCTTCCCATTTCACATCTTTGATGTTTCTGGTTGTCATTGAAACAAATGAAATGCACATTGATACAGCAGTTCAGTTGGAAAAAAATCTGAATTTGGAAAGATTTTACCTTAGTAACCCTTAAAAGAACCAGTGTGCTTTTGTTTTTCTAGTTTGTGAGAAGTAAGAAGAAGCTCAAAAACAAGAACTCTTAAATGGTTGAGCATAACAGTGAAATTAATTTAGTTATCTGAGTATGTGGACTTCTATATTATCACAAGACAACTCATCCACAAAGAGAAAACATGTGAATAATCAGTGTACACGCCAAAATCATGACTCCCATCAAATAAACACACTTGCCTGTGATCTGTCAAGAGGTAGACCTGTGAGCACAGCATAGAGTTTTCCTTCTTCCTCCTTTCTACCTCATTCTGTATGCTCCTTAGGTGACAGTGGCCTGCCAGGCATCAAGTGATCTTCCAAATAAAAAAACAAACAAAAAAAACAAAAAACAAAAAAAAAAAAAAAAAAAAAACAAAAACCTGTGGAATAACTCTCAGATTCTGATTAATAAAAGAACTGTGGGAAAACAGTTTCTTTTGCTCCTACAGTTTGATGTGGGATTACCCTCTGTATACTGTGAATACCATTAGTGAATAGTTGCCTTAGCCTCTTGATAGGGCAGAACTTAGTTAGGTGGGGAAAGCTAAATTGAATGCTAAGAGAAAGAAGGTAGAATTAGAGAGAAACCATGTAGCCCCACCAGAGACAGATGCTGGGAACATTACTTGATAAGCCACAACTACATGGAGATGTACAGATTACTAGATATGGGTTAAAATAAGATAGAAGTGTTAGCCAATAAGAAGCTAGAGTTAATGGGCTAAGTAGCGATATAAATAATATAGTTTCTGTGTGATTATTTGGGGTCTGAACTGCCGGGCATCCAGGAAACAAATGGCCTTCCCAACAACAAATTGGTGCCCAAGTGGCCAACTAAAATCCACTTGGAGGGATTGGAGAGGAATTCTAGACACACGCACACACACACAAAAAATAAAAAACTTTAGCTTCACTTTCTAGATGGTGCCTTGCTCCTTGCTGTAGTTCCTTTAGGAGAGGTTTTCCTGATTTAGCAATAGCAGAAAACAAACCATGCAGTTTTGAAATGCCAGCTTTCTGGGCCGTGCTGCCAGTTCAACCTCTGGCTCTTTTAGGAAGCTGAGCATTTAAATGTGGTTTATGAACAGAATGCTACAACTTGCTTAATGTCAACATAGACTGGCTGTGTGCCTAAAAATGGGGATTTGATCATGGCTCTCAGAGGCAGTGAATAGCTCCCCCATGCTGGACTAGGTTGGGTAAGCAGGCAATGCAGTACTTGATCTAGCAATGCCACAGCTTGTGTTTTTAAGAAGTGTTTAGCATTTTAAGAAATGCTCCTGGACAGTAAAGAATTACAGATATACAATAGGACATATTGAAACAAAAAAGAGCTTTAAATGAGTCACACTGTTGGAAAAATGTATGTAGGTTTGGGAGAGAGAAGAAAAAGACAGTTATAGGCAGCTATAAAAAGAAGTAAATCATTTTTTTAAAGGTAGTCTTTAAAGAGACAGAGTACAGACAGTAATAGATTAAAGGAGTAAAGATAATAAAATAAATATTAAAAAGTAATAGAATAAAATAATAAGCCATGCAAAGATGGAAAATTCACAGAGAGTCTGGATTATGTATATTCTTGTGTTTTCTTTGAATTTTTTGACTGTTAATGAGCTAAGTACAGAGAGACATTTCATTGTACGGACTGTTAAACTAAATAGGAATATATACTCTAAAGGTATCATCATTTCAGTATTTGAGTCTATGTATATGTTGCTTTGAAAAGGAGTTTCATCCTTTGTTTCAACAGAGGATGAGAACCTATGGATTACTTCCAGACTAATGTGGTTTGATGGAGCAAGACTCCCAGAAAGGTCACTGGGAACACCCCCTAAAATTACTTTGTCCAACAAAATGAGGGAAGCAGTTTGGAGAAAACTATACCAAAATTCCCTAAATAATTGTTTATAAATATTTGTTTACATTTAAAGGGGGATATGCTATGGAGATTTGCATTAGTATAAATCTTGATTTATTGATATAAATTTTAGGTCAATTTTATTATATTTCTGCTCTTGATTTCTGTTTGTGCAGTTCATTTAAAAATATAATGTATAATTAAGAAATACGGTTAAATAGAGAGTTATCCACAATAGTCAAGCTTGTAGCCGTGTTAGTCAGATTTTCTAGATGGACAGATAAGTATTTCAGATAGATAGGTATTCTTCAAACTTTTCAAAGACAATAGAATGTGGCAATTAAAATGTTTAAGAACTTAGGACTTTTAATGACAGTGAGACACATCTGCTCCTCGCAGCACCAAATGCTTCAAGAAGAAGATGGTCACTGAAGAGGCTCCTTATGGAGTTTAGTAGCCATTTTGGCAAGAAACTGCTCTTACCTGGATTGTTTGATGATATGCTGTGTGAACTGGACATGCAGGACCCACAGAGAAATAACTGCTGAACTTGCCTAAAGGTGAGGTGATCCTTTGGGATTCTTGTTTCATGAAAAAGATATCTAGACATTCTGCAGGACACAGAAAAATGTGACTGAGAATCTGCCAATATAGGTGTAACTGTCTTTGAAAGTTCCTGCTTCGTGGAAAAGTCTGCTGAATACTATGAGCCTGTAGACTGGAGATGGTTGCTCCAATGATACATAAGAACTTTGGATGACTGTCCAGACAGCATGATGTCTCTGTCAATTCTAGAGTTTTGGAAGTTGCTTATAATGCACTTTCTGTTTACTTAGGTAATATTATATCCTTCTGGAGTCTTTGATGAAGTTGAAAGATTTATAATTATAGGTATAGTTTTCCTTACTTACGATAAAAGATAAAGTAGATATAAATATTATAACTATAATTTTTGCTTGTACTTGTTTTGCTATATGTAATTTTACTATGTTAAAGTTAAAACCTTCTTTTTCATTTAAACAGAAAAGGGGAGGTGATGTGGGATGTCCCTCTGTCTGCTGTGAATACCATTGGTGAATAAAGAAATTGCCTTGGCCTCTTGATAGGGCTGAACTTAGATAGGTGGGGAAAACTAAACTGTATGCTGGGAGAAGGAAGGCAGAGATATAGAGAAGCCATGTAGCCCCACCAGAGACAGATGCTGGGAACTTTACCTGCTAAACCACAGCCACATGGTGATACATAGATTACTAGAAATGGGTTAAATTAAGCTATAAGTGTTAGCCAATAAGAAGCTATAGCTAATGGGCTAAGCAATGATGTAAATAATATAGTTTCTGTGTGATTATTTTGGGTCTGAGCTCTGGGCAGCTGGGAAACTAGCGGCCCTTTCAACAACAATGATTAGTTGTTATAGACTAATCTTTTTGTACACTAGGAAAATGTGTCTTTGACAAGATACCTTGTCATTAGTTTAATAAAGAGTTAAATGACCAATATCTAGGAAGGAAATTTAGGTGGGACTTCCAGAAAAAGAGAGGAAGAAGAAGGAGGAATCAAGGCATGTGAGAGAGATGTGAGGAATTGTGGAGGAAGAAGGATGGGTGGTACATTACAGAATGTAGATTAATAGTGGTGGGTTCATTTAAGTTTTAAGAGCTAGTGAGGCAAGAAGAATCTAAGGCCAAGCATTCATAACTCATAATAATTCTGTGTCTCTATTTGTGAGCTGATTGTCAACTCAAAGAAAATTCCAGCTATGATTGGTCCCAAATGAGAGTTAAGCATTTTATAATAACATATTTAGTTAGTTACTGTCTGTGTGTATTTGCTCATATGTGTGAATATGTTAGGACACACATGGAAATCACAGAATGAGAACTTTCAGAAGTCTGATCCCCTTTTCTACCATGTTTTTTATACTAATCCATCTTACTGACTGCAACTGAGAGTTTGGGAATAGATGTATATGATGAGGTAAATTGATAGAGGCAAATATTAGCTACTTAGCTTATCATTGTTTGAAGAATAAAAGAAATTTCTGCCTGGTTTTAATATCTAACTTGTAAAACTTTTGACTTCCCTGTATAATAAGGTGAGAAGAATAAGATGTGTGTATTTAAAACACACACACACACACACACACACACACACACACCTGAGTTTGTCCTAATTAGGTAATCTTTTGGAAGCTTGTTGCCGAAGAAACCTGAGGAAAAGAATGCCTCATACCCATCCTCTGCAGAAACAGGGACATGATGGCAATTAGCTCAGGTACCTATAGCCAATAACTTAATAATACTATCAGTGGTGACAGCACAGAGACACAGCTCTGTCACCCCACCCTAAGCAGCCTCATAACTCATTAGCTCTTGGATTCTTAAGAACATTCACTCAGTCCAAACTAAAGCCAACACAAAAAGAATTTCAGAATGAGCTGTGTTAAGAAAAACAACCTAAGATTTTCTTAAAGATACTTTATTATGGGCTTAGACACAAGAATTAAAAAGAGAGAGCTGCTTAGGAGAAAGTGAGAAATGTCCAAGAGTATGGATTTGAGCTTCTGCAAGAAGAACCTTGTGGAAAAAGATATACTCAAGTATGAAAACAGATTGCTCAAGGGAGAAGCAATGAAGTGTCTTAGTTTTAGCTACATACACCATTTTGATAGCTCTCAGATGATCTCTTTAAAGGTTGATAAGACACCCCCTTTTACTCTTCTCTGTCCTCCAATAAGTGAGACAAGTGAGGTGACTGCAGAGAGGTCTCAGATGGGATTATAATCTAATAAGGTTTAACCCAGAGCCATTTGGGCTAATAATAGGGTTTCTGGTGAGGATCATGGAGTGCAACAGCATTCATTACAGCTGCAAAGGGAGAAGGGGCTTCTGGAGTTATTAACTGTGGTGGAATTCTTGCTTGTCTGCTGGTTTCCAGGTTGAAGGACTTCTTTTCTTTCTCACACCCTGAGAAGTTTTCATGTCCCTCCATTTTTTTTCTCAGTACTTACATGGTGCAGTTTATATAAAGCCCAGAAACACTGAAGTTGGGGAACCTCGAAATGGTGAACATGTCCAGGTGCTGCAAAGATGGATAGTAGGTGTTCTTCTTCTTCTCCTTCTTCTTCTCGGTGGCAGAAGGAAGACACAAGACTTAAACCCACGTGGCGCGAGGTTTATTGCAGCATGCGTGCTGAACTTAACCCTGTGCAGTCTGAGCCAATGCTGAGAAGTTAATGTTGGAGATGAATTAAGTTGAGGGATTCCCTGTAAGTTATTAGGTAGTTGAACAATGAATTGAGGGATTTCCAGAAGTTACTAGGTAGTTGAGTGACGAATTGGGTGAGAAAAATTCTCACATATTGCCTACAAAAGCATTGACCATTAATACAGTTAATAGCCACATGATAAGAAAAAATGTTATCCAAAAATAAAGAAAAGGTAGAGATGACTCATTGGGGAAAAGCACTTGCCACATTGGTGTAAGCATTTGATTCATGGATCCAGAATCCAGATACTGCTGGAAAGGATACTGCATTGAAGAAGGCTGGGCAGCATACTGCATGTCTGTATTTCTATTGCTCCTACAGCAAAATGGGAGTCAGAGACCAGAGACATCTCAGAAATCAGGACCCAGAAACTATGGTACACAGGCAGCAAACACCGAGAGACTGTCTAACACAGGGTAAAAGACAAGGACTGACACCACTGATGTCCTCTGAGTAGGAAATTCACACAACCACCTTCATACAACACACACACACACACACATTATACACACAATCATGAAATAAGTAATTAAGCTATTTTCAGAAAACTGTGCAGTTTTATTTCATGTGTTGAGAAAATTAAAAAGCTACAGTGAAATTTCTGTTAACTCTGTGAAAGCACACTTGTAAAATTGCATAATGGAATGGAATAGCTTGTGTTTCTTTGAGCTCAGTGGGGACATTCATTTCATCATTTAATAGTTTATATCACTTCCACTCTATCTTTCTATTTGTTTCTTTCTCTGTGTCCTTTTCTTCTGTTCACCTCAATTTCTTTTCCCTGTTTCTCACTGTATTTCCCTCTCTAATGTGACTTGATGACCTACATGTTTGTCACATTACTAGGCAATGCTTCTTCAGTAGTGCTATGTCTCAGATAACAAACATTCATGTTCTTCAGATATTATATGCTGAGTACATTATTCCCAACACATGAGAAAAACAAACAGATCTTCGGAAAAATGCACCAACAGATTTTTCCCTCTGACTTTCAAATTGCTATGCTTGGCACTTGCATGTGTATAGTTAACCCCCCCCCCCCCCCCCACACACATACATATACACACACAGAGGCATACTCAAAAGCACACATACACATATACAGACACACACAGACTCAAGAAAAGAAAAACTGGGTGGTATTTTAATATTAATAAATGATCAAGATGAGAAAGTGCTTAGTGAAATAATTTTTAGTGTGTACTGTTTGAAACTGAGTAAGTAGAGGAATATTTAGCTCAAGAACTTATATGCCTAAGCTGAGACCATCTAAGGCAATATTAAGGCTCACTTGTGAAGTTTTGTTTGCCATGCAAAGAACTCTGTGCTAAATTCTCAAAGTAACAGCAATACATGCAAAATTTAGAGAGAGACAGATAAGTCTGGCTTGTATTTCAAGTTTCCTACTCTGTTGTTAGAATAATGAATGCAAGGTAAGAGTTTGGGGTGAAAGGAGACAGAGAGTTTTAATTCTCCCAGCTGGACAGAGTGTCCTAACAGGCATCACAAGGGACTGAGATTGGAAGAAGAAAACTGAAGTAAAATTTAAGAAATAAGTCATCATTCATGCATTTGCTTAAAATATTTTCTGCTCAGTCTTAAAAATAACATGTGAAACATGTGATTCTCTTCCTCGAAAAGCTAAGACCATACAAACGAGGAGGCACAAGGTACAAGGATTGGATCTGCATTTCTGAGTGATAGTTTGGGACAAGAAGAGACAAACAATGAGCATACTCTTGCTTTAAATGACTACATGATCAGATTGAAGAACTTACTATTTGTTTTCCACATGGATGGAATTTAATTAAAAGCATTTATTACATGGGTGGTGTAAAGATTAAAAAGTCAAACAGGCTGATAAGATCCTGTGAATGAACAGGAACACAGCAGGGAGTCTCAAACATGCTGAGGATCCCCTGGGGATTGTCTTGTTTTTGGTTCTCTTTATTTTCCCCTTTGTATTTATGACTTGTAACATATATTAATTATGTGTTATAATTGACTTCATGTGTCATGCTTATATAAGTATGTAATAAATTCTGATTATATTTACCCCTCTGTTGCCTTCTATTGTGTATCAATCACCCTTCCTACTAATTCTATTCTCTTTCCAGTATGTTCCCCTTTTACCTGTCTGTGTTTTACTATTGGTGACTCAATCAATTCCACTAAGGTTACTTACTGAGTCTCGGGGATTGTGTACATGGGCAACTTACCAGTAGCTATACTACTGAAGAAATGTCTCTGCTTCCTCTTGCAATTGCCTGTAGATCCTCAGTGATGGTGGGGCCTCATGTATTCCATTCTCTCTTTTCTTTAGATCAGAAATCAGATGTCAATGGAAATAAATTAAATGGACATAGTCTTTCTAGAGATTCAAAGAAAGCTCCCAGGGAGGAAAAAGCACTCTGCCTTTTTCATTTCTTTCAACTTCTCATATTAATTTTAACTCCATATTTGTCATTTATGTGTATATATGTGAGGGTACACACAGAAACTGTTAGATCCAGTTGAAGTTAAAGGTTTGTAAAACTTGTTCAATATGATACTGAAAAAATTGTAACCAATCTACTGTGAGAGTGGCAAGCCCTATTAGCTGTGGTGCTGTCTCTATGGCCCTATTCATCTTTGTTTCCTCCCTCCCTCCCTCCCTCCCTCCCTCCCTCCCTCCCTCCCTCCCTCCCTTTCTTCCTTCCTTTCTTTCTTCCTTCCTTCATTACTTTTTTGATCAATAAATATTCAAACCAATTAGAATTGCAAAGAATTAGTTAGTTAAAGGCAAACATTTTAACAAGACAAAGTTTTGTAGAGAAAACACACAGAAAATATATGCAGATTTTTTATTCTATCCTATCTAGGATCTTCAAGCTTCACAGGAGAACAACTCGTAGATGTGTTATTGTGCTTCCACTTTACCACAGTGTCCAGTTACTGTTCTTTAGGGGAAGAAGAAGAAGGAGAATGTGTTAACTTTTGAAAACCATTTTGTGTAAACATATTATTATAATTATATCCTATGAACTATGGAAAATCATGTTCTCTTAAATATTTGATGGGCAAATATTAAACTTTTTGGTAAAAGAAATTATGATTATTTCTAACTTGTTCCATAAAACCTGGTGATAAATATATTTTCTTAAGTATTACATAATATTATTTTCTCAGATGATAAAGGACAGTACCACTACCATGTAGTATTTTTTAATATATTTATTTATTAAAGATTTCTGTCTCCTCCCCACCACCGCCTCCCATTTCCCTCCCCCTCCCCCAATCAAGTCCCCCTCCCTTGTCATCCCAAAGAGCAATCAGGGTTCCCTGCACTGTGGGAAGTCCAAAGACCACCCACTTCCAACCAGGACTAGAAAGGTGAGCATCCAAACTGCCTAGGCTCCCACAAAGCCAGTACGTGCAGTAGGATCAAAAACCCATTGCCATTGTTCTTGGGTTCTCAGTATTCCTCATTGTCCACTATGTTCAGTGAGTCCGGTTTTATCCCAGGATTTTTCAGACCCAGGCCAACTGGCCTTGGTGAGTTCCTGATAGAACATCCCCATTTTCACAGTGTGTGGGTGCACCCCTCAGAGTCCTAAGTTCCTTGCTCGTGCTCTCTCTCTTTCTGCTCCTGATTTGGACCTTGAGATTTCTGTCCGGTGCTCTAATGTGAGTCTCTGTCTCTGTCTCCTTTAATCACCTGATGAAGGTTAATACTCAGGAGGATGCCTATATGTTTTTCTTTGGGTTCTCCTTCTTATTTAGCTTCTCTAGGATCACTAATTATAGACTCAATGTCCTTTATTTATGGCTAGAAACCAAATATGAGTGAGTACATCCCATGTTCCTCTTTTTGTGATTGGCTTACCTCACTCGGGATAGTGTTTTCTATTTCCATCCATTTGCATGCAAAATTCAAGAAGTCCTTGTTTTTTACTGCTGAGAAGTACTCTAATATGTATATATTCCATACTTTCTTCATCCATTCTTCCATTGAAGGGCATCTAGGTTCTTTCCAGGTTCTGGCTATTACAAACAATGCTGCTATGAACATAGTTGAGCATATACTTTTGTTATATGATAGGGCATCTCTTGGGTATATTCCCAAAAGTGGTATTGCTGGGTCCAGGGGTAGGCTGAACCCGAATTTCCTGAGAAACCGAAACACTGCTTTCCAAAGTGGTTGCACAAGTTTGCATTCCCACCAGCAATGGATGAGTGTACCCCTTTCTCCACAACCTCTCCAGCAAAGACTATCATTGGTGTTTTTGATTTTAGCCATTCTGACAGGTGTAAGATGGTATCTTAAAGTTGTCTTGATTAGCATTTCCCTGATCGCTAAGGAAGTTGAGCATGTCCTTAAGTGTCCTTTGGCCATTTGAACTTCTTCTGTAGAGAATTCTCTGTTCAGCTCAGTGCCCCATTTTATAATTGGGTTGATTAGCCTTTTACAGTCTAGTTTCTTGAGTTCTTTATATATTTTGGAGATCAGATCTTTGTCAGTTGCGGGGTTGGTGAAGATCTTCTCCCACTCAGTGGGTTGCCTTTTTGTCTTAGTGACAGTGTCACTAAGCTTTACAGAAGCTTCTCAGTCTCAGGAGGTCCCATTTATTCAATGATGCCCTTAATGTCTGTGCTGCTGGGGTTATACGTAGGAAGCGATCGCCTGTGCCCATGTGTTGTAGAGTACTTCCCACTTTCTCTTCTATCAGGTTCAGTGTGTTCAGATTGATATTGAGGTCTTTAATCCATTTGGACTTGAGTTTTGTGCATGGTGATAGATATGGGTCTATTTTCATTCTTCTACAGATTGACATCCAGTTTTGCCAGCACAATTTGTTGAAGATGCTCTTTTTTTTCCATTGTATACTTTTAGCTCCTTTATAAAAAATCAGGTGTTCATAGGTTTGTGGGTTAAAGTCAGGGTCTTTTATTCGATTCCATTTGTCGACTTCTCTGTTTTTATGCCAATACCAAGCTGTTTTCAATACTGTAGCTCTGTAATAGAGTTTGAAGTCAGGGATGGTAATGCCTCCAGATGATCCTTTATTGTATAGGATTGTTTTGGCTATCCTGGGTTTTTTGTTTTTCCATATAAAGTTGATTATTGTTCTCTCAAGGTCTATGAAAAATTTTGTTGTGATTTTGGTGGGGATTGCATTGAATCTATAGATTGCTTTTGGTAGACCTGCCATTTTTACTATGTTGATCCTCCCAATCCAAGAGCAAGGGAGATGCTTCCATTTTCTGGTGTCCTCTTCAATTTCTTTCTTCAAAGACTTAAAGTTCTTGTCAAATAGATCCTTCACTTCCTTGGTCAGAGTTACCCCAAGATATTTTATGCTATTTGTGGCTATCATGAAAAGTGATGCTTCTCTGATTTCCCTCTCTGTTTCTTTATCCTTAGTGTATAGGAAGGCAACTGATTTTTTGGAGTTGATCTTGTATCCTGCCACATTACTAAAGGTGTTTATCAGCTGTAGGAGTTCTTTGGTAGAGTTTTTGGGGTCGCTTATGTATACTATCATATCATCTGCAAATAACGAAAGCTTAACTTCTTGATCCCCTTATGTTGTCTTCTTGCTATTGCTATAATTTCAAGCACTATATTGAAGAGGTATGGAGAGAGTGGGCATCCTTGTCGTGTTCCTTATTTTAGTGGTATGGCTTTGCGTTTTTCTCTGTTTAATTTAATGTTAGCTGTCAGCTTGCTGTAAATAGCTTTCATTATATTTAAGTATGACCCTTGTGTCCCTAATCGCTCCAAGACCTTTATCATAAAGGGGTGTTGAATTTTGTCGAATGCTTTTTCAGCATCTAAAGAAATGATCATATGGTTTTTTTTTTCTTTCAGTTTATTTATATGGTGGATTACATTGATAGATTTGCGTATGTTGAACCAGCCCTGCATCTCTGGGATGAAGCCTACCTGATCATAGTGGATAATTTTTCTAATGTGTTCTTGAATTCGGTTTGCCAGTATTTTATTGAGAATTTTTACGTTGATATTCATGAGTGAGATAGGCCTGCAATTCTCTTTCTTGGTTGGGTCTTTGTGTGGTTTTGGTATCAGGGTAACTGTAGCTTCGTAAAAGGAATTTGGCAATGACTCTTCTATTTTTATATTGTGAAATACTTTAAGAAGTATAGGTATTAGCTCTTCTTGGAAGTTCTGGTAGAATTCTGCATTGAAATCATCTGGTCCTGGGCTTTTTTTCGAAGGGAGATTTTTGATAACAGTTTCTAATTCTTCATGACTAACAGTTCTATTTAGATCGTTCACCTGGTCTTGGTTTAGCTTTGGCATATGGTACTTATCTAAAAAAAAATTTCCATTTCTTTTGAATTTTCTAGTTTTGTGGCATACAGGCTTTTGTAGTAAGATCTAATGATTCTCTGAATTTCCTCTGTGCCTGTGGTTATGTTTCCCTTTTCATTTCTGATCTTCTTTATTTGCGTGTTCTCTCTCTGTCGTTTAATTAGCTTGGATAGGGGTTTGTCGATCTTGTTGATTTTCTCCAAGAACCAACTTTTTGTTTCATTGATTTTTTGGACTGTTTTCTGTGTTTCTATTTTGTTGATTTCAGCCCTCAGTTTGATTATTTCCAGTCTTCTACTCCTCCTGGGCATGTCTGCTTCTTTTTTTTGCTAGAACTTTCAGGTGTTCTGTTAAGTCCCCAATGTATGCATTCTCTGTTTTCTTTAAGTGGGCACTTAGTGCTATGAACTTTCCTCTTAGCACTGCTTTCATCGTGTCCCATAGGTTTGAGTATGTTGTCTCTTTATTTTCATTAAGTTCAAGGAAGACTTTAATTTCTTTCTTAATTTCTTCCTTGACCCAGGTGTGGTTCAGTAGTTGACTGTTCAGTTTCCATGAGTTTGTCAGCTTTCTGGGGGTAGCATTTTTGTTGCCTTCTAACTTTAGTCCATGGTGATCTGATAAGACACAGGTGGACACTGATATTTTTTTGTATATGTGGAGATTTCCTTTGTTTCCAAGTATGTGGTCAATTTTTGAGAAGGTTCCGTGAGCTGCAGAGAAGAAGGTACATTCTTTCCTATTTGGGTGGAATGTTCTATAGATGTCTGTTAAGTCCATTTGCTTCATTACCTCCAATAATTCTCTTAATTCTCTATTAGGTTTCTGTCTGATTGACCTGTCCATTGGTGAGAGAGGTGTTTTGAAGTATACTACTACTAGTGTGTGTGGTTTGATGTCTGCCTTGAGTTCTAGTAATATTTCTTTTACATATGTGGGTGCTTTTATATTAGGGGCGTAGATATTCAGGATTGAGACGTCATCCTGATGAATTGTTCCTGTTATGAGTATAAGGTGTCCATCTCGATCTCTTCTGATTGATTTTAGTTTGAAGTCAGTTTTGTTAGAAATTAGTATATGCCACACCTGCTTTTTTCTTAGGACCATTTGCTTGAAACACCTTTTCCCAACCCTTTACTCTGAGTAGATGCCTGTCTTTCTGGTTGAGATGTGTTTCTTGCAAACAGCAGAATGTTGGATCCTGTTTTCGTATCCTTTAGCCTCTGCCTTTTTGTAGGTGAATTGAGACCATTAATATTTTTTTTTATTGAGAAAAATAAAAGAAAAAAAAGTTTCCGCCTCCTCCCAGCCTCCCATTTCCCTCCCCCTCGTCCCACCCTTCTCCCCCTCCCCCGGCTCCTCTCCCCCTCCCTCTCCAGTCCAAAGAGCAGTCAGGGTTCCCTGTCCTGTGGAAAGTCCAAGGCCCTCCCCCCTCTGTCCATGTCTAGGAAGGTGAACATCCAAGGTGGCTAGGCTCCCACAAAGCCCGAACTTGAAGTAGGATCAAAACCCCGGGCCATTGTCCCCGGGTTCTCATCAGCCCCCATTGTTCGCCATGTTCAGAGAGTCTGGTTTTATCCCATGCTTCTTCTGTCACAGTCCAGCTGGCCTTGGTGAGCTCCCAA
>JABTXL010021306.1:1041440-1076642 GCA_025134845.1 Neodon shergylaensis | reverse complement strand
TCAGGTCTCCGTGCTGGTTGGGTAGCTCGAAAACAGAGCGCCTACCTACTTTGGTGCAGGCAGGCTATTCGAGACCATTAATATTAAGTGATATTAATGACCAGTGGTTGTTTACTCCGTTCATTCTTATTGTTTTTGGTAGTAGAGTTTGTGTGTCTGCCTTCTTTGAGTTGTGCTGGTGAAGGGGTGCTAGATGCCTGAGTTATTGTAGGCAGTTTTGGCAATGTTGGATTCCTTGGGTTCCAATTTTCCTTCTATTACTTTCTGTAGGGCTGGATTTGTGGCTACGTATTGTTTAAATTTGTTCTTATCCTGGAATGTCTTGTTTTCTCCATTGATAGTGAACAATAGCTTGGCTGGGTATAGTAGTTTGGGTTTGCATCCATGGTCTCTTAGTTTCTGGAGTACCTCTATCCAGGACCTTCTGGCTTTTATCGTTTCCATAGAGAAGTCAGGTGTAAGTCTGATCGGTTTACCTTTATAAGTTACTTGGCCTTTTTCCTTTGCAGCTCTTAATATTCTTTCTTTAACCTGTGTATTTTGTCTTTTGATTATTATATGGCGAGGGGATGTTTTTCTTTGATCCAGTCTGTTTGGAGTTCTGTATGCTTCTTGAATAATCAAAGGAATATCTTTCTTCATGTTGGGAAAGTTTTCTTCCATAATTTTGTTAAAAAATATTTTCTGGGCCTTTGAGCTGTGACTTTTCTCCTTCTATTCCTATTATTCTTAGGTTTGGCCTTTTTATTGTGTCCCATATTTCCTGAATATTTTGTGATGAGAATTTGTTGGCTTTGCTGTTTTCTTTGATCTGTACGTTTATTTTCTCTATGGTGTCCTCAGAATCTGAGATTCTTTCTTCTATCTCTTGTATTCTATTGCTTATGCTTGTTTCTGTAGACTCTGCTCGTTGATCTAGATTTTCCATATCCAGCTGGTCCTCAGATTGTGTTTTCTTCCTTGCTTCCATTTCAGTTTTCAATTCTTGAACTGTTTCCATTACCTGTTTGATCGTTTTTTCTTGGTTTCCCAGGGTATCATGTACGTATTTACTCATTTCTTCAAACTTTTTGATATACTTCTCATCCACTTCTATAAGGGCGTTTTTTACATGTTGTTTAAGGGACTCTATTGCTTTCATAAAGTCAATTTTTTTGACTTCTTCTGTGTTAGGGTGTTCAAATCCTTCTGTTGTAAGATCATTGGGTTCTGGTGTTTTCATGTTGTTTTTCAGGTTACTGGGTGAATTCTTGCCTTGGCACCTGCCCATCTCTTCCTATCGATGCTATCTAATGGGTTTTTAATAATCGGATCAGGTTTCCCTGCTGACTAGGGGCTCCCCTTACAAAATGCCCTCGCTCTGTTTCCTGGCTCCCGTCGCGGGCCAAGATCCCTCTCACCCTGTCAGAAGGGTTTTCAGGAACAGGACCAGGCTCACCGTTTGCCAGGAACCTCCCCAACAAAAGGCCTACCTCTTTGAATTAATTGTAGTGTGGTGATCTGCTCTTGGTATTGAGCACCTGTCCCCGCCGCTTTCGTCTGCCGCCTTGCTGGTCCCCCAAAGTCTATTCCTGATTATGTCTTGCACTTGCTTTAATTGTAATGGGATGATCTGCTCACAGTGTGGGCTTCACTGTTTCATGTTTGGACCATCCCGCATCTGCAC
The DNA here is from genome assembly GCA_025134845.1 of Neodon shergylaensis. Taxonomy (NCBI): domain Eukaryota; kingdom Metazoa; phylum Chordata; class Mammalia; order Rodentia; family Cricetidae; genus Neodon; species Neodon shergylaensis. The sequence continues at coordinate 1,074,976 of JABTXL010021306.1, read as the reverse complement.
CGTGGTCTGTCCGTTGCGTCTGCGCGCCCGCCGTTCTGTCCGCCGCATCTGCACGCCCGCTGGTCTGTCCCTACCATGTAGTTTTTACATGTAATATAAGTAGAGTCTCAGTGAAAAATGATGCCCTCTCATTGGTAGAACTACTCTAAAAGGAGAGTACACAAAAATGTTGGAACTTACTGTGAGGTATTTACCTTCTTTGTTCATTGCATTTAGCCTCAATTTGTTTTTTTAAAGAATGATTCATATACTTACACTGTATGTATATGTGTAGGTGCCTGGGTACATGGATATCTATCACATTCATGTAAGTGCCACATGAGTCCAGAGAGGGTGTCAGAATCAGAATCTAATTCCTCTGGAAGAGCAGCATGTGCTCTTTACCCTTAAAATCATCTCTCAAGCCCAGATGTTTTACTTTTCTTTAAAAATAAATACTCCCATTTTATTCTTTTAAAATTGTTCTTATTGACCTATATTTTTCTCCCCTCCCTTCTCTTTCTTCCCTCTCCTTCTTCCCTCTTCCATGATCCCCACACTCCCAATTTACTCAGAAGATCTTGGTTTTTTTCTACTTTCCATGCAGATTAGATCCATGAATATCTCTCTTAGGGTCTTCTTTGTTGTCTAGGTTCTCTGGGATTGTGAATTCTAGGCTTGTTTTTCTTTGCTTTATGTCCAAAAGTCACTTATGACTGAGTACATATAATACTTGTTTTTCTGGGTCTAGGTTATCTTATTCAATATGATGTTTTCTAAATTTATCCATTTGCCCACACATTTCAAGGTATCATTTTTTTTGCTGTGTAATACTCCATTGTGTAAATGTACCACATTTTCCTTATCCATTTTTGGTTGAGGGGCATTTAGTTTGTCTCCACATTCTTGCTGTTACAAATAATGCTGCTATGAACATAGTTAAGCACATGTCCTTGTGGCATGATTGAACAGTCTTTGGGTATATATGCAAAAGCCGTATTGCTGAGTCTTGAGGCAGGCTGTTTCCTAATTTTCTAAGAAATCTCCATACTGATATCCAAAGCATTGGTACCATTTTGCACTCCCACCAGCAATGCAGAAGTGTTCCCTTTACTCCACATCCTTTCCAGTATAATTTGTCATCAGTGTTTTTGATTTTGGCTATTCTTACAGATGTAAGTTGGAATCTCAGAGTTGTTTTGATTTTCATTTCTCTGATGTCTAAAGATGCTGAACATTTCTTTAAGTGTCTTTCAGCCATTTTGGATTGCTCTGTTGAGAGTTCTCTATTTAGGTCTGTACCCCATTTTTTATTGGATTATTTGTTCTTCTTTTTTTTTTATTGAGAAAAAGAAAAAAGTTTCCGCCTCCCCCCAGCCTCCCATTTCCCTCCCCCTCCTCCCACCCTTCTCCCCCTCCCCCCACTCCCCTCACCCTCCCTCTCCAGTCCAAAGAGTAGTCAGGGTTCCCTTCCCTGTGGAAAGTCCAAGGTCCTCCCCCCTCCGTCCATGTCTAGGAAGGTGAACATCCATACTGTCTAGGCTCCCACAAAGCCCAAACTTGAAGTAGGATCAAAACCCAGGGCCATTGTCCTTGGCTTCTCATCAGCCCCCATTGTTCGTCATGTTCAGAGAGTCCTGTTTTATCCCATGCTTCTTCTGTCACAGTCCAGCTGGCCTTGGTGAGCTCCCAATAGATCAGCCACACTGTCTCAGTGCTTGGGTGCACCCCTCGTGGTCCTGACTTCCTTGCTCATGTTCTCCCTCCTTCTGCTCCTCATTGGGAACTTGGGAGCTCAGTCCGGTGCTCCTGTGTGGGTCTCTGTGACTATCTCCATCCATCACCTGTTGAAGGTTCTATGGTGATATGCAAGATAATCATCAGTATGGCTATAGGATAGAGTCATTTCAGGTTCCCTATCCTCAGCTGCCCAAGGAACTAACTGGGGACCTCGCCTTGGGCTCCTGGGAGCGACTCTAGGTTCAAGTCTCTTGCCAACCCTAAGGTGACTCCCTTAACTAAAAATTGTGCTTCCGTGCTCCCCTATACAACCTTCCTTTATCCCAGTCCTCCTGTTTCCCCAAGTTTCCCTCATCCTCCCCTTCTCACTTTTCTCTCCCCTTCCCCCGATACTCCCATCCTCCCCCCCAAGATCCCAAAATTTCTCCCCGGCAATTTTGTCTACTTCCCTTAGTCAAGAGAATAATTATATGTTTTTCCTTGGGTTCACCTTCTAATTTAGCTTTTTTAGGTTCACCAATTATATACTCCGTGACCATTATTTATGGCTAGAAACCAATTATGAATGAGTACATCCCATGTTCATCTTTTTGGGTCTGGGATACCTCACTCAGGATAGTGTTTTCTATTTCCATCCATTTGCATGCAAAATTCGAGAAGTCATTGTTTTTTACCGCAGCGTAGTACTCTAATGTGTATATATTCCACACTTTCTTCATCCATTCTTCCATTGAAGGCTAATACCTATACTCCTTAATGTATTTTACAATATAGAAGCAGAAGAGTCATTACCAAATTCCTTTTATGAAGCTACAGTTACTCTGATACCAAAACCACACAAAGACTCTATCAGGAAAGAGAATTACAGGCCAATCTCACTCATGAACATCGACGCAAAAATCCTCAACAAAATACTGGCAAACCGAATCCAAGAACACATTAAAAAAATTATCCACTATGATCAAGTAGGCTTTATCCCAGAGATGCAGGGCTGGTTCAACATACGAAAATCTATCAATGTAATTCATCATATAAATAAACTGAAAGAAAAAAACCATATTTGTTCTTCTGATGACCAATTTCTTGAGTTCTTTTTGTATTTTGGAAATAAAATCTCTGTCTGATGTGGGCTGTAAAGATCTTTTCCCATTCTGTAGGCTGTTGTTTTGTCTTGTTGACAGTGTCCCTTGCTTTACAGAAGCTTCTCAATTTCAGAAGGTCCCGTTTATTAATTGTTTCTCTCAGTGTCTGTGACACTGGGGTTATATTTAGGAAGTAGTCTCCTGTGTACTTCCTACTTTCTCTTCTATGAGGTTCAGTGTGGCTGGTTTTATGTTGGGGCAGTGGTGATGCACACCTTTAATCCCAGCACTAGGTAGGTGACAGAGATAGGCCAATCTCTGAGTTCAAGGCTAGCTTTGCTACAGAGTGTTTTGCATTTTAAAATTGATTTTTGAGTTCATTTAAAAAGCAGGAGACATAGCTTAGTGGTATAGTGTTTGTCTATCTTGGAAAAGTCTCTGCATTTACTCTTCATCATAAGTGAAAAGAAGAAAGGAAGGAAGGAAGGACAGATAGAATGGTTAATCCCAAAGATGTGAGAAAGAATATTGACCCAAATTATCATGACCAAAGTAATTAAAGCAAGCAACTACTTAAATTAAGCTTTTTACTTTTGTACATGGGCTGTCTCACCTTCAATATGTAGCTCAAGGAATCAGCATTTGATGGGAGAAGGATAATGTTTTTATAGTTCAGGGGTATGTATTTCCAATAGGGAATTTGAAAGGCAAGGTTATAGAAGTAGAACTTAAGGTGATCATAATAAGGTAGTTATAACAATAGGTGCTTATAATACACCTCTGGTCATAACTACATTTTGAAACAAAGACAGGTTAGTGTGTCCTGGAATAATTATCAAGGAACCATGTGTAGTTAATGTTATAGGAAGGGCATAGCCTAAACCTGGAGAAACAGAAATTTAGTCATAAACAGGAATGAGACTAGTTTATCTTTACTATAAAAATGTTTTTAAGCCTTAAGATGAAGGTAAATTGATTCATCAGAAAAAAGGAAGGAAGAGAAAAAGGAAGAGAGGGAAGAGCAAAAGAATGAAGGGAGAAAGGAACAGTTGGAGAATAATAGATACAGAAGAAGGAAGGGAGGGAAAGAGATAACTAAAGTGTGTTTATGAAACCAATCTATGTAATCTCTGTTCATAAAGACTGAAACAGATTTCAAATTCAAAGTCAGTCTGTAGAATATAGACTGTCTCAAAAAGAAAAATGAAATAAGATTCATCAATAATCTTGTTCAATTCTGTTGAACTATTGTTTTTTTTTAATTTATTTTTTCTTTCTCCAAACCCTTTGGCATATCTCTTCCTAACTTCCAAACTTATAATCTATTTATTTTTAATTGTTATTGCTTGCATATATGTATATGTATACAGATATATATTCCCATTGAATCCTTAAACCTTAAGTATATAAATATTTAATAACCAGCAATAGAAAAATACCGAAGGAAGGAAAGAAATAATGCTGATTATAATCATAGGTCAGTTTGCGATGGCATAGTCACAGGCATGAGGAATTCTTCATAAAGGTCCCTAAGATCTCAGGAATAGAAATCTGTGTCACTTGTTTGAAAGAAAAGGATTGACAAAGATGAGAAATCTTGTGAAGATTTAAAATAATTATTGATTTGGATGTAATAATATTCTCTATGATTATAAGACACTCTGCATATTGAAGTCTAAATCCATATGGTCTCATTACACATATAGCCATAAACAAAAGTGAATGTTCAAAATATTTGAATTAGAGCCTTAATGACATTAAATCAGAAAGACCTATTTTAAAATATATTGATTTTATTAATATGTGTGCATGAATGTATCTGTATGTAAAGGTGGAGACATGTATGCTTCTCCTGTTTGTAGAAGTCAGAGGACAACTTTTGGGTGTCAGTTCTCTCCATCCATATTGCTCTCTTGTTTCTGTTGATTGCTGTGTACTCCAGGCTTCTGTCCCATGAGCTTCTGCCTGCTTATATACCCATTTCATCACAGGAGAGTTGAGATCAGGATCAGGAAGAAAGCAGTGAGTAGGTACGGTAGAGTGAGAAGACGAACATGTCAGTAACATTTACATGGAACATACTGCCATACCTCCTCTGGCATCAATCAAGATGGAAAACAGGAATCAAAGGAACCGTTTTATTATGTAAAAAATTTTCATAAGGACAAATTTGCAGCATTGCAATAAATCATACAAAGAGTTAGCGAATGTTAAAGGATGAGCACTGGAGAAAATATACACTGGGAAGCCGTTAGTATGTGACAATTCACAAAGTATAAAAATAGTTACAGCATAATAGAAGAAAATATTTCCAAAGAGATTATCATTGATGATGATTCATTGAACACAAATATGAAAGGATGTGGCAGAGTTGGAAGAGCAATCCCTAGAAAGTATAAATTGAAAAATTAATGCTAAAATGGATAGGACAGCTGGGCAGTGGTGGCACACACTTTTAAACCCAGTATTCAAGGAGCCAAAGGCAGGCAGATCTCTGTGTGTTCAAGGCCAGCCTGGTCTACAGAGTGAGTTTCAGGAGAACCAGAGATATTCAGAGAAACCCTGTCTCAAAAATAAAATAATAAAAAGATAGATAAGACAGTTGTACCAATACTGTAGAATATTGAAGGGCAATCAGTAAGTAATGGGAAGAAAGTTTTATTTCTTAGCAGGCTTGGGACCTCTAGTTTGGAGAAGGAACTCTAAAGATAACTTAAATGGTCTGTTTTGGTTCTTCTTTAACCAGTAACTTTTTACTTATTTTGTAGTGAATTTATTCAATGTACAAGAAAATGGGTTTATCAAAATATTTGTTCCTTTATTCCCTTTACCTGCCATCTTTTTATCCTCAAACAGAATTTGTATTACGACTTTTCTTTGCTGAGATTATCTACTATGATTAAAACAATTACAGAAGAAAGACTTTGGGTTCATGGTCTCAGAGTGTTAGAATCCATTATGGTGGGATAAAAGCGGAAGGCATGGTGGCAAGAATAAGTTGAGAGTTCTCATCTGTGCCAGAAGCAGAGAGCATGTTCTTGATTGTTTCAGTCTTAAAACTTCCAAAGCTTCCTCCTGTGGTATACTTTCTTAGGTACTTTTCTATTGCTGTTTCAAAACATGATCAATGTAATACATAAAAGAAAAGATTTAATCAGTGCTTACAGTTTCAGAGAGTATGTCTATGACCATAATGGTTTGGAGCATGGTAGCAGGCAGGCAGACACTACACTGGAGCAGTAACTGAAAGCTTTTATCTGATCCACAACCCTGAAGAGAGAGGAGGGAGGGAAGGAGATAGGGGGTAGCAGGAAGACAGACACTTACAGAGAGACAGAGAGAAATAAAAACAGAGAAAGCAACAGAGAGACAGAATGAGAGGTGAAGGAGAGAATGAGAGTGTGAGAGTAGAAGAGGAAGACAGACAGACAGACAGACTAGAAATAATACTAATCTTTGGGACCTTCAAGACCCACGCCCAATGACACACCTCTTCCAATTAAGCCCCACCTCCTAACCCTTCGGAAATAAGTTCACCTGATGAACATAAAGATGTTCCCTCTGTATTCTGTGATTACCATTGATGAATAAAGAAACCGCTTTGGATCTATAGCAGGGTAGAACTTAGGTAGACGGGAAATACGGAAGAATCAGAGAGAAGCCATGTAGCCCCACCAGAGCCATACGGAACTTTAGCTGGTAAGCCACAGCCAGGCGGTGATACACAGATTAATAGAAATGGGTTAAATTAATATGTAACAGTTAGCCAATAAGAAACTAGAGCTAATAGGTCAAGCAGTGATTTGATTAATATACTTTCTATGTGATTATTTCAGTTCTGGGCAGCTGGAATGAACAAACGGCCTGCTACTACATTTGTCAAAAACATAGGAGCCTACAGTGGTGAGTCTCCTTCATACCACCACATATACTTCCTCAATGAGACCACACCTCCTAAACCTCCCAAACAGAGTCATCATTTAGAGTCCAATTATCAAATGCCAGAGACTAAGGGAGAACTTTCTCTCAAACCATCTTTGTATTCACTCTATTTTCATGTCATATATGCAAACGTGTATCTATAGTTCACATATGAACAAAATTGTGTGTAAGTAGTGCAGCAAGAATCCACCAAATACAGCCACTCTGCATGAAGAGAAGGAGCAGGTTATTTCTTGGCCACATCATGCAGTACAGCACAGTAGCAGCTGCAAAAGGTTCTTATGTTTGACATAGGTACAGAGCATGATAAGGCTCTTTGAAAGCTGGACAGCAAGGTGGTTAGCATGGGTGCTCTGACAGGTAGAGGAGGTACTGGCCACTGTGTCCAGCAGTACACAAGTGCTAACAGCTGAGGTCTGGACTCCAGCCAAATATTAAGGACTTCTGAGAAACATGTTAGTCTTCTGTTTCCTAGCACAACCTAGCTCAAGAGGAGGTCAACCTAGCAAACTTCAGCTCAGGTGGAAGTTGAGTAATTGCCTTCAACACTGCCATTTGTGGGGCCTACTTTGTGTGACCTAACAATGTATTTGCCTTTCTCTGTGTGATGATGTGCTTAACAGGATGCTCTCTAGTTCTATTCATTTTCTAGTGAGTTGAACCATTTTGTTCGTCTTTTTGGAGGAATAAAATTTGATTGTCTCTAGGAACGATATTTTATTTATCTATTTATTTATTGACAGATACTTTCTTTATTATGAATAGTACCACAGTAAATGTGGGTGTGCAGGTATTTCTGCAATATATTCACTTAACCTTTCAAAATATCCCAGCGAAAAAGAAAAAAAATGCCTGTCAGGATGTCTAAGAACAGGGACTCCAATAGTGAGGAGTCCTAAAACTTGTCTTTGGCCAGGAATTAGCTATGACCTTTAGTCTATCCTGGCCACAAATCAGAAGTCGCAAGGGGCAGTTCCAATTTCTGAATGAATGGGTTTCTTCAAATATTTATTTCTCTAAATGAGCAGACTATCTGGAAACTAGAGGAAGACAGTATTGTACCTAAAAAGGACCTGGACATCCCAGAGTTGAGTCAATTGGACTGACCACAACCCCTCGAGCTTTACCTCAGTTTTTGCCCTGAGTCCCATAAAAACCTCATAGCTAAACATTGTGTGGAAAACATGTCTGGGACCATCTTCTCATGTACATCATATTTCTCCACCCTGTCTCTTCAGCTTTCATCTATAGACACGACCCTCTGTTAACCCTGAAATTCATTCTGTACTTTCATGCCATAAAGTACCCAGAAGCCACTGAATTTGTGGTAGCCTTGGTAACTGTTGAATTATCTGACAAATGAGTTCTCTGAACTATGCCCATCTGAGATAAGAAATCTTCTTTTTTAATTTTTTTTACTGTTTGCTATTTTATTTTTTTATTTTTTTATTTATAAAAGATTTCTGTCTCTTCCTCGCCACCGCCTCCCATTTCCCTCCCCCTCCCCCAATCAAGTCCCCCTCCCTCATAAGCCCAAAGAGCAATCAGGGTTCCCTGCCCTGTGGGAAGTCCAAGGACCTCCCACCTCCATCCAGGTCTAGTAAGGTAAGCATCCAAACTGCCTAGGCTCCCACAAAGCCAGTACGTGCAGTAGGATCAAAAACCCATTGCCATTGTTCTTGAGTTCACAGTAGTCCTCCTTGTCCGCTATATTCAGCGAGCCTGGTTTTATCCCAGGCTTTTTCATACCCAGGCCAGCTGGTCTTGGTGACCTACCCCTCTACCCAGCAATACCACTCTTGGGAATATACCCAAGAGATGCCCTATCATATAACAAAAGTATATGCTCAACTCTGTTCATAGCAGCATTGTTTGTAATAGCCAGAACCTGGAAACAACCTAGATGTCCATTAATGGAAGAATGGATGAAGAAAGTATGGAATATATACATATTAGAGTACTACTCAGCAGTAAAAAACAAGGACTTCTCGAATTTTGCAGGCAAATGGATTGAAATAGAAAACAGTATCCTGAGTGAGGTAAGCCAGACCCAAAAAGAGGAACATGGGATGTACTCACTCATATTTGGTTTTTAGCCATAAATAAAGGACATTGAGTCTATAATTAGTGATCCTAGAGAAGCTAAATAAGAAATCTTCTATCGCTTTTAATGATGCCCACTTTTCCTGTTTCAACAATGCCATCAACAGTTAATTTAAAGCAGTATTTTAGCTTTCAGGACTCTGTTTATTTACATAGTTGTAGCACTAATTTACATTCTCATGTATAATATAGAAGCCTACCTATCCCATCTTTGATTTCTCCCTTTTTTTTGTTGCAAATCTTCCTGATCAAATCCATTCTCACTACAATGACATAGTCTCAATAAAATTCGACTTGCATTTCCTTGATTGCTAAGTATATTAAAGGCTTACAAAATATGTGTTTATCATTTCCATCTCTTCTTTTCAGAGCTATATATTAATTTACCCACTTATTGATTAGATTACTTCTGAGTATTTATTTTATGTATTTATGTATTCTAAATATTAATCTATTGTCAAACACATAGCCAACAATAAGCCACTCTGTAGCTATTCCTACTCTGATATGATGTAACTTTTAAGTAACACACTGCCATTCACGTACACATCAATTCAAGATATAAGAATTTATTAAGACTGTGCAGCTTTTTTAAAACAGAACCCAAGAGGACCAAAGGGTTAACATTTGGATTTGAGAGACGGCTCAGTAGTTAAGAGTGCTTCCCGCTCTTCCATAAGACCCAAGTTCAGTTGCTGTTGTGAGCGATGCTTTCAAATGTCTACAACTCCAGCTCCAGGGAGACAGACATTCTCTTCTGGTCTCCACTCATATACCTCCATACATACATACATGTACCCTCCCACACATATGCACTTACATTCACATATACATACCTTCCCCAGACATACACCAACACACAGTCATACCCAACCCCAATGCTGGAAATGGAGACAGAGTTTTCCTATCCTATATACCCTGTCCTAAATAAATACACAGAGGCTTATATATGAATATAAATGCTCAGCCAATAACTCAGGCTTATAACTAAGCAGAACTTACATTTAAATTAACCTGTTCCTATTAATCTATGTATTGCCTCATGGTTTGTGACTTTACCTGTCCTCTAGCTTCTTGCTTCTTGGTGTCTCCCCAACTCCACCCTTCTTCATCAGTCCTATGTTTGATTGGCCCACCTAACTATATCCTGCATGCTATAGACCAATCAGCTTTATTATTAAACAATGGGAATAATACATATTCACAGTGTAAAAAAGGATTGTTCTACAGCATAACACACCTACACTCATATGCATGTTGTACTCCACACATACACATAAAAATAAAGTATTTCTTAAAAACATAAAAAGTATGTCTATGCATTTTTTCTGAGTCATCAACATAGTCAAAAACAAAACCATGACAATACTATATAAAATTCCATTTCCCTTCAATGAGAAAGCCCCTGAAAAACTGCATGTTAAAAAAAAAGTTTCTCAGTGTAGTGAAATTAACTGCAAATGGTAACGTCCATGTACAGAATTCATCTTGTCAGGAGGTGCTCTTCCAATAAGAGTGTAAGTCAAGCTATGGCTGTTAGAAACAGCATCATGATACAAAGAGAACATTATTATTTTAAATAAGTCTGCATTTTTTTTAAGTTCAACCAGCACAGAGATTACATTTAATATTAAGGAAATAGATTGAGAGCTTTATTTGGGCCTGCTAAATAGGAGATCTTATTCACCTTTGTCCACTGAAGCCAATTACTAAGGGAATCTGCAACTTGAAGAATACCTTAATATGGGAATAAAAATAAGATTGCCTTGGTTAGTGATTTGGTGAATCTGCGAGGCTTCGCTATGTCAATCACTCTTAGGAAGCTTTCACAGGCTACTGTTCAGAACAGTGTCAGTTTCACTAGTGGCTAAAGAGATGTGGGATGAACCCATAACATTGGCAAAACTTGATAAGAAATAGCCTGACTATTGGCATCCAGCATCAATCAATGAAGTTTGTATAATAAAATGAAAATAATTTTTATGTTCCTGAGGAAAAAGTATAACTAAATAGATCAGGAATATTTTTTTTATTTCAAAACATATTCTCTTTGTGTGGGTGTATTATGTATGTGTCATACACACAGACAACAAACAACAAACACACACATATTAAATAGGTTGGTAAAAGAACCATATGCACTCTAAACATTCTTTCATGATTTTAATGGTCATATAGAATACTAACTAATTCTAGAAAAAGGTTTCATTTATCTTTCTGTACATAATTTTGAGTTTGAGTCTCTATCAGTTTTCTGTAGTGAACTATGAGCATGCCTAAAGGCAACCTTTGAAATCTCCCAAAGAAGGATAAGATTCCATAACAACAATTTCTCCAGGACTATGATAACATCACTAAGCTAAAAAACAACACCTAAATACTGATTTTGGACTACAAACTGCTCAGAACACTTAAGATGCATAGCTGAGATGATCCAGTCTCACTTACTTCTCTAGCCAGGACTTGAGACAAGCCCTGCACTTTTCCATTATGCAGAGACTAGACAAAAACTTATAAATCTACCTCTCCCAAGACATAACAATTAGTCCAGACTTTTCTTTCAGAATCCCCCAATGATGCTGTCACCCCCAGACATCAAGATGTAAATTTAAGAATACTACACCCATATTCCCAAGAGGTGAGGTGGATGGCTTTGGTTGTTCGAAGGTTTATGGATATTTGCCATTGTTTAGGGAGATAGGTTACAAGTTGTTATTGGTAATGACCAGGAAAAAAGCTTATTAAAGGAACATTAGAATCAAGTTTCTTGTTTTGAAAACATAAAAGGGGAAATGCAGTGAAATAATACTCTTGTACATTATAAATTTGCCACTCATATTGGTCTAATAAAAGGCTGATTGACAGGTAACCAAGTAGGAATATAGGTGGGGCAACCAGACGAGGAGAATTCTTGGATGAGGAAAGGTAGAGAGTTAGTCAAAAGCCAGATGCAGAGGAAGGAAGATGAGAATGACTTACTGAGAAAAGATACCAAGACTAGAGGCTAAACATAGCCAAGAATTATGGATGAATTTAACTTATACTAGTTAGTAATAAGCCTGAGTAATAGGCCACACAGTTTATAATTATCACAAGCCTCTGTGTGTTTATTGAAGACTAAATGACTGTGAGACTGGTTGGAACAGAAACTTCTGTCTACGGTCCACTCAGCATATGCACTGTATTTTCCATTCAAAGTAAATATCCATTATAGGTACAGTGATAGAAACTAAATTAATGCTTCCCAGGGACAGAAGAAGGGGCATAAACGAAATGGGAATTGTATCTGATTGTAGGGTACACGATTTATAAAAAACGTATACTTTTTTGTACAGAAAAATAAATGTGTTTCACAAATCAATCTGTGGCCTTGAACTTAACCAGAAATTCAGTCAATTGAGTGGTCTCTCTCCCTAGTCAGAGTTAAGCTACAGCAAGTTTTGTAAATAAGCAATAGAGTCTCATTCAGGTTCTCCTGAGTTCTTACCACTACCTGTTCTTATGCTACCAGTTTTGCTCCTCATAGCTTGCTCAACATGATTTCTTATAGAATCCAGGACCACTAACTTAGCAATGGCACCACTAACAATGGGCTGGGCCCTCCCCCAGTCAATCACTAATTAAGAAAATGCCCTGAGTCTTGCCTAAAGCCTGATTTTATAAAAGTATGTTCTCAATTTGATGCCCTCCCCATCTTCTCTGATGATTCTAGCTTGTATCAAGTTGATGTAAAACATTGACTATGTGATTTCTTTCATGATTGTTTTATGATGCAGCCATATTTTACTTTTTTTCTTACTTTTTCTATTGTTACTGAAGTTGTCAAGGTCATAGCAGCTCTAACATGCTAGACATGGCTGCTCACTCTCAACTCCCTAACTGAACATACAAATACTAATGAAAAGGAGTCCAGGGAATCCCATGTCCATTTTTGGGCTCATGACAAAGTTTAGAAATAAAAAGAAGTAACTAAGTATGCATAGTTAGTCAGTCTTTGTCCAGGTCTCACTTGTCATTGGTCAATCATTGTCTTGACTCCAATCAATCCATGAAAGTGATCTGATAAGTTGTGAGAACTGTGTAGATTAACAACTGCAGTAGCAAGCAAGAAAAGCAACTGGACCACTATTCTTTCTCATGTCCCCCAACTTTTTCCTGTCTTTCTATCTTACCCCATTTACCTTAGGAGGAGACACAGATAAAGATACCTTGTTACAAGCCATCTGCAGGGTAATAAAGTGAGTATCACCTGTAAGTGGAGAGAGAACTGGGGAAAGGGGCAAGGTGAATGCAAAATCTAACAGTCCAGGCAAGAGTGTGGTTCTATCCATTACTGCCTGGGTTCTGATTCTGTAGGGTAGTCTTAAGAACACATTCTTGGTGAGGGGAGAAGAACAATTGTCAGGACATGATTAATTCTGCTCCAGAGTACAGCTTTATCCTCTTGAAGATTACCATATTCTGACCCTAACAGCCAGAGGATCTGGTCTGTGATCTGGAGATTTTTTATTCTTGTGGGTGGACTATGTTAAACAAACACTTCTTGGATGACTATATACTGAATAGCTGGTGACCCAAACTAATGTAGTCAAATACAACATGATTGCAAAAAGATTTTAACCTTTATTTGTTTTTGAACTACAATTAAAAAAAAACAGAGCCAGATATTGGGGTTCAACCTGAAAGTCAGAAAAGAACAGCAGCGAGCCACTGGCTCTTACTTTGACCTCAGTTAGAAAATGATGATCCTACCTCCAGAAATCTCAGAATAAGACTGAGACTGAGAGCTGTCTCCTCCCATTTTATAATCCTCTCTAGTTCTGGTATTAAGGGCATGCACCACTACCACCTGGTTTCCATGGCAAGCTAGTGTGGTTACTGGGATTAAACGTCAGTATCATTGTGGCTACAGTGATTAAAGGTATGGGTCATTTCTGCCTGGTTGGTAAGACTGGCCAGGGTGGATGTTTTACTTTTCTGATCTTCAGGAAAGCTTTATTTATTAAAATACAAATGAAATGCCACTACATGTTTTTAGTTACATTGTGTGTCCAAATGAGGAGTCAATGCTTTCTTGTACAGTTTCTAAGTATCTACTTCAGAAAGATCGTGCTCCTGGGTGGCAGATGGTCTTCAAGTAGAATATCTGGGTTATGTTCCTTATTTGCTCAAACCCCTTGCCAAACTTCTTTTTCTATTAAACATATGCATATGCTTGGTTTTAGGGTTATGTGCACATGAGTGCAGTACCTGCAGACGCCAGAAGAAGGCGGAATTCTCCCTGTAGCTGGAGTTAGAGGGCTGATATGAGATTCCCGTCTGGATGCTGTGAATACCATCGATGATTAAAGAAATTGATTTGTACCTATAGCAGTTCAGAACTTAGCTAGACAAGGAAAACTAAACTGAATGCTGGGAGTAAGAAGGCAGAGTCAGAGAGAAGCCAAAAAGCTGCTGCAGGAGACAGACACTCCAGAACTTTGCTGGTAGGCCACAACCTCATGGTGATGCACAGATGAATGGAGATGGGTTAAATTAAGATGTAAGAGTTGGCTAATAAGAAGCTAGGGCTAATGGGCCAAGCAGTGATTTAAGTAATATAGTTTCTGTTTGATTATTTTGGTTCTGAGCTGCCAGGCAGCCAGAAAACAAACAAGCCCCTTTAACAGAGGAGGTTGTCATGCGCCTGAATGTGGATGTGTGGGACTTGGGTTCTCTGCAAGAACCATCTCTTCATTCCTCTAATTATATTGTATCTGAACTTTCAGTTTATCACTGCCTATTGAAAATTTATTGATAAATTTGATACTGTTTTCCAGTGCATGAGTACTCAGTGTATGCTAAAACTGACTTTCTGGGCTCTGAGGACTTATTGCAAGATTTTTCATTAATTTTTCTCATTATGTTAATCTATTGCAAGATATACTTACTATAATCAATATATTTATAACATTAATTTTGGCAAAACACTTCAAATTAGATCTATTTTAAACTTTTAAATTTTTTTATTAAACTCAGAAAGTCCATTTTTAAGCATTATTCCATTACTGTACATCGAAATAATAGAAGAGATGAAGACTCTTATGGAATATTTAAGATTTATTAAAGTTTTTAAATGCCCCATTTTTGTTCAGTTTGTGATTTTATAATAAATGACCTACTCATTTATATTTTTTATGAACACATGCATCATTATTATTACTGTTATTGGAAAAACTACAAAAGAGAGTCATTTTACCCTGAATGCCCAAGTTAAGTATTAACATTCACTGGGCAGATATGAACTTTGATTAGTAGACACCATGATGCAAGCTCATCTTAATGGGATGATTTTGTTTGATCCTATAACCATATTTCTTCTTCCATAGATATTTAAAATTAAAGGCAATCTTTACTTACAACATTGAGGAGAGTAGGCAAATGCAAATTTGGATTCTCTCATTCTCAAACCACATACTTCACATGGGTCCTTATAATTTGAGGAAATCTTTGAGATGAACAAAATAAGTAAAACATCCCATTATGTTTAACTTAATTTAAAATCTTGCTTAATATTTTAACCTGATAATAATTTGCACCATTTGAACAATGTAACTTCAAAAGCTATGATCTCAAGTATAAGCATAACAAAATATGTATGTATGTTCATGAATGATGGCTTATGGCTAGATATACTAGTGTCTTTTGTTCTTTATCATTCTTAGCTTTGTTGTTGTTGTTACAATGTCTCATGTATTCTAGGCTACCCTTGAACTCATTATATTGCCAAGTATACCATTAAATTTTGATTCTCCTGCCATGACTCTCAACCTAAATACTGAGATTACCCAGTTTATATGATATGTGTTTGGAGTCCAAGGTGTTGGGACTGCTGAAGAAGCATTTCACCACCTGAGCTTCATTCTCAGTCCTGTCCTCATTTCTTTCATTCTTTTATTTACATTTCTAATTTCCCTCAGTATTTCTTCCTTCCTCCATTTCTCCCCTCTCTTTCCTGCTTAGTAATCCATTTGACAGACAAGTTAAGATTACTTTTTCAAGGAGTGTTGCAAAATATCATCCATTTCCCCATTACTTTTTTTTTGTCCAGGTATTGTCTTTTACAACAATATTGTTAGCTGATTTCTGAGGGTAACAAATATGCACTCATGTTTCATGATGCTTCTTAGGGGACACCACATAATGAATGTCCCAAAATATCTAAATAGTTACTGTTGTAGAATATTCCTCTACACTGTAAGATATGTCACTGTGGTTGGTTAAAAAAAAAACTGAATGGCTAATAGCTTCGCAGGTTTTCCAGGCACAGAGAATGCTGGTAGGAAAGGGGGAAGAGACACCAGGGGTGCAGAGCAAACAACATGGACATTACAAAGTAAAGGTAAAGGAATTATGTAAAAGAATTTAGATTAAAAGGTATGAATTAATTGAAGTTATAAGAGCTTGTTAGAAACAAATCTAAAGTATTGGCAGAGCTTTCATAATTAATAATAAGTCTCTGTGGCATTACTGGGGAGCCTACAGTCCCAATAGAAAAGTCTGACCTGAAGTTACTATTTACTGAAGGTCTCACCATGGTTCTGGTTTACTTATCACAAAGAGAAAAAGATACATAAAAAATACTGTAAACTCACTTACCAGTTGAGGAGCACTGGGCTGAGGAACAACATCCATGTTTATCCACTGACCTCAACAAGCACACAAGTCCACCCACAAAGATACATGCATTAACATAAATGAATACACATGTACAAGCATAACTGAATAATATGCCATTTAATAGCCAAGCAAGTCCTTGCCCTTGCCCTTGCTCAGCGCAGTGCTCCTCACCAGGTAGACAAAGGAACTATTAGGTCTAAAATGTTCTTGATTTGTCTTGTATTTGTAAAGTTTAATTTAAAAAGCAAATCTCTCACATCACGAATATTTTGTCAAAATTACAGTTCAATGTTTTATAAATAAATCTGAGAAAGTTGATGACTGACACATGCCCAAATTATGTGACTTACTGTCTTTGACAAATGAGCTTTTCAACCACTGGCTTCACACAGCACTGGGCTCATGTTTTCCTTATCTAATCTGCCAACTCTCCCAGGCTTCCAGTGTGTTTCTTTATCTTTGTAAAGGCAAAGCGCCTCTGACAGGCCTGCAGCTAGGAGTAGTCTTTTTCTTGTTCCTGGTGTTTACTTATTTATTTGCTTATATCTTTTTCTGTTTGCAAAGTTTGTTAATCTTTTAAGAATGAATATCAAGGGCTAGATCAGTGGAAAACGGACTTGTCTAGCATGCATAAAGCCATGGATTTAATCTCTAGCTCAGCATTAAAAATGGGCATATAAGTGCATATCTCTAGTCTTAGCACTTGGGATATGAGGAGTGCCAGTCTCAAGGAAACAACAACAAAAAGAAATTGAATGCATGAGTGGCTGAAAGAATAGAGCATTAATAAAGACCTGCTTCTGTTGTATCTTCTTCCTTTTGGAAACACAGAAATATCCAGTCATTAAGCTCTAATAGACCAAGGTTTATGAAAGTAGGAATGTTTATTTTCTCATTGCTTTGACAAGAAGCTAATAAAAACAGCTTAATGGACTGGGGGCAAGGAGTATGGTTTGCAATTTGAGGATATGGTCCATCACAGTAGGGAAGATATGGTGAAGGAGCATCTTGGTCCACATCAGTGACCAGAACACAGCAAAAGTCCATATAGGGGAATGTGTTACAGTTGTAGAGTTGCAGAGATATCCTGACTTAGTGAGAAGCCAGGCTACACTTAGAGCTGCAATAGGAAAGCTCTGGAGGGGTAAAGCCACAATAGGACAGCTCTGGAGGTTGTAACTGCAATAGAAGAGCTCAGCCCTAGAGGAAATGTATCCTTAAAGCTGGGGTGCAATGGGAGATCCAACTCCCTGGAGGTTGTAGAAACCTTGCTCTTCTTTAGAGCCACTACAGCTGAGCTCTGCTCTGTTCCCTTAATGGAACAGCCTACCAGAGCTATCGGCTTCTTCTCCAGTCCAAGATGTTTCTTCTTTTGCCAACACTCTGCTAAAGAGAAAGCCCCTGCAGAAATGTAGCAATCTCCTCTGGTTCTGGTGAAAAGTTGTTACATTTTTCTGTCCAGCCTTGCTCAGCCCTTTAAGGATCATCCTAGCAAGGTTCTTCTGTTCTGCTCCACTTTGCTCAGGCCTCCTAAGGTAGCATCTCAGCAAGGTTTTTCACCTACCAGTCAGATTCTTCTATTCTGTACCAGGGAATGAAGATCATCACCCAAGACTCTTTTGAAAAAGAGATTTATTTGGGAAGGAGGAGTCCAGGAGAGTGGCTGCCTCTGCCAGGGAGGGATGAACAGCAGCCTTTAACCAAAGCAGCAGAGAGGCTTATATAGGGGTGGAGATTTCCCAGGAAGAAGAGTAATTGGTTAGTTTAGTTGGTAGGGGCAGAGATGGCTCTGATTTCATGGCCAAACTGTGTTTCTTTCACTTGGCCTTTTCATTTTTTTTTTCTCTAATCTTAGAACCAGGGCATATTTCTTTCACTGGCTCTGGTTCTAGGGACAAAGTGTGCTTCTTTGACATTAGTTTCAGAGTGAGGGCATGTGTCTTCCCTCAGGGATAAAGATGTTTCTCTCCCTGGCTCAGGTATCAGATCCAGGGTGTGTTTCTTTCGAGGGCTCTGGGTTCAGCGTCAAGGTGCTCAGTAATTGGCTGGTTTTCTGATCCAGTTTTCCCATTTACCCTACATTCCATCTCCCTTTCCCCCTTCTAGTTGGTCCAGGATCCCAATCTCAGGCAGGTGCAAACTTCATTTCTGGGAACCCATTCTTCTGCAGTTAAATATTTCTGAAATTGTACCCACAATGTATACCTCATTGATGTGTCATAGATGTGTCCCTAGGGAGGTGTTACTTAAGCTAATCAACCTGATAATAGAAACTAATTATCACAGAAGTTAAGGAGAAGGATGAGGAGAAGGAAGAGTCAGAGGAAGAAAGGAGTCAAAATTAAAATAAGAAAGAAAAGGAGGAAAGGAGGGGAGAGCTGAGTAGAAGTCTCAGTATATTAAAGTCCTAGCCACACATTCTTGAGTTCAATCTGAAACTCACTTCTTGGAACCCATGTAAAAAGCTGAATGCTGTAGCATGGGTCTGTAGTCGCGGCAGCCCTTTGGTTAAATGGGAGGCAGAGAACATAAAACTGCCATAAAGCTCACAGGTCAGCTTGTCTGGAGTATGTAGTGCAGCAGAAGAAACAAAGAGACCTGACTCACAAATGGGAGACAAGAACCAACTCCTGAGAGTGCCCTGTGTTTCCACTGAACTGTGGAACATATATTCATACTCATATACACAGCACACACACACACAGAGAGAGAGAGAGAGAGAGAGAGAGAGAAAGAGAGAGAGAGAGAGAGAGAGAGAGAGAATATAAAAGAGGACATAATTTGACTTGCCTATCTTAAATGATAGAGTCTTCAGATTATTTCCATATAATAGAGCTATAAGAACTGATTTAGAGGCATATGGAAGGCTTACAATGGTATTGAACAACTTCTCATATTTAAGTATCTGCTAGGAAGCATAAATCAGACTGTGGTTCTCTCTGCAGTCCCATGAATACACAGGAAAAAGGGAGATCAACCACACTGCAACGATATCCCCAAGTTAAATGAAAAAACTGAAGAGGTAAGTTTTGAAGAAACACAAATGAAAAGTAATCTGTTACTGGAATGCCTCCCAGTATGTCTCATAGGAAAACTGCATATCAAAAGGCCGTATAGAAAACTGGGACTTGTTAGAACAGTTGGTAAGTTATCTTTTTAAGATGAGGTCTTGAATTCTATCCCTAGAGGGCATATTTTAAAATGCCTGGTGCAGTGGCTCACATTTATAATCTCAATCCTGCAGCAGTGAAGAGAGGTGGGTTTAGGGGGCTTGCTCGGTGTGGTGGTTTGTATGAGAAATACCCCACATAAGCTTATGTATCTGAACACTAGGAGTCCTGTTCATAATAATATTTTGGGAAATTATGAAAACTTCAGAAGTTTGAGCCTTACTAGAGGGCAGGCCTTGAGCCGTTATAGCCACGGCCCACCACTGATCTCTGTTGTCTTCCTTTGGGTATATAACAAGGTTGGAAGACAGCTTCCTGCTCCTGCCAGTATTCCACTTTTTCCCTAGTGGTCTCTCTGTCTCGGAAACTAAAACAAAACCTTTCTTTATTAAGCTTCTTTTGGCCATGGCATTTTGTCATGGCAATAGAAATATAACTAATATTCTGACCAAGCAGATGTGCCACTTAGTGAGATACAGGGTGATGAGAGACACTGTGACATTTTTAACAGGGTGGACAGTGTTAAAGGAACAAGAAGAAAATAGGTGAAGTTTTCTTTTACTCTTTACGTCCACACAAACCTGTAGGTGCACCCCTATCATACACTCATATACACACCTTAGAACACAAATGGACACACAGATATGGTACAAGTATTTGTAAATAGACTGTCTTGCAGATGTTAGGTCCAATATTTGGTTATCGTAGTCTGATTACATTTTGAAATGTTCTCTCTTTTTGACACCAGAAGATCTCAGTAGATTCTCAACTTTAATATACCTGGGCACACACATTACCTCCTAAACTAATCCTCATAGACGTTCATAAATATAAGCATTCATTCTGACTATGGAAGGTTATAACCCTTCATATAGGAATCAAAATCCTGTTTCATTTGATGTGCCTCTAATTTCCACATGTAATAAACTAAATGAAGTATGGTTTGAATAGCCATTACAGACGACCTTTGTTATTTTATTTATGATATTCTTATGTATATCTTTGTCAAGGACCTGAAAAGTCACCATGCCTGAGGAGCTAAATTGGATCTTTGACAAAGTGGAAGAGAACAAACTCCTGAAAGTTGTTCTCTCTGAGCTCCATCCATGGGCTGTGGAATAAACAGATGAAAACACACACACACCACAATAAATGTAACAGCTGAATGGTAAAGTTGCCTCAATATTCATAGCTACTTTGGCAAGCTGAGTGGCTGTGATGTGGGTGAGTTAATGTACGTTTGTCCTACTGATGCTGTTCCTAGACCTCTCTGTGGCAAGCGTACAAGCACCAAGGAAGGAATTGGTACCCGGATCACCTCTCATGCTCTGTGGATCATTTCATATACAGACTTGAATACATCATCACTAAAAATGAGCAGCAAAGCAACAGCAAACCATTCATTTGTTTTATTTTAGTGATTTGAGAATGGTCATCATAAGTAGTATAACTGTGCACAGGGTAGGGTGATACTCATCATGAAATTTTTCTTGTGCAAGCTTGATTACCAGAGTTTAGAGTTCAGCACCCACATAAATGCCAGGAGTTATGTCTTTCTCCTAGATCCCAGGACGAGAAACAGCAGATCCTTGGAGGAAGATGGCTAGCAAGACTAGCCAAATCAGTGGACTGTAAGTAAAGTGTGTCTTACCCTATATATATTGGAAGGAGATTGACAGTGATACCTAAGGTCAATAATTGGCCTCTACATTCAGACTTGTCTATTTATACCTGAACACATTCTTTTACTCATACCTGAGCACACATATACATATGTGCAACATATGCACCCAAATCCTTTTTATTCTTTCTACATTTTATACTTAATTTTATGTTTGGGGGGGAGTACAAATTAATGAAAGCAAGAGGAGAGCTTCTGATTTCCTGGATCTTCAGTTACAAGCAGTTGTGAACTGCTTGTGAATGGTTCCAGGATTTGATCTTGGGATCTTTTCAAAAGTCATGCCTACTCAGCCATTTTGACAATCTCAGAATTGGTGCTTTTCAAACATCCTTGAAGAAACACGTGGGGGGAGAAAATGTGAACACGTTCATATTTAAATATTTGACTTTGTAAAGGGGAAAAATAAATTTCTTCCTGTGAAAAGGGGGTATAGAGTGGTCATTTGTTGTTGAAATTTTTATTACACTTGAAACCAGCATCACCATCTGCCTGTATTCTTCTAATGAACAAAAAGTATTTAACGAAACTATAAATTATATAGATGTAGCAAGAAAATAGGACCAGTCATGCTGAAATGTTCCAGCTGTTTAGGGCTCTCTGTCATTTCCAAATATTTTGTTTCTGCTTCCCTCACAAGTATTTGTATTTGTTTAAGTAGTGTTCACTGAGTGCTGATTGAAAGCACATATTCCACTTCTTTCAAACCTGTGATTATGCATGCTTTGTGCTGGATTCTATCTGGTTGTCAGATGAGGTCAGACTTCTGTGGAGCAGTCTGTGTACTGGAAGACTGAAAGAATAGCAGGAGTCTCTTCTGCTCTCACAAAGCACTCTGCCTCTCACTTCCCACAGCTCACCGGCCCCTATCGTGGATTGGAAAATCACATCTTCTTATTTCTGTGTGAGTACTCCCTGAAAAAAATATGTTTGCCTTCTATGCTAAGGGTTAGCTCTGTGGTTGAGCACGTGCCTAGCATGCAAAAGGCTCTCAATTCTGTACCAGAGTAAATGTTTTCTCTGTTTCTGTTTTTTTCACATTTGCATAATTTCTCCAAAATGAAAGTACAATTTGAAAATGATTAATTTATTTTTGACTGTCAGAAAAGAGTATGACTAGCAGGCTTTGTTGGCTAAAACCTTCCTTGTCCCTATCAAGCTGCAGCCTTTCTTTCTACTCCATGTATTTTTGGATTGGTGATAATGAGCAGAGTAAACAGATGTGTGTTAGTCAGCTTCCTACCATTATGACAAATCTTGGGAAACTCTACTTACGAAAGGAAGAGTATGGACCAGGGAGATGGCTTCATGGATAAAGCCCATTCTATGCAAACATGAAGACTGGACCTTAGATCCTCAACATTCTTGTAAGGGCTAGATGGGTATGATGGCACACCTCTAACCACAGCAGTGTAATTCAACCTATAGAAGCAGAAGAACCTTTAGGCAAGATGGGAACACATTAGTAGATTAGTAGAATCTCCAAGCTTCTGTTTGGGGATTGGCTCAGCCTTAGTCAAGTGGAGAGTCATCAAAGAACACACCTGAAAGAAACTTAGGATCTCTTTACAGATATGTGGATATACACATCAGCTCACATGGACACTTACACACATGAGAACACACACCACACAAACACATACTCACCCTTCAGTCACACACATACCATACAGACACAGAGTTAGATTCATATACCACAAATCAAACACACATGTACTCATACCATTCACACACTTATTATACAATACACTTCTACCACACTCACACATATACACATACATCACATGGACACAGACACACATTACATACACAAGAAATAATAAAAGAAAATACGTCTGTTTTGCCTCATGTTTGTAGGTTCAGCAAGTAGTTAGCTGCCCTGCTGTTTCTGTTTTTTTCAACAGGACACTCTCCATGGCAGGAAGTTTGTGACTGAACAAATCCATATACCATTTAGCTAGGAAGTGAAAGAAAACAGGAGGAAAAACCTGGTATCCCACAATCCTTTCCAAGAGTACAGCACAGTGACCTGTAACAACAAGGTTTCCTAATAGGCCTGGAGTCAAAGGTCTACCCTGTAAGTTTGGGTTCAGCTCCATGTCATAGATCTCGCTTGTAAGTGCTAGGTCCTCTAAGTGTAAGGTGTGATTTCCCACATTAAAATTCTAGGTTCTGCTTTTAGTTCCATGTCATGCTGATAATGAACTAAATCTCTAAACTGTAAGCCTCCACCTTAACTGAAGGTCTTCCTTTATGGGTCACGATGTCTCTTCACAGCAATAGAAATACTAAGATAATTTCTTCTTATGCCTTGATATCTGTTGAAAAATCATTTGAAAACACATTCATTTTTCTCAATCATTGCAGATGATAAATATCTTTACCAAATAGCTTATGAGTATTTATTTCAAATGTTTCTGATGGACATATGTCTTTAACCTATATGTATGGTTCCTTCCTAACTCAAGTATATGGCTGTATTAAAATTTCTAAATTTCCATGTGTCCTTGCTTCTTTTTATGGCCTTGAATGTTTGTCTTCCTCTTCTTTTAGATCACATACATCCACTGGTCTCACTCTGCCAGCTATTTATGCACAGTAGTATCGCCATTATGTATGGTGTGTTGACTTTACTGCAATTCCTGACTGATGTAAAGCTCAGATGTGCCAGAAACTAATCCCTTATGCATATTCCAAGATGAGACAAGTATTGCAAAGGAGTACTATTCTTTCTTCTTTCTTCTATATCCTACAGGGCATGAGGACTTAGTAACTGGCTTATTTTCTTTTTACCACATTAAGCAGTGTTGCCTTGGAAAAGACAGGAGGCAACGAAACCAGAATTATCTCAGCATTGTTAACTGCTGTGTGTGTGTGTGTGTGTGTGTGTGTGTGTGTGAGAGAGAGAGAGAGAGAGAGAGAGAGAGAGAGAGAGAGAGAGAGAAAGAGAGAGAGAGAGAAATGACTATGTGGTTGTCTGTATGTTTGTTTGTTTGTTATTTACTTGCTAATCCATTACTGTGATGTGGCTCAGTTGGTAGACTGTTTCCTATGCAAAGCCCTGGGCATTATATAATGTGCATGTGCATGTGATGGTGCATGCCTGTAATTCTAGCATTTGAGAGGTAAAGAAAGAATGATCATAAATTTAAAACCATACTTAACTGCATAGAGAGCTGGAACAAGCCTGGGTTATATGAGATTATCTAAAAAGAAAAACAGTGTTGACAGGTATTTATATCATAGTGGATATAAGAAGAATTAAACCATGGCAGACAAATATTTAAATGCCAACTTTATCATCTTCTGGATCAGGAGTCTTTGGTTACTATACTAAAGAATGTATTAGAAGGGGATGGTACATGCCTTTTCAGTTCTTTACATTGTCATTGCCAAACAGGATAATAGGTAGTGTGTGAAAATTAAATATGCAAAGCAAACTATTTCACCTCAATGATTAATTTCTAATGAATATTGGCCATTTGGATAATTGAATTGGCTACAAAATGCATGCTAAATTAATTCCATTTTAGAAAGAGCAATAGAGGTTTGATGAATCACAGATGTAATGGCTATAAATAAAAACCCCAAAAGGTGTTACAGATCTTACTTATAATGTCATTGTCTTCATAACTCCATCTAATAAAATAATAGTGATAGGAAGAGGTGATAATCTATGATAAAAATAGAAGATGGAAGTGAGGACTCAGAATAATGTTTTGAGGACAGGACATTCTAGTCCTGAACTTAAACAAACAGAAGTTCTAATACACATCATAGAAGATCTCCATTTTGTCTTCAGACACATCAGGGAAGTGAATTGTGGACTATCTTCCACAGATGCACAGATCCTAGATTATAGCTTGCTTAGGGCTGAGACTGCTTCATGTACAAAGTTATGGGCTCAATTCTGAGCATCACAGAAACTATGTATGGTAATACAAGCTTGTGATCCTACCACTCAGGACTTGGGGGCAAGAACATCAAAACTTCAAGGTTGTGGGTAGGGAAGATGTCTTAGTCAGTAAAGTACTCAGCACACAAGCATGAGGTTCTCAGTTAAGATCCCAAGCACCCCACAAAAAGCCAGTAATATTGATACTTACCTATAATCTAAACACTTTAAAGGTAGGGATAGGAGGATACTTGGCCATGCTGGCTTGCTGGCTTCACTAAATCAGTGAGCTCTTGGTTCAATCTTCATAAAACATGGTAGCCTCCACACACCCACACACATACACATGAATCAATATCCATATATTATGCACACACACACACATGTGTGTGTGTCTTCTACAAACACAAGCAACAGAAAAGTTCAAGGTCATCATTAGCTATATATCAAATTCAAGGCCATTGTTGGCTACATGAGACCCTGCTTTAAAAATCAAAATAAACAAGCAAAAGTTAGTATGAACAGTGTGGGCAGGTTTTAGAAGTCAAAATGGTACATAAATCCATAGAATTGGCCTCAGATCCATGCTAGACACAGGCTGTTCTTCCAGCAGACTGCTACTTAACTTGGTGACAGCATATCAGAAACAATTTGGAATCACAGTTAACACAATATCCCTTACATTTCATTATTTTAATAGTTCTTGTTTGTAAGTTGTATGCATGTGTGTATGTTCATGTATATGCGGACACACTTGGAGATCAAACGCTGACAATATTACATGTCTTCCTCTATTGCCTTTACCTTGATTTTTGAGGCAGGATCTCTCATTGGACATGGAGCTCATTATTTTAGATAGACTGGCTGGCCAGTAAACCCCAAAATCCTCTTATATTTGTCTACTATTTCTAGATTACAAATTCGTCCTTCCAGGTCCAATGGGGTTCTAATGGCAGGTGCTCTTGCTTGTGTAACTGCCACATTAAAGAATGAGCTATCTCCTAACCTCCAATTGTTCTTTTAATAAAATTTTATATGCATATGAGAAATAAAAATTACCTACCATGAAATGAAGTGCATTGCAAATGTACCCACACAGCATATAGCTTTGTAATATGTGTGTGTATTCATGCAGTATACACACTGGGGGAGTACAGAGGACTATCAGAAAAGGTGTACGTGCACTCTCGGTCCTCTAAGTCCAGCATTTTACTTGTTTGGTTGCCTTTCTTTTATATTTGGTCACCCTGGTCCCTGTTTTTAATTCAAGATGTGCATCTTCCAATTTCTCCTGCTGCTGCAGCTTGTTGCCATGCCTCTACTTTATCATCATTCTGACCCTCTGGAACAGTGAGCACAGATATATTCCTGCTGCCATCAGTTACTGTGGTCATGGTGTTTCCATATAATATAAAAGTAAATAACACAATGTAATTTCTGAGTTTTGGATGAGCAGATAGGGTAGAGTCTGACTTTCAGTAAAGATGATGTGGGTTCAAATTCTGAGGCCTACATCTTCGACTAGGACCTTCAGTTTCATCGAAAGGTTGGTGATAAGTAATAAAATCAATAGATTGTAGAGGGTACTTTAAGATGGCTACCAGTGAAGCTTGACTTGAAAACATGAGAGCCTGAGTTCAGTCCCCAAAAAGCATGTGAAATTCATGCATAATCCCCGTGCTGTCAAGACAGAGTCAAGTGAAATTTGGGGCTTGTTATCCAGAATACCTAACATGCCTATGCTACTTTATCAGTTTTTCAGGCTAATGACAGACCCTGTCTCAGAAATATCAGGGTAGATAGTACCTGGAGAATGATATTCAAAATTGTCATCTGGCATGACAAACAGGTACATACATATGTAAACTCTTCACATGCATCTACAGACACACACACACACACACACAAACCTCTCACATGCATCTGTGAACACACACATCCAAAATGCTCACATGCATCTGTATATACACATACACACACACACACACACACACATCACACATAGACATACCCCTAAGACCAAAGATCTCACTTAAAGGCCAGGAATAAAATCATCCTAATTTTTTTAAACAGTAATCTATTTTATTTTTAATAATGTGTATATATGTGTGTCTGTGTGACTATTGGCCAGATGTGGTTATATGCACACCAAGGCCATATGGGTCAGATCTCTTGGAGCTTAAGTTACAGGCTTGTGTGAGATGCCTGAGTGAGTGCTGGGAATAGAACTTGACTCCTCTGAAAGTATTATACAACCTCTTAAACACTGTGCCATCTCTCCAGTCCCCTCTTTTAAACCATCATGTAGTGTTATAAACAGTGTCTGGTGCTTGAAATGCCTCCCAAGTGCAGAAACAATGTAATTTAGTTTGCAACTAGATTAGAAAGCATTTAATTCTGCATTTGGTTACAAAACTACAGTTACCATTCCTAAGACAAATACAACCTGGAGTTTTTTAAATTGTCTCTGATAAACCTGGGAATACATCGAGCAGAGGGCATGAAACCAATTGAGCTGAATGCATTGTTTATTGTCTATATGCCATCCTAAGGGAAATTCTAGAAATTCACTTTTCATTAGCATTCATGAACGTGCTCCCCCTTAGCAAGGTGCTCTCAGTACACAATATAACATCAGATGATTTCCTCCACTGTAAGTGCCTTCCAGCTGTCCATCTGAAGAGTTACTATGGAGCTACAGCTAAAGCTAAATCCCAAGAGATTCTCTGGTGACCGTCATCTTGCCAGGTAAGAGAGAGTTAATAGAAAATTAAATCACACCAACACCCAGACAATATAAGAAATGTTTTCTGGTTCAGTACACAGCACTATTATTCTACTCTGATTAACAGTAAAGGTACAGGAAAATACACTGGCTTTCATTTTGGCTCAGGGAAAGCATGCATCATAAATGCAGAAAGGAGGCATAAATGAAACACAAATGCTTTTTATAAATTTTTGTGCTATTCTCTGAGTAAAATGTGACATTTTCTGAATATTAATACAGAATTTAGTTAAATGCATAACTATTGACACTGCCATACACTGGGCAGAGAGGCAGCCTTGCCTTGCAGGTGGCTAAAGAACTAATGAGCACAATGAAGTGTTTCAGCGAGGTAACCACATCAAGAAAAAATGCTGCTTCTGAATAGGTGAAAGACACAGATTTGATTTTATTATTTTGTGTAGGTGTGTGTGTGTGTTGTGTGTGTGTGTGTCCATGTATGAACAGGTACACATGTGGGGCAGAAAGCATGCACCTAAGTGTATGTGGAAGTCAGAAGACAACATTGGGTGTCAATCCTTGGGCATTGTTCACCTTGCTTTTTGAGATAGGGCATCTCACTGGACCTGGAGATTGCCACATAGGCTGGACAGGCTAGGTGAGCAGTAATCCCAGGGTGTCCTATGGTCTCCATCTCACTAGCACTGAATTATGGGCACTTTGCCATACCTGGATTGCTTATGTTGGTTCTGCCCTTCAGACACAGGTCCCTGTGCTTCTGTGGTAAACACTTTGCCAGTTGAGTTATCTCCTCCACCATACATATGTTAAAACTTCAATATTTAAGTCTAGTCAGCTAATACAGGAAAACACAACTCCTCAAAGTTCAGACAATAAAGTGTCTTGACTACTCAGTCACTTCCTTCCACCAAGGTTCAGGGGCAGTTACATAGGGGGAGGGGAGTATAAACACTGTAGGATCAAGAGAGTAGGAAGAACCATAGAGAAAGACTGTCATCTGTACAAGATGAGATTGTTGCTCTCATAAATGAACAGTAGCTGTGGTTGCCTGTGAAGACCTGTATGGATTGCACTAGTCAACAATTTCACAATGACTGGGGAGGAGCTTGTGTGCACTCACCCTTGAGAAGTTGATGACTGCTAGCAAGAGGAGAATCAATTTTCCTTAGGACTGTGGTTCCTGGTATGTTGTCCAAGGTCCAGTGAATGTTTCTACACCTGTGAGTAGATAAACAGCACAAACTGGACCCAGAGGGTGATAAACAGATGAAAAATGAAGACATAACATTGTGAAAAGAGTCACAGACAAGTGAGGCTGGACCTGGAAGGAGTTAGGGGGAAGAATGAGAGGTAAATATGATCAATATGTATGGTGTGTATGTACATATTTGTATGAAATTCTCAGTACCAATCACAATGACACCACTTTCTCAGTACCAATCACAATGGCACCCACTTCTCAGTACCAATCACAGTGATACTTCCTTCTTAGTACCAATCACAGTGACACCTCCTTTTTAATACCAATCACAATGACACCTCCTTCTCAGTACCAATCACAATGACACCCACTTTTCAGTACCAATCACAGTGACACCCCTTCTCAGTACCAATCACAGTGACGCCTCCTTTTTAATACCGATCACAATGACACCCCCTTCTCAGTACCAATCACAGTGACACCCATTTCTCAGTACCAATATCAACAATGCCACCTTCTCAGTACCAATCACAGCGACATCCCCTTCACCATACCAATCACAATGACATCCCACTTCTCAGTACCAATCACAGTGATACCCCACTTTTCAGTACCAATCACAATTATATCCCTATTCTCAGTACCAATCATAACAACATCCCACATCTCAGTACTAATCACAG
Organism: Neodon shergylaensis; assembly: GCA_025134845.1. Lineage (NCBI taxonomy): Eukaryota > Metazoa > Chordata > Mammalia > Rodentia > Cricetidae > Neodon > Neodon shergylaensis. The sequence goes on along the minus strand of JABTXL010021306.1, from coordinate 1,045,095 downwards.
AACTGGTAGCAGTTTGTATTTATTACTGTTCTTATTGCTGTGACAAAATATGCTGGTGTGGCAGGTCCTTCTATCTATATGTTGCTTTTATTAGTTAATGAATAAAGGAAATGGCTTGGCCTTAACTGAATGCTGGGAGAAAGTGGACAGAGTCATAAGAGAAGCCATGTAGCCTTGCTGGAGTCAGACCCTGGGTAGGTAAGCCACAGCCATGTGGTGATACACAGATTAATGGAGATGGGGCAATTTATGATAGGAGTTAGCCGTAATATGCTTAATCTATTGGTCAAAGAATATTGCAAATAATATGGTTTCTGTGTGAATATTTCGGGGCTGAGCAGACAGGAAACAAACAAGTGGTCTCATACAACAAATTGATGCCCAATTTGGGGCCGACTAAATCCACATAAAACCTGAGAAAGTTTTAAAAGGAATTCTAGACACTAAAAAACAAAGTTTAGATGCATTTTTTGGCTGGCAGCATGCCACAGCTCCCTTAAGAGAGGTCTTCCTGATTCAGCACTAACAGAAAAAAAAAGCTGTGTGGTTTAGAAACAGTGGTTTTCTGGGTTATGCTACCATTGTAAACTTTCAGGAGGCCAAGCATTTAAATGGGGTTTATGGGCAGCATACTGCAAGTTACTTGGTGGCAGCATGGGCCAACTGGTTATCAGAGTTGAGGTGGTGAGGATAGCTCCCATCCAGCAGTCCCAGAGGCAGTGAATGGAATTCTTCCATGTTGGACTAGGTAGAGCAAGCAAGCAGGGCCATATTTACCCTAGTAATGCCACCACTTAGATTTTTAAAAAGTGCTTAGCATTTTAAGAAGTGATCCTGGTCAGAAAAGGATTACAGATACACAATAAAGACAAATTCATACAAAAAAAGACCTCTAAATAGGCCACAGTATTAGATAAATGTATGCAGGCTTGGGAAAGAGAAGAAAAGAGTATAGAGAGTTATAAAAACTTAAATTGTTCAAAAAATGCAAAGTCATTAGGGACAGAATACAGAAAGTCATAGATTAAAAGGAGAAAAGGAAAATAAGCCATTCAAAGATGGAGAATACACAGAGAGCCTGGATTATGTATATTATTCTGTTTTCTTTGAATTTTTTTGACTACAGTGAGACATTTGCTTCTAGGGGATCCTAAGATAAATCAACATATATGTTTTAATGGTTTCTTGACATCAAAGTTTGAGTCTAAGGATATGTTGTTTTTGAAAAGAGGTTCTTTTGTTTCCTCAGAGGATGAGAACCTATGGAATCCTTCCAGACAATGTGGTTTGATGGACCAAGACACCCTAAAAGGTCACCATGAATACTTCCCTCCCAAATTACTTCTCCGAATAAATAGCAGAAAGCAATTTGGAGAGAATTATGCTTATATTCCTAAATATTATTTATAAATGTTTCTTTACATTTAAAGAGAGATATGCTATAGAGATTTTCATTTGTATGAATTTTAGTTTATTGATATCAATTTAAGGTCAATTTTGTTATATATGTATATTTTTGCTCTTGATTAAGATATTATGTTTGTGCAGCTCATTTAAAAATGTAATGTGTAATTAAGCTATAAGTAGCATATAAGTTAGGTTTTCTAGATGTACAGAGATGTATTTCAGATGGTTAGGCATTCTTTAATCCTTTTATAGGCTACAGAATATGGCATTTAAAATGTTTAAGAACTTAGGACTTTTCATGACAACGAGACACATCTGCTCCTGTCAGCATCAATTCATTTAAGGAAAATATGGGCATCAAAGAGGCAGTTTGTTAGCCATTTGGGCAAGAAACTGCTCTTGTCTAGACTGCGTGATACTATTCTGCATGAACTAGACATGTAGGACCTACAGAGAAATGACTGCTAAACTTGCTGAAAGGTGAGACAATTCTTTAAGGTTTCTGCTTCATGAAAGAGTCTGGCAGACATTCTGCAGGACACAGAAAAATGTGACTGACAAACTGCCAATATAGGAAGAACTGTTTTTGAAATTTCTTGCTTCATGGAAAAGTCTACTGGATACTATAGGTATATAGGATGAAGATGGATGCTTCAAGGGCACAGAAGAAATTTGGGTGAATTGTCCAGGCAGCAAGATATTTCTGTCAATTCTAGAGTTTTGGGAGATGCTTACAATGCACTCCCTGTTAACTTAGGTAATATTAATATTATATACTTCTGGAGTCTTTAATGGAGTTGAAGAATAGATTGTTATAGTTTTAGTTTCCTTAGTTATGATAAAAGATAAACTAGATGTAAGTATTATAACTGTAATTCTTACTTGGCACCTGTTTTGTTATATGCAATTTTACTATGTTAAAATTCAAACCTTCCTTTTTTTATTTAGACAGAAAAGGAAAAATGATGTGGGAGGTCCTTCTGTTTAATGTGTTGCTTTTATTGGTTAATGAATGAAGAAACTGTCTTGGCTTAATAGACAGAGTAGAACTTGGTGGGGAAAACAAACCTGAATGCTGGGATAAAGAAGGCAGATTCAGAAGAGAAGCCATGTAGCCCTTCTGGAGAAAGACACTGGGTAGATAAGCCCCAGTCTCATGGCAATACAAAAATTAATGGAGATGGGTTAATTCATCATATGAGTTAGCAAGGAATATGCTTAAGCTCTTGGCCAAACCGCATTGCAAATAGTATGGTCTCTGTGTGATTATTTCATTGTTGAGCATCCATGAAATGAACAAGTAGTCTCATACAACAGTACTTGGCTGAAGGAAAGAAAATTTATGGTGCTCACAGTTGGAACTTAATGTCTACAACAATGGTGATCTCATGGCATCAGGGGCAGGTGGTAGCCTGATGCATTGCATCCATGGAGAAGAAGCACAGAGATGAGAAGTGATGTTCATCTTTCTTTCCCCTTTTTATTCACCCCAGGTCCATGGTCCATTTAATGAACTGAGTGCATTTAAGGTGGGTTTTCTAATCTCAGTTAATTGAATCTAACCCTGCCCCCTTATAGATATATCCAGAGATTTGTCAACAAAGTGATTCTAGATCCTGTCAAACTGACAATGCTGTGTATCACGTAAAAGTTCTCGCTGGGCAGTGGTGGCCCATGCCTTTAATCCCAGCACTCAGGAGGCAGAGGCAGGTGGATCTCTGTGAGTTCAAGGCCAGCCTGGTCTACATGAGCTAGTTCCAGGATAGGCTCCAAAGCTACAGAGAAACCCTGTCTCAAATAAATAAATAAATAAAATAAAAATAAATAAATAAATGTAACGGCGTAAATGAATGCAGACAGATTGTAAAAATATATACAGCTTTAATGGAGAAATAGACTTACAGAACTACCGTTCCTGCAGAGACCAGGAAAGCAGAAGGGGCGCGCGGGCTCCCGCTCGCCCAATTTATAAGTAAACATTAGCCCGAGTCGAACAAGCCCCCGAAGGGGCTGGGCTTATTCCTACATCTCCCCCTTTTGTCTAAATAAGACAGAACTATGCCGGGCGGTGGTGGCTCACGCCTTTAATCCCAGCACTTGGGAGGCAGAGGCAGGTGGATCTCTGTGAGTTCGAGACCAGCCTGGTCTACAGAGCTAGTTCCAGGACAGGCTCCAAAAACCACAGAGAAACCCTGTCTCGAAAAAGCAAAAAAAAAAAAAAAAAAAAAAAAAAAAAAAAAAAAAAAAA